>CM055117.1:1102632634-1102783502 GCA_029206835.1 Rana muscosa
CTGCAATGATGGGCACGGTAAGGCTGAAATTATGGGCGCAGTGAGGCTGTAATGATGGGCACAGTGAGGCTGCAATAATGGGAACGGTGAAGCTGCAATGATGGACATGTGAGGCTGCAATGATGGGCACAGAAAGGCTGCAATGATGGGCACAGGAAGGCTGTAATAATGGGCACAGTACGGCAGCAATGATGGGCACGGTGAGGCGGTAATGATGGGTACGGTGAGACTGCAATGATGGGCACAGAAAGGCTGCAATGATGGGCACTGTTAGGCTGCAATGATGGGCACAGTGAGGCTGCAATGATGGGTACAGTACTGCAGCAATGATGGGCACGGTGAGGCGGTAATGATGGGCATGGTGAGACTGCAATGATGGGCACAGAAAGGCTGCAATGATGGGCACCGTTAGGCTCCAGTGATGGGCACAGTGAGGCTGCAATGATGGGCACAGTTAGGCTGCAATGATAGGCACAGTGAGGCTGCAAAATGATAGGCACAGTGAGGCTGCAACTACTACCAACTTGGATGCTGTGGATATTCCTATTATGTCTAATTGT
Organism: Rana muscosa; assembly: GCA_029206835.1. Lineage (NCBI taxonomy): Eukaryota > Metazoa > Chordata > Amphibia > Anura > Ranidae > Rana > Rana muscosa. The sequence goes on from CM055117.1 coordinate 1,102,633,195, forward strand.
GGCCAAAAAGGTTCGAGAGAAATAGCAAACAAAAGGGGGGATAAAGGGCATCCCTGTCTGGTTCCATTATGTAATGTAAAGGGGTCACTTAAGGAGCCATTTATACGTATGTGCGCGGTGGGGTTGGAGTAGAGAGAGGATATACGGTAGAACATTTTGAGGCCAAGGCCAAAAAAACGAAGGGTAGTTTTAAGGTAGTCCCAGTCCACCCTATCAAACGCTTTTTCAGCATCAGTGGAATGAAGAAGGGTGGACTGGGAGCACCTGCGAACATAGTGGATCAAGGATATAGTGCGAAGTGAGTTATCTCTAGCCTCTCTATTGGGAATGAAACCAGTTTGATCAGCTGAAACCCACTTGGGTAAAAGGGGGAGCAGTCTATTTGCCATACCCTTGGCATAGAGTTTGGTGTCCACATTAGGAAGGGAGATGGGTCTATAGCTACTACATAGGGTAGGGTCTTTGTCAGGTTTAGGAATAACGGTAATGTGGGCAGAAAGGGATTCCGGGCGAAGGCCAGATTCGTGGGAGATTAAATTTGCATAAGCTGTGAGATGGGGAAGTAAAATGTCACTAAAGGTTTTATAGTATAGGATAGTGAAACCATCAGGACCAGGGGCTTTGCCGGAAGGAGAGGACTTTAGCGCGCAGCGAAATTCTTCAACGGAAAAATTGGCTTCCAGTTCATTAAGGGCCGACTTTGACAATTTTGGGAGGTTGGCTTCCCTAAGATAGGTAAGGATACGTGCACGCTTTTCTGATAGTGATAAAGAAGCCAGGCCACCCTTCACATTATATAAGTCAGCATAAAATTCCCTGAAGGCCTTTGAAATTTGGGGGGTAGTATGCACTAAATCCCCTGATGGCAATTTTATTTTGGGTATAAAGAATAGGATTTTTTTGGCTGTGAGAGATCTGGCCAGTTGTTTACCTGGTTTGTTACCCCATTCATATACTTTTTGGGAGATGTAATAAAATTTCCTCTTAGTTTCAAGGGTGAGGAGAGATTTGAGCTCTTCTCTTTTAAGGGTGAGAGCTTTGAGGTGTGAAGCATGCAGTGAAAGTTTGTGTTTTTTATCTAATTCGGCAATTTGTTGTAGGACCTGTTTAAGCTGCTGACCATGCTCTCTCTTTCTCCTCGTGCCCATTTCAATAAGATTACCTCTCATTGAGGCCTTATGCGGCAATATGCGCTTCCCATAGAACAGAGGGAGGGGGAGGTGTCTGAAGCAGAGTTTTCTTTAAAATATTGGGATAAAGTAGTAGATAAGATGGAAACCTCCTTTGAGTTAGCGATAAGGGAGTCATTGAGCTTCCAATTATTGGGGCGATGAGGCAAATCGGGCATGGTCAAGCATATAGAAACAGGAGCATGATCAGAAAGAGTAGCAGTCCCAATACAGGCTGAATGTAGGAGAGGAAGCTGAAAATGATCCAGGAAAATATTGTCTATTCTAGAGTAATAATTGGGTGTTTTAGAAAAGTGGGAGTAATCTTTTCCTTTAGGATGCAGAAGACGCCAAGCGTCCATATATTGAAGATCTAGGAGTTTCTTTTTAACTTGTGCTAATCTTTTGAATGGGATACTAGAACGGCCTTGGGAAGGATCAATAGTGGGATCTAGAGGCATATTTATATCCCCCGCAAGGACTATCATCCCCTCAGCAAATTGTGAAAGTTTTGTAAGGATTTGAGTAAAGAAAGCGGGTTGGTTGTGGTTGGGACAGTAGACATTAGCTAGAGTACATCTAGTATTACCAATATATCCTTTGACAAAAAGGAAGCGACCATGATCATCCGCTAACATGTCAATAAAACGAAATTATGCACTTTTACTGAATCCAATGGCTACTCCTTTGGCCTTGTTAGTGTCTGATAAACTGTAGTACCATTGTGGAAAATGTTCTGAGTATAATTTTACAGATGTAGTATGAGTCAAGTAGGTTTCCTGAAGGAAAGCAATAGAACAGGCGGAACTTCTCAGTTCTCGCAACACTTGGTGTCTCTTTGCGGCCACACCAAGGCCTCTTACATTATAAGAGAGGATCTTTAGAGCAGCCATGTCATCAGCGAAAAGTGGACCAGCAATTTATATAACCATGCGTGCCAGCAGTACAAGAAGGGGAGAGAAAAGGGGTCAAAAAGAAGGGGATGAGGAGAAACCAGAAAAGAAAGGGGAAAAGAAGAGGAAAAAAAATACATATGAAAAACATTATAGCAATCTATAGAACAATTGAAGTAAGGTTGGTCCCAGTGGGGATGAGGGGAGCAGGCAGCCAGGAAGGGTTCCAAGCAAAAATTAAGAAAGAATATAAAGACTGCCAACTCCCATCAACCCCAGGAGGAGAGGGGCAGGGAGCAAACGCCTTTGAAAGGGCATCAGCTGAGAGCATGAGGCTCCGTCAGCACACAGCCTGTAAAAAGGTGAAATTAACATTTGTAGGAACAAGCAATGACCAAAACATGAATACAACACTCTCCAGACATTGAGTCATCTCACTACGTAAGATGATCAGGAACTAAAGGGGTATATACGTATGAAGAAAAAATTATAAAAAATAAAATAGAAGAAAACTCAATATGATCATAACAGTTCTTCAGGAATATACCAGAGAGTGATCGGTGAGATGAGTCAGACTCTTGACATGGAAGAGAGAACATTTGAATTTGAAGCTCAGGCTACCAACCATACAGGAAGAAAAGGTAGCAAGGGGGATGAATGTATGCAGCAAAATATCTCACCCATTTTTCTTAGATGAGCCAGGGGTAGAAACACGCCTTTGTTTGGCTGGGGTTTTCCGCCATTGGGAGGATTTGGGGGCAGAAAAAGTGGGTACGGGGTTCTGCCAGCCCGGCAGCTCCATGTGCGGTAGGTGTAGATCTTGAAGAAAGGTAGGAAGATCCTCAGGAAACCGCAATGTGGAGGAATGGCCATTCTTAGTAGCTATCAAACATGCAGGAAAACCCCATCGATAGTTAGTTCCATCACCCCTCAGCTGTTCTAAGAGAGGTTTCAAAGCCCTGCGGCGGTCAAGGGTCTCCTTAGCTATATCTGTAAATATGTTAAGGGTAGCTCCATCAAAATCAATGTTAGGGGTGTTCCACAGCTTGGTCATGATGTTATTTTTATCTTCAAAATAATGGAGACGACAAATCACATCTCTGGGTTGGTCAGAGGAGAAATTGCGAGGCCTCAAGGCGCGGTGAACCCTGTCAAATCGCAAAGGATCCGTAACCGGATTACCTAAAATGGTATTAAAAATGCCTCAGATCGAGGGTTCCAAATCATTATCTCTGGTCGCTTCCGGCAGTCCGCGGACACGCAGGTTGTTTCTGCGGTTGCGATTCTCAAGGTCCTCAAGTTTGTATAATGAGGCCCTGTGAGCATACGCTAATTGGGTGACAGTCTCCTGCAGTTCTTTAATAGCCACTTCATGTGAGTCTTGGCGCTGTTCTGTTTTCTCTACTCTGACGAGTAAATGCGCCATGTCCGCCCTAACCGCGGAAATCTCCTTTTTGATAGACTTTTCCATATTGTGAAACATGCCCGCCATCTCCTTCTTAAGTTCACTCACCAAGGAGGACATGTCTGAGCCTGCGGGGGAGCCGGGGTCCTCCATCAACTCCGAACCGCAGGATCAGGCCAGGGAGCTTTCGCGGGCAGAGGCGGCGTGCGAGGCTGGAGAGATAAGTGATCTTGAGGTTCTGGTTTTGTTGATCTGAGAGCTGGGACTCTCTCGCTCCGCTGCTAGGAAACGTTTGATGGTCCCTATCGTGTTTTGATGCAGAGTTGAAGATTTTGCGGATCGTTTACCTAAAGTTGAACGGGAGGCAGAGCCTTTAGATGGCATTGCTGGTTGTTTTTAGGCCGAGAGCTAGACGGAGTTCAGTTTAAGCGCTTCCTCTTAGCGCCATGCATAAGCTAGCTGCCCAGGGGGGGGCCATGTAAGCGGTGCCGATTCAGCAGGGGGACTAGCTGTGCAGACCGGGGAACTCTTATGGCAAAGGGATGTACAGGTCAGGTAGTGGAGAGAGACAGAGGCAGTGATTGGACTACAGGGTGTAGTAAGATGGCCACTATGTACTTGTTGGGTACATCTGTTAGTTAAAGAGAGGGACTCCTGTAGTGGCTGTGGGAAGAGGGTAGTAGTATGAGCCTTGTAGAGAGAGAGCTGGGTGGCAGGGGAGCTGAAACAGAGCAAAATCAGATGTAATGAGATTTCAGGTGTAGCAAGATGGCCGCCGTCTTCCGGTAATAGGCCGAAGCCGCGGACTTTCCTAAGAACGGCCGCCGTCCGGAAGAGCTCCGTTCCGTTTGGGCCACAACCTCCCCACTAAAGACAGGCGTCAGATCCCAGTAAGTGTCAAAACAGGCAATCAGCACTGGGAATGCCGGCTCTAGCACGATAGTAAGGGATGAGCGAGTGTCACAGTACCTGAGAGGGGTGGATGCAGCCGGGTCTGTAGGCCTCTGTAGAATATATGATTAATATCTAATATTCTTGTATCTTAAGGACGTTTCTGAATGAATAGCATTCATAGTCAGGTTGACTTAAAAAGAAAGTGAGTTTTATTTTCTCACAGGTGTTATCATAAATACAATGAAAAAAATAGTATTAGGCTTCTTTCACACGGGACGGATCAGTCATGATCCGCCCCGTGAACCTCCGCTTGCTCAGCGGGGATCGCTCCGTTGATCCCCGCTGAGCCGGCTGATGACTGGGCGGTCCCCGCACACTGTGCAGGGACCGCCCTGTCAAATCTCTGCTCTCCCCTATGGGGGATCGGATGAACACGGACCGTCTGTCCGTGTTCATCCGATCCGCTCCGCAGACGGATAGAAAAATAGAAATTTTTCTATCCTGAAAAACGGAGCGTAGCGGACACGGAGGAGATCGGGTGTCAGCGGATGTTCATCCGCTGTCCCATAGGGATACATGTATGTCCGTTTTTCATCCGAAAACGGATGGGTGAAAAACGGACATACGGTCCGCCCGTGTGAAAGGGGCCTAACAGTTCAGTTCAGTGTAGGTAAATATATATAAAATAGAATAGATTGCTGTAGCAAAGTTATGAAAGCATGTGTGCTAGTTGCAGACTCCATCTTCCATGCTGTTCTCTGAGTGTTCCCAAAGTGAAGCCGGAAATGACGTTCTTAGGCTTCTGGTAATTCAGCTGTTCTTCTTGTCAATCTTATGCGGCGTACACACAATCGTTTTTCATGCCATTTTTTAAACCGACGTTTTTCTCGTCGTTTTTTTTCATGTTTCCTCTCAAGCCTGTCTTGCGTACACACGATCATTTTAACCACTTAACGACCGCCCACTGTAAATATACGTCGGCAGAATGGCACCGACAGGCAGAATCACGTATATCTACGTGATCGCCTGTATAGTTGGGGGGTCCGATCGGACCCCCCTTCTTTACAGTGAGCGGTGGTTAAGTGTTCGGGAGCGATCCGGGATGAGGGGACGGCCGCTCGATTCCGGCCACCCCTCGCGATCGCTCCCGGCGAATGAGAAAGCTTCCCTGCCTGTGTAATGTTTACACAGGCAGAGGAAGTGATGTCATCTCTCCTGCGGCGCTCACATATACCGAGCGCCGCACAAGAGAAGATGCCAGGTTAGTGCACAAAACACTACACTGACACCAGGACACATAGGCACATAAATCACCCCCCCAGGCCCCCCCAGACACCCCAGATCACCCCCCAGCCCCCAGTCACAGTGTCACTGATTGCAGTGACCATTTATTTACTGATCACTGCAATCAGTGACATTTGTGACTGTAAAAGTGTCACTACATTTAGTTTTAGGTCCAGTGTAGCCCCCTAACCCCCCCCTAATAAAGGTTTAACCCCTTGATCACCCCCCAGATAACCCTTTCACCCCTAGCACCGCCGTCGCTAAGCGATCATTTTTCTGATCGCTGTCTTGGCGTCGGTGATGCAGATCGGTACCCAGTAATTTTTTTTAGGTTCGCCGCAGGTTTTTATAGCGTCGGGTACCCCCATATATTACCTAATAAAGGTTTAACCCCCTTGATCGCCCCCCAGATAACCCTTTCACCCCTATCACCACTGTCGCTAAGCGATCATTTTTCTGATCGCTGTCTTAGCGTCGGTGATGCCGATCGGTAGCCAGTTATTTTTTTTAGGTTCGCCGCAGGTTTTTATAGCGTCAGGTACCCCCATATATTACCTAATAAAGGTTTTAACCCCCTAATTGCCCCTAGTTAACCCTTTCACCAGTGATCACCATATAAGTGTTACGGGTGACGCTGGTTAGTTAGTTTGCTTTTTATAGTGTCAGGACACCCGCCGTATATAACCCAATAAAGGTTTAACCCCCTGATCGCCCGGCGGGTGATATCAATTAGGTTTTAGCGTCAGAGAGGGTCTGCGTCACACCCCAGGCAGCGTCAGGTTAGTGCCAGTAGCGCTAACACCCACGCGTGAAGCATACACCTCCCTTAGTGGTATAGTATCTGAACAGATCAATATCTGATCTGATCAGATCTATACTAGCGTCCCCAGCAGTTTAGGGTTCCCAAAAACGCAGTGTTAGCGGGATCAGCCCAGATACCTGCTAGCACCTGCGTTTTGCCCCTCCGTCCAGCCCAGGCCACCCAAGTGCAGTATCGATCGATCACTGTCACTTGCAAAACACAACACACATAACTGCAGCGTTCGCAGAGACAGGCCTGATCCCTGCGACTCCAGTGCTGTAGGAAGTGATTTCACCACCACAGTTAAAAAAAAAAAGCATATATGCTGAAGCATTGGGGCAGCAGGGGCGGAGGAGCGGAGGAGTGATTTTGCTCCTAATGCCGCGTATATACGGTCGAAATTCCGATGGAGGCTTGCCCGTGGAAAAGTCTGACCATGTGTACGCGGCATAACTTTTGCGGGAAGATGCCTCCATGCTTCGGCATATATAAATGGTGCATGTATGCCCATCATTAGAAGTGGGTGGATGAAGGGCGGTATTCTAATGGTGGGCATACCCACCGATCAATCTCTTTTTTTCGTTCAGCCAACAGGCTGCATGAAAAAAAAGATTACAATACATGTACAACAAGGACCAGCAACGTACTGGTATGTTGCTGGAGTTTGAATGGTTATACCAGAATGATGCCTGTGGGTTTAGGTATCATCTTGGTATCATTCTTTTCAGCCAGCGACCGGCTTTAATGTAAAAGCAATCCTAGTGGCTAATTAGCCTCTGGACTGCTTTTACAACAGTGGGAGGGAATGTCCCCCCCGGATATAAAAAGCGCCATTGGGAAATTGGGAAAGCATTTTATCACACCGATCTTGGTGTGGTCAGATGCTTTGAGGGCAGAGGAAAGATCTAGGGTCCAATAGACCCCATTTTTTTCCAAAAAAGAGTACCTGTCACTACCTCTAGCTATCATAGGGGATATTTACATTCCCTGAGATAACAATAAAAATGATAAAAAATAAATAAATATGGAAGCAACAGTTTAAAAATAAAATAAAAAAGCAGAATTAATAATAAAAAAATAAAAAAGCACCCCTGTCCTGCCCTGCTCTTGCCCAATGGCGAACGCAAGCGTCGGTCTGGCGTCATATGTAAACAGCAATTGCACCATGCATGTGAGGTATCACCGCGAAGGTCAGATCGAGGGCAGTAATTTTAGCAGTAGACCTCCTCTGTAAATCTAACGGGGTAACCTGTAAAGGCTTTTAAAGGCTTTTAAAAATGTATGTAGTTTGTCGCCAATGCGCGTTTGTGCGAAATTTTAAAGCATGTCGTGTTTGGTATCTATGTACTCGGCCTAAGATCATCTTTTTTATTTCATCAAACATTTGGGCAATATAGTGTGTTTTAGTGCATTAAAATTTAAAAAAGTGTATTTTTTCCCCCAAAAATGCGTTTGAAAAATCGCTGCGCAAATACTGTGTAGAAAAAAAATGCAACACCCACCATTTTAATCTGTAGGGCCTTTGCTTTAAAAATATATATAATGTTTGGGGGTTCAACATAATTTTCTTGCAAAAAAAAAAATGTTTTCATGTAAACAAAAAGTGTCAAAAAGGGCTTTGTCTTCAAGTGGTTAGAAGAGTGGATGTAAGCTTCCTAATGTTGTGTATAAAATGCCAGAACAGTTCAAACCCCCCCCCCAAATGACCCCATTTTGGAAAGTAGACACCCCAAGCTATATACTGAGAGGCATGTTGAGTCCATAGAATATTTTATATGTTGACACAAGTTGCGGAAAAAATAAAAAAATGTATTTATTTTTTGCACAAAGTTGTCACTAAATGATATATTGCTCAAACATGCCATGGGCATATGTGGAATTACACCCCAAAATACATTCTGTTGCTTCTCCTGAGTACGGGGATACCACATGTGTGAGACTTTTTGGGAGCCTAGCCGCGTACGGGACCCCAAAACCAAGCACCGCCTTCAGGCTTTCTAAGGGTGTAAATTTTTGATTTCACTTCTCACTGCCTATCACAGTTTCGGAGGCCATGGAATGCCCAGATGGCACAAAACTCCCCCAAATGACCCCATTTTGGAAAGTAGACACCCCAAGCTATTTGCTGAGAGGTATGGTGAGTATTTTGCAGATCTCGCTTTTTGTCACAAAGTTTTGAAAATTGAAAAAAAAAAATATATTTTTTCTTTCTTCATTTTCAAAAACAAATGAGAGCTGTAAAATACTCACCATGCCTCTCAGCAAATAGCTTGGGGTGTCTACTTTCCAAAATGGGGTCATTTGGGGGGGGGGTTTGTGCTATTTTGGCATTTTATGGCCTTCGAAACTGTGATAGGTAGTGAGGAGTGAAATCAAAAATTTGTGCCTAGAAATCCTGAAGGCGGTGCTTGGTTTTCGGGGTCCCGTAAGCGGCTAGGCTCCTAAAAAGTCCCACACATGTGGTATCCCCGTACTCAGGAGAAGCAGCAAAATGTATTTTGGGGTGTAATTCCATATATAACCATGGCATGTGTGAGCAATATATCATTTAGTGACAACTTTTTGTAATTTTTTTTTTTTTTTTAGTCATTATTCAATCACTTGAGACAAAAAAAGAAAATATTCAATGGGCTCAACATGTCTCTCAGCAATTTCCTTGGAATGTCTACTTTCCAAAATGGGGTCATTTGGGGGGTTTTGTACTGCCCTGCCATTTTAGCACCTCAAGAAATGAGATAGGCAGTCATAAATTAAAAGCTGTGTATATTCCAGAAAATGTACCCCAGTTTGTAGACGCTATAACTTTTGCGCAAACCAATAAATATACGCTTATTGACATTTTTTTTACTAAAGACATGTGGCTAAATACATTTTGGCCTAAATGTATGACTAAAATTGAGTTTATTCGATTTTTCTTATAACAAAAAGTAGAAAAAATCATTTTTTTTCAAAATTTTCGGTCTTTTTCCATTTATATCGCAAAAAAAAAAAATCACAGAGGCAATCAAATACCATTAAAAGAAAGCTCTATTTGTGGGAAGAAAAGGACGCAAATTTCTTTTGGGTACAATATTGCATGTCCGCACAATTTTCAGTTAAAGCAGCGCAGTGCAAAATTCTGAAAACAGCTCTGGTCCTTTAGCTACAAAATGGTCCGGGGCTTAAGTGGTTAAAAAACGTTCAAGCAAAGCGCAGTGACGTACAACACGTACGACGGCACTATAAAGGGGAAGTTCCGTTCGGATGGCGCCACCGTTCATGTTAGTAAAGTTTGTTGAGCGACAATTCGCGCTTTTCAGCCTCGTGCTTTTCAGTCCGTTAAAGCGTGACGAATGTGCTATCTCCATTACGAACGCTAGTTTTACCAGAACGGGCGCTCCCATCTCATACTTGATTCTGAGCATGCACATTTTTTTTCACCTCGTAAAAGCATACACACTATCGTTTTTCACGTCGTTAAAAAAAACGACATGAAAAACGACGTGAAAAAATAGAGCATGTTCGAAATTTTTAATGCCCGTTTTTCACGTCGTTAAAAATGCTCTGGAGCATACACACGATCGGTTTTAATGCCCATTTTTTAAAAATGGCATTTTTAACGGCATGAAAAACGATCGTGTGTATGGGGCATTAGTGTAAATGTGTCAGTGTTATATTTTGAAGTGGGTGTGAGTGAGTGCGTCTTCATGTGTGTTCGTGTAAGTGTGTTGTGCGTGTTGTGCTCCCTCCCATCTCAAACTATAGGCTTATATATATCTTTACATATGTACGTCACCTCATACAAACTTAGAACCTTGTATGGCACACATTAATTTCTGCTAACTTCAGCAATATGTAATACCAATAGAAGATATTGGCTTAGAGACATATGGAGTGTCAAGGTCACCTGTGGCCAGGTGACAGATGCACACCGTAGGGGGACAGGAGTGCACCGCAAGGTAGTGAACCCTATGGCTGGCTTCTGCGGATAGGAAACTGGGTGGTTGTGGAAAGCGGGACCAGAGGAGCACAACCGGGATCCTAACGGAAGCTAGAGCCAAGATTCCCCAGGGCGCGGAGTCTAAGACCCAGCAGGTCTTCTCCAGAGCCTCTAGTGGTGAGGATGTTATGCTGCAGGCTGGGACCAGGTCGCGGCCCCTGGAGTTTCCTAGCTCACGCCCCGTAGGATAAGGGGAAAAGAGGGGAAGCAGCAGCACAAGATATGAGAGAAACGAATAACAAGCTGAAGGTCAGGGGCCACAAGCAGACAAGGATAACGAAAGAACGAGCCGAAGGTCAAGGGTCACGAGCAGACAGGGATAGTCGGGGACAAGCCAAATATGTAACAGAGAGACAGACGTAGCACACGGCAGGCAGGAACCCAAACACACAATGCCTAACAAACACGTTGATCAGCAAAGCAGGCTTGCAGTGCACAGGTTAATATAGTGTTCTGTGATAGGGCCTGGGGTGGAGTCTGGCTGGGAGGAGATTATAAAGGAAGCCAGGTGAAAGGGTTCAGGCCTCTAAGATGAACACATGGGAAGGAAGGTAAGCTGACAGACAAACACTACTGCATATCCATGACAGTACCCTCCCTCTTATGGGCCCTCCCCCGCCTGGGCCCAGGCTTAAAGGGAAATCTCTGATGAAACCTTCTCAACAGATGAGGTGCAGCGACATCAGATGCAGCGATCCAAGACACCTTCTCAGGACCAAAACCTCTCCAATGCACAAGGTACTGAAGAATGCCTCTGCAGAGCCGAGAATCCAGAACTTGTCTAACCTCGTACTTAAGATTATCCTCAGAGACCGAAAACGAGGTAGGGAGATGACAAGAAGATCTATTGAGGACCAAAGGCTCTCTAGGAATAAGCAAGGGCATGAGAGGATCAACAGGAATCTGAGGAGGGTCCCCTAGACCCTTAAAGGGGAACTGGTCATCTTGCACAGGACCATCAGACTGGGCAGATGTCAGTGGAACCCTGAAGTCAGGTTGGTTAGAAGGTGACATGTCGCCGGAGTCAAGCTGAATAGCTGAAGGACAAGCAGAATGTCCCGAACAAGAAAAAGTAGGAGGCTCACTGGGCATGGGCTGGACTGGCATAACTAGTACAGAGGCAGAGTTAATAGCTGAGTCAGGTGTAGCGACTACCTGAATCGCATCGCAAGACGTAGCGACTGCAGGACTTGTAGACAAGCTAGCCTGGCTGTGCGTCCAAGGGTGGTTAGGGACAGAGAAATGTAAATGGTTATGCAACCTGGAATAAATGACCGGCTCAGATTCACAGGGGGCAACCTTGGGTAGGCAGGACGAGGAACAGGAGGGACCCCAAGCCAGGATCTGTCCAGTAGTCCAGTCCACATGAGGAGAATGGAGCTGTAACCATGGGAGACCCAAAATTATAGGCGTTGAGGCCTTGGGTAAGATAAGGAAGGATATCCACTCCTGGTGGAGTGTCCCTACCGACATCTTAACAGGGAGGGTCTGGAAGCGGATAGGTCCCCCTGGGAGAACAGTACCATCAATCGCCAAGACCACCAATGGTGTGGTGAGGGGCAAAAGAGTAAGTCTCATGGACGATGCGATTTCCCAGTCCATGAAATTACCAGCGGCTCCGGTATCCAGATATGCTGAGAACGAATGAGAAGAAGCACCAACATGAAGGAACACAGAAAGCAGAAGACGAGAAGGGGAAGGTGATATTTCTGGGTCCAATACTCCACTTTCCAGATGAAGTGGACCCGAACGTTTTTCTGGACAAAGAGAGCAAGTGTCACGAAAATGACCTTTGCCCCCACAGTAAAGACACAGACCAAGAGTTCTGCGTCTAGCACGTTCCTCGGGGGATAGCCTGGTCCGACCCAGCTGCATGGGTTCCTCAGCTGGTAGGAGATGCTCTACGGGTCGAAGAGAGGGGAGCTCAGGCTGACTAAGAACCAAGGAGTGCTGGCGTTGCTTTTCTAAGGTCCTCTCCTGAAAGCGAATATCGATCTGGTTACACAAGGAGATAACGCCGGCCAGATCAGTGGGGATGGTTCTTCCTGCTAATTCATCCTTCACTCTATCAGACAGGCCATGCAAAAAGGTTGCGACTAAGGCCTCATTGTTCCAGCTCAACTCAGCCGACAGTATGCAGGAAATGAAGGGCATACTGTCCCACAGAAGCAGACTCTTGGCGGAGACATAAAAGGGCGCTGGCCGCTGAAGAGACACGAGCCGGTTCTTCGAAGATATTCCGAAAAAGTTTCAAGAAGCCAGACAGGCTAGAAACCACTGGATCATTCAGTTCCCACAGAGGGGCTGCCCAAGCTAAAGCTTCACCAGAGAGGAGGGAAATGATATAGGCTACCTTAGCCCGATCAGACAGGAAGTTTTGGGGCTGGAGCTCAAAATGAATTGTGCATTGGCTAAGGAACCCCCTGCAAGCCTTGGAGTCCCCAGAGAAACGGGACGGAGCTGGCAGTTGTAGTGAGTGTGTGGCTGCGACTGGTGCAATAGGTGCAGCCGCTGGTTGTATTTGAGGTTGCGGATTCAGGGTTCCCAAGGAGGCCTGAAGCTGCTCGAAGCGAGAAGCCAGATCCTGGAGGAATCGCATCACCTGAGTCTGATTCGATTCCTGGGTTTTAAGTCTGCAAACTATGCCCTGCAACGGATCATCCACGGGTAACGGGATGTCAGCCGGGTTCATGGCTGATCAAACTGTCAAGGTCACCTGTGGCCAGGTGACAGATGCACACCGTAGGGGGACAGGAGTGCACCGCAAGGTAGTGAACCCTATGGCTGGCTTCTGTGGATAGGAAACTGGGTGGTTGTGGAAAGCGGGACCAGAGGAGCACAACTGGGATCCTAACGGAAGCTAGAGCCAAGATTCCCCAGGGCGCGGAGTCTAAGACCCAGCAGGTCTTCTCCAGAGCCTCTAGTGGTGAGGATGTTATGCTGCAGGCTGGGACCAGGTCGCGGCCCCTGGATTTTCCTAGCTCACGCCCCGTAGGATAAGGGGAAAAGAGGGGAAGCAGCAGCACAAGATATGAGAGAAACGAATAACAAGCTGAAGGTCAGGGGCCACAAGCAGACAAGGATAACGAAAGAACGAGCTGAAGGTCAAGGGTCACGAGCAGACAGGGATAGTCGGGGACAAGCCAATAACGTAACAGAGAGACAGACGTAGCACACGGCAGGCAGGAACCCAAACACACAATGCCTAACAAACACGTTGATCAGCAAAGCAGGCTTGCAGTGCACAGGTTAATATAGTGTTCTGTGATAGGGCCTGGGGTGGAGTCTGGCTGGGAGGAGATTATAAAGGAAGCCAGGTGAAAGGGCTCAGGCCTCTAAGGCCCCATGCACACGAGACGCAGGTGCAAACTCTGCTGAACACACGTTTTTAAACGCTGAAACCGGCGTTTATAAACGCGCGTTTTGCCGCGTTTGCGGCCGCGTTTAGCGGCGTTTAACCGCGTTTGCGTTTATAAGCGTTTCATCATAGACCCTCCCTAAGCTCAAAAAACAGTAAATTTTAACCATTTCAGCCAGTTTGTGAGACCAGAGTGAGTAGCAGCAGCTGAGAGAGCAGCAGTGTACTTGTATTTAGCGTATCACTTGCCACATCATCTGCCACAAGTTGTGGATTGTCCACTTGCCACGTCACCTGCCACGTCACCTGGCCACATCACCTGGCCACGTCACCTGGCCACGTCACCTGCCACAAGTTGTGGATTGTCCACTTGCCACGTCACCTTGCCACATCACGTGCCACGTCACCTGCCACAAGTTGTGGATTGTCCACTTGCCACGTTACCTGGCCACGTCACCTGGCCATGTTACCTGCCACGTCACCTGGCCACGTTACCTGCCACGTCAGCTGGCCACGTCACCTGCCACAAGTTGTGGATTGTCCACTTGCCACGTCACCTGCCACGTCACCTGGCCACGTCACCTGCCACAAGTTGTGGATTGTCCACTTGCCATGTCACCTGGCCACATCACGTGCCACGTCACCTGGCCACTTCACCTGCCACAAGTTGTGAATTGTCCACTTGCCACGTCACCTGCCACGTCACCTGGCCACGTCACCTGGCCACGTCACCTGCCACAAGTTGTGGATTGTCCACTTGCCACGTCACCTGGCCACGTCACCTGGCCACGTTACCTGCCACGTCACCTGGCCACGTCACCTGCCACAAGCTGTGGATTGTCCACTTGCCACGTCACCTGGCCACGTCACCTGGCCACATCACCTGACACAAGTTGTTGATTGTCCACTTGCCACTTTACCTGCCACAAGTTGTGGATTGTCCACAATGCGATGCAAGCAATTACAGTTTTCTTTTATATTTTTTAATAGTTTTTCATCATTTGCCATAATTTTTGAGATTTCTAATGTTAAAAAATAGGTCACCTTTAAAAACGCTTATAAACGCAAACGCGGCAAAACGCCGGTACCGCGTTTAGCCGCGTTTAGCCGCGTTTAGCAGCGTTTAGCGTCTGAAACGTGAAAACTTTTGCGTCTGAACCCATTTTTTTGCTTCTGGAAAAACGAGGTTAAACGCAACTGCTTGTAAACGCCAAAAAACGAGAGTGTGTGCATGGACACATAGGATAACATTGAATGGGTTCAGGAGCAGTTGAAAAAAGCGTCCAACTGCCTCTGAACGCGCGTTCAACAGCAAATAACAGCGTCTCGTGTGCATGGGGCCTAAGATGAACACATGGGAAGGAAGGTAAGCTGACAGACAAACACTACTGCATATCCATGACATGGAGTTTGATTGACAGGCACACATGTAGCACTCTATACTTGGTGTGGTGTGCTGACGATGTAATATCATAACCAAACATCTCCTATATAAACATATATTACTAACAATAAAGTAACTATTAACTAATATATACTAGTATGACTAAGACTTCACTTAAACAAACTTGACAAGAGATATAAAGAAATATATTATTTATCTCACTACGTAAATACTAATCTATTCTGGAGATCTATTCTTGTCACCCTACACCAAGATGAAGGGTTGTACCGCTCTTTTAAGCTGTAGGGCTTTCAAAATGCTCCCGCCCTGATACTGGAACAGGTGCTGGCTCTGCACTGATGCATGGAAAAGAAAGGAGCCCTGGACTGCCGCACTCTGTATAAACGATTTATTTCCAAAATTTCAAAATAAAATCCAAAATTAATCCATAAACTATGAGTAAGCATCTACTTTGATGTGAAACGTGTCAGCCATCCATCCCTGCATGTCAGTTTTCTGTTTTGCCTGTTTTTGGATTTTTTGAATTTATGGATTGATTTTGGATTTTATTTTGAAATTTTGGAAATAAATCGTTTATACAGAGTGCGGCAGTCCAGGGCTCCTTTCTTTTCCCTACACCAAGATGCCTTATATGTCATACTCAAATTTGCTTCACCAGAAATATCCAGCAACACTCAGCCTTAGATTGAAGAATCATGTCATATCAATTGATCAAGGTCATTCACTCATACCTAATTTACTATGATTAATCATAATACCAAATATGTTTTGCAAGCTTGCCTTATATTATTAGAACACCTATAAGTGCCGAATTATGAATTTGAAATAATATTCTAACAGCCTCAAAATGGCGTCGGGCCGCAGGATCACGGAGCCTTCCTTCAGGGAACCTGTGCTGGTACTGTCCCACAATAGAACCGCTGTATGCCTCCGGAGGTGTGATGGGTAGGGATGGAGCGCCCGATTACCTCACGGGTCACGGCAGGCAAGCTCGGGAATCACTGGAGGCTCCGCAGGCCTCAAGATTGCGGTGGGCCTCGGCAGCGTTGGACCAGTTGCAATCCCGACACGGACTCGGTCAATCAAACTCTGCAGAACTGGTTGGGGCTGCGATAGAAGATGCCCAGGTACGGATGTGTATAATTTGCAGGTTCACCGAAGTGAAATAAGCAAGGGATGGCAAAGGATTGTCTCCGTGAGTGCAGACCAAATAAAACTCTTGAAAGAGACTTTGTGTCGGTTCAGACATTTCCTATGGACAGACTCTTCAAGGAGAACCCCTGAGCCAAAGATTTGGAACAGTAAGGTAACGTGCAAAGACCCACAACTAAACCAGCAGCTCCTACGGGGGTACCGCTACATAGACGTAAAGCATTACACCGGTTTATGAAGGAAAAGACAGACAACTGAATGCCCAATGTATATGGGAAGCAGTGGAAAAATTGTGTGGGACCTCTCCCATCCACTGGAACTCTCTACCTCAATCCGGATATCCCCTACTCTGGCCTTCTTTAGAAAAGTCATCTCTTCAGGGAAGGCTTTCCTGTCTGTACTGAGTAAGTGAGCTTTTATCTCTTCCATCGGCTCATCCCTCACAGCTAGTACCCTTTGTACAGCTTGCAACACCCTATTAGGTTGTAAACTCTTTTGTACTTTATTGTATTGTAATTGTACTGTTTTCCTTTAGATTGTAAAGCTAGGCCCTGAGTTAAAAGAAGAAGACATGAACGGAGGGCCGGCATGACAGGGTTAAAAGGGGTTGGCATAAGAAGAGGGCTTCTGGTCAGTGGGAAGTATTATTAAACTAAGTACTCACGTGATTGGTTGGGAGAACTGCAGAGAGGAGTCCTGCAGAGAGGGGATCGGTAGGAGGATCTTAGGAAGTTATTACTCGGAGAAGAACGTGCTTGGGACAACGGCCCACCCTCCCGCCCTTATTGAAGTTCCTTGGCGTATGGTCTTCAGTTGGGAATGTGGTTTCTTGATATTTAGTCATGGCAGCTGGCGGTGTACAAGATCCTGCTATGGGTTTTTTGAGAGTAAAAATATGTAATATTCCATGGTATGGCTTCCATTATTATGGTTGGTGGTATCTGCGTGGAGTGGTTTGTCTCCGAGTCAGTGTTTGTTGCGGCTGGAGGCCTAACATTTTTTAGTGGTTACACAGGTAGAGGTAGTTGATGCCCACAAGGACCTTGTGACTCCTGTTCTTTGACAATGTACTGGATGGTCATATGTTGATATGTTTATAATGTTATTTTATTATTGGTTAGTAAAAGGCTGCTATGGCCATTGTAATCCATCTTTAGCCTTGTGTGGTTAATTTTAAAAAAAGGTGGTGGAGGAGTGGTGGTCTAGCAGTATTTTGGGGGCAGCAAAGATCCTTTTATACCCTAGTCAAGTACTGTGCAAACTGTTGGTGCTATAAAAATCTTGTATTATAATAATATTGATAATAATAATAGTAATAATAATGGTATGAATCTCAAGATAACCTCGTTCACAGATATATTATAATCATAGGAATGAGAGGTTTTCTCTGTCATTTGGCAGCACCATTAATTCAACAAAAAAAGTTTTTCCAATATGAACTAGACCTGGTCACAGGTGTAGCATTTAGAAATGTGCACATTAATTAGCAAATATGAATTACCTTAGAGTTCTGTGCAATCACAGGGGACAGTCCTTTGCAGGGTCTCAAAGTATATAAACTCTGAGGAACATCCTCACCATACCCTAATGACTAGGCATCACTGGCAGTGTGCTATGAGAGGTATGTACATCCTACACTCGTTATACTTCTTAGTATATGTGTACATTCATCATGTTTTATATGTTTGTAGTTCAGGATTCATGTGCTCTTAACAAAGGTTTAGTTACGAGGTTCGGGTTTGGGTCTACCATGGGTTTGAGGTGCACCCAATCAAGGTTCTCAGTCCTGGGGAGACAATTTGGCTTTCCAAAATAAATGTAACAAATGCATTGCAAAGGCCTATGAACCTACGTTAATCTGGCTTAGAAGGGACAATAATGGGGGCTTTGTTATGTGCCAGACCCCTCATTATTAAAAGGGGGTATATAGCAGTCACAGTGTCAGTATATTGGAAGCTGCTCTAGAGAGAAGATAGGCAGAGCTGACAAACTACATAGGGATAGATTAGGGGTCAACGCTTTGGGCATCCAACTCCTTTGATACACTGTTTATTTTTGGGGGCTTATTGATCTTTAATGTTATTTTCTGGTTGATTTAAGTTCAGTAGTGACTTTAAGCCCCCTTTCACACCTGTATACCAGGGGAACATGTGCAAAATTGAAAGTGCATGTCTTTATTGCAGGCGTGCTGCTGTGACATTCATTCTTATTGGTGCCCTAAAGGCTCCTACCATAGCAAGTGCATTAAATCACATTGGAGCTCATGGTAACTAATCACCATGCATTTTGGTGGATGCATTAAAAAAAAAAAAAAAAAAAAAAAGGTTCATATTCTTCTTTAGTGCAATTTTGGCCCATTTACATTAATGGACCGCCCTAATGCAACCCATGTTGATGCACGTAAAACTGTGACTCATTGTACTGTATGTGAATGTGGGCTTAGCTGTTGTCCTGTCCATAGTAAAAAAAAAAATGTTTGATGCAAGACGTCCCTTTAAAAAAAAAAAATCAGCTTTTCTTTCAGGGGGCGATATTTTGGTGTTTTCAAGTATTTGGGGGGTATGTTGTGTGTTTTTTTTTTTGTATGTTGAACGGGTCTTTATTTTAAGCTACTTTTTTCTTTCTTTTTTTTGCAACAAGGCTTTCAGAAAGTAGAAAAATCTATTTCAAATGTGCGCTTCCAGCATATGCTGTCGCTGAGGCTGTCTGTGAAAATTACACTGTTCTGTGACACAATGTACACCTTTAACCACTTGACCACTGGGCACTTAAATCCCCTTCCTAGCCAGACCAATTTTCAGCTTTCGGTGCTCTCACATTTTGAATGACAATTACTCAGTCATACAACACTGTACCCATATGAAAATGTTGTCCTGTTTTTCACACAAATAGAGCTTTCTTTATTTTTTTGCGCTATAAAAGAAAAAAGACTGAAAATTCTGTAAAAAAAAATGAAATTTTCTTGGTTTCTGTTATAAAATTTAGCAAATTAGTAATTTTTCTTCATAAATTTTGGCCAAAATTTATACTGTTACATATCTTTGGTAAAAATAAGTACAAATTGATGTATATTATTTGGTCTTTGTGAAAGTTATAGAGTCCACAAGCTATGGTGCCAATATCTGAAAATTGATCACACCTGAAGTACTGACGGCCTATCTCACTTCTTTAGACCCTAATGCTGTGTACACACGATCGTTTTTCATGCCGTTAAAAATGCCATTTTTAAAAATGGGCATTAAAACCGATCGTGTGTATGCTCCAGAGCATTTTTAACGGCGTGAAAAACGGCCATTAAAAATTTCGAACATGCTCTATTTTTTCACGTCGTTTTTCATGTCGTTTTTTTTAACGACGTGAAGAATGATAGTGTGTAGGCTTTTACGAGGTGAAAAAAAATCGCGCATGCTCAGAATCAAGTATGATACGGGAGCGCTCGTTCTGGTAAAACTAGCGTTTGTAATGGAGATAGCACATTCGTCACGCTGTAACGGACTGAAAAGCACGAGGCTGAAAAGCGCGAATCGTCGCTCAACAAACTTTATTAACATGAAGGGTGGCGCCATCCGAACGGAACTTCCCCTTTATAGTGCCGTCGTACGTGTTGTACGTCACTGCGCTTTGCTTGAACGTTTTTTTTTAATGATCGTGTGTACGCAAAACAGGCTTGAGAGGAAACATGAAAAAAAACGACGAGAAAAACGTTGGTTTAAAAAATGGCATGAAAAACGATCGTGTGTACGCTGCATAACATGCCAGAAAAGTACAAATACCCCCCAAATGACCCATTTTTGGAAATAAGACATTCCAAGGTATTTAGAAAGAGGCATTGTGAGTTTTTTGAAGTTGTCATTTTTTCCCACAATTCTTTGCAAAAATCAAGATTTTATTTTTATTTTATTTTTATCACAAAATGTTCATATTAGCGGGTTATTTCTCACACACAGCCATGTGGAGCACAGATCCCCCCTACTGCCCTGGCAGCACTTCTGGCTTCCCTCCTCTCCTCTTCATCTGGCTGTTGCTGCAGAGATGTTTTAGGATGAGTGAGGGAAGGGGTCAGTAAATATGTATTTATCAGCCCCTTCCCTTTCTGAATGAACATTGTGAGTGATGTGAGTAGTAGTGATTAGTGTGTGTTTGAGTTTTGGGGTGCACACCCTAATGCAATAGGCTGCGCACACCTATGCACACAGCATATGCATACCACAAATTACACCTCAAAACACATTCTGCTATTACTCCCGAGTATGGCGATACCACAGGTGTGAGACTTTTACACAGCGTGGCCACATACAGAGGCCCAACATGCAGGGAGCACCTTCAGGCGTTCTGGAGCACCCAAGCCAATTCTGACATTTCTCTCCTACATGTAAAAATCATCATTTATTTGCTAGAAAATTACATAGAACCCCAAAACATTATATATATATGTTTTTTTAGCAAAGACCATAGAGAATACAATGGCGGTTGTTGCAACTTTTTATCTCGCACGGTATTTGCGCAGCAATTTTTCGAACGCGTTTTTTTGGGGAAAAAAACAGTTTTGTACTTAAAAAAAAGACAAAAAAGTAAAGTTAGCCCAATGTTTTTGCATTTGACGGAGCGATCACATGGTAAACGGCCGCTATCAGCGGCCATTTACCGTGATCCGTGATGCGCCGGGTCTTCCGGACCCGGCGGTCACAGATATTTCCGGGAGCACGCCCCAGGGGGCATGCGGGAGCAAGATTCTGGGAGGACGTCCATGGACGTCTTCCCAGAATAAGTTGACCGGGCCATAGCCGTCTTTCGGCTATAGCCCGGTCGGCATGTGGTTAATGAATCCCCCAAGCCTGGTATTTAGCCTGTTCATGCCAGCTGTAGGCATATTTGTGGCAGCTGGGTGGGTGGGTTTTAATGGCGAGCTGCTGCTTATATATGCGTCCATGAGGAACAGGTTTTCTGTGCTGACAGCGCTTTCACTGCGCTCAAGACAAATAAGACTTCAAATAACCAGTTATGATGGTCCAGACGTTCGCAAAAGCAGAAACTAAAAAGAAAAACAAAAGGAAACATCTCCACAGATAATGAGAAAATATACCTAGCGTTACAGTGATCTTACTACACCTGGTCAGAGCCCATTCACACAGGAGCAACACGACTTCCAGTGCGACTTTGGGAGGCAACTTGGACACGACTTGAGCGTAAATCACAGCACGACTCCAGGCAACTTACAAGGCAACTTCAAGTTGCCTCCAGGACAGGCTACTTTCCAGTGGCCAATCAAGCAATAATCAGCTCTGTGGGAGGGAGGGGGGAGGGAGGGGTTTGCCTGGAAAATTATTTTTACTTCCTGGAAAGTTGCTTCAGTTAAGACAGGGGATCCGACCTGGAGGCAACTTCCATTGAAATCTACGGTACAAGCTGCCTACAAGTCGCCTAGAAGTCAGATTGAAGTAGTACAGGAACCTTTTTTGAAGTCGGAGCAACTTCAGTAGTGTGCATTAAGACGGCTCTTACATTGATTTTCTCATGCCGCGCGACTTGAGGCGACTTCAAGTCGGATGCAAAGTCGCCCCTGTGTGAATGGGCTCTTAATGTTGGTGGGTATATACGATCTGTGCTGTAGTACATTGCCATCCTTCTCAGTTTGAGATAAGTAGAATATAACATAGTATAACACAATGCTGGTGGGTACATCAACTTGTCTTGGCCAATGTGGATACGTCGTATGCAATCATAGAAAAAAAAGCACTTCATTGGCATAAGTCACATATCTGTTTGGAAAGGTGCGAAATCACAATCACAATCTATATATAGGTTAATTGCAAGTATTAACCTCAAATGGGAGTTGCCCAACCATAGTTCCAATGGATAGGACCTTGTAGAGAAGTACAATCAATATAGAAAAACAAACACAGAGGCATAGATATATCTGCTGGAACTTGCTAATACTGAAGAAAAGACATTGGTCGTGTCTATATTGACCCTCAAATTATGTAGACCGGCCATTCACAATACAGGTTGAATGGAGCCCTAGGGTTACACCAGAGGTTGTCTGGGGTTCTTTGAGCAGTGGCTGATTGTTCTCCCATTTCATGGTGCCTGCATAGTTCTGGGGCCAATGCCACTCGGCAGAGCCAATGGCATGAACCCAATCATCTTTTTTTAGCTGTCTATAAGGGTGGCATTCTGAGCACATTCTTCATTCGAAAAGCCACCAATGTAAAGGGCATTTTGGCCAGTAACCAAACAAGGGATTGGTTTTAGCAGGGGTTCTTCAAGACCTAAAAAAATATTTCAAGGGGCACTATTCTTCCCACTGACACCATTGATGGGTCACTATTTTTCCCACTGAAACCAATGATGGGGCACTATTCCTCCCACTGACGCCAATGATGGGGCACTATTCCTCCCACTGACACCAATGATGAGGCCCTATTCCTCCCGCTGACACCAATGATGAGGCACTATTCCTCTGACTGACACCAATGATGAGGCCCTATTCCTCCCACTGACACCAATGATGAGGCACTATTCCTCCCAATGGCACCAATAATGAGGCATTATTCCTCTTGCTGATACCAAAGATGAGACCCCATTCCTTCCACTGACATCAATGATGGGGTTCTGTTTCATTCGCTGACACCAACAATGGGACACTATTCTTTCCACTAATACCAAAGATGGGGCACTATTACTCCCACTGACACCAGTGAAGGGGCACTATTCCTCCCACTGACACCAATGACGGGGCACTATTCCTTCCACTGACATCAACGATGGAGCACTATTCCTCTCACTAATACTAAAGATGGGTCACCATTGCTCCCATTAGCCTCCATCGATGGGCACTATTCCTCCCACTGATACCAACAATAAGACACTGTTCCTCCTAATAAAACCAATAATAAAGCAGTGTTTACTCCCACTGACGCTGGAACATTTTCTGCTTCCACTGGCCACAGTCTGACACCCCTAAAGCCTGAAGGACAGTTAACTGGCCATTTGTCTAGAAAGTCTGGGGATGCGCGTTTGAGGATAAACATTTTTGAGAAAGGCAGATGTAGACACTTGAATGGCTGTGCTGCGTGCATTTGCAGTTTGTGGTCTGCAGTCTAATACTGTATATGGTGTAAATGTAGCACCCTATATGTAGGTAGGTGCTAGAGGTTAGGATTTTTGTGAGCATAGGAAAATTTAGGCAGTCCTAGCTGGAATCTAGGCCTGTTTGTTTTGGTTTGTGTGGGCTGGGAGTGGCTCAGAATAGCAGCTGATGACTGACAGACAGCATCACTTCACTGTCACCTCCCTCTTTTTTCTAGAGTATTCTAGAAGAAAGGTGGGGAAGAGAGGTGGAGCTGTCTGAGGTGTCTCAGGGAGCCCTAACCAATCCCCACCCAGGATTGACAGTGGGCTGGCCTCGTTGACATACGCAGAGTCAGCCCAGCTGAGGAGGAATTGTTGGATGGAATAACTGGAGATGAAGTACTAGGCTGTCGGGGTCCTTTGAGGGAGCACCCCAGTCTGAGGAGGGGTGACCTTGGGCCTGGGAATCGGGTGCAGGATGGAGCCCATCGAGAGCATGAACGATCTGGACTGGAGTCACAGGAGGAGTCAGAGAGGACTGCAGGAGCTAGTACTGCCGGGCAAGTCTTCAGGAGGGAACCACCGGTTGCAGCCAGGAGGGCTGGTGAGTGACATGCACAGTCTAGAGGACTGGGGAGGCAGTCTGGGATGGATGCAGAGCCAGCAGTGTGGACTGTGATGCTGCAGGCAGTGAAGTCGGGCAGCTGCAGCCAGGAGGGCTGGCAGGGCCTATAGAGGACTGACTGGGAGCAGTGTTCCACAGTGTTCCATCTGTGGGACAGCTAGCACAGGGAACTTTCTACCATTTTCTGCTACACTATAGCAGCGCGTGGCCCCTGCCTGCAAAAAGGCAATTCCTAAGGCCTAGCTGAGTCAGTGTCAGGCCTAACCATGTGCTGGCTGCTCCTGGAGTGAAGAGTTGTGCAGGAGAGAGAGCGATAGTCTCCAAGCAAGAGTTGTGCAGGAGGAGTCCGGAGAAGTGTACAAAGAGTGTACATAGTTGTCCCTAGCATTTTGCTATTATTCTACTGGGCATCCCATAACCCATTCAATTTAAATTCCCTCCATAAAACAACAAAACAAAGCCAACAGACTGTTCATTGTCTCAGAGTGTCTGGGAAGTGAATGCCGGGCTGGGAAGGGTGACAGGTGAGCCACATCACTTAGCAGCCCCTATGTACCGCCATGGGGGTCCGCTGAAATGTTTTCAGGGTGGGGGGCGCTTCAGCAGCGGCGATACACAGTCGCATTTTACCCTTTCTTCGACCGCTAGCGGGGGTTAAAAGCGCCCCCCCCACGTTAAAATGTAAAAATACCCCACTGTGCCCCCTGCATCTTTAAATATCTCTTTGTCACTACTGTGTACCCCCTCTCCACAACTGCACCTCTGGACCCCTTTTCATTACACAGCACCCTGCATCACTGGACCCCTTTACATTACACAGCACCCTGCATCACTGGACCCCTTTACATTACATGGCACCCTGCATCACTGACCCCCTTTACATTACACAGCACCCTGCATCACTGGACCCCTTTACATTACACAGCACCCTGCACCCCTTTACATTACACAGCACCCTGCATCACTGGACCCCTTTACATTACATGGCACCCTGCATCACTGACCCCCTTTACATTACACAGCACCCTGCATCACTGGACCCCTTTACATTACACAGCACCCTGCATCACTGGACCCCTTTACATTACATAGCACCCTGCATCACTGGACCCCTTTACATTACACAGCATCCTGCATCACTGGACCCCTTTACATTACACAGCACCCTGCACCCCTTTACATTACACAGCACCCTGCATCACTGGACCCCTTTACATTACACAGCACCCTGCACCCTTTTACCTTACACAGCAGCACCATGCACCTCTGGACACTACACACACTACACCCTGACCACTACACTACACACTGACTACTGACCATTACACTGCACACTGACCATATGTATGACGTGTCCTATGACGTCATGTCTCTGCAGTCACACACACACACACACGTGTTGTAGGACATCTCCTTCCTTCTCACCTAGGCTCTCCTTCCTTCTCACCTTCAGCAGGTCCAGCGGGGCTGGAAGTGGGTGTAAGGGTGGCAGAGGGTGTAGAACACTGCCAATTTGGCCAACACCTTCTCGATTCCGGGGGGGGGCAAACGACCCCCCTTGCCCTATGGAGCGGACGCCCATGTGTACCGCTACATATATGGTATAAGGGATATGTTATATAATCATCCAGTTGATAGTGGCCTGTGTCGCCAGGATGGGGTAGCCCACCCACTGGCTGAAATAGGCTCACTGGAAACCTGGATGATACACAGTCCAAATAGATATGCTCCAAAATACATATGCCCCATGGACTGTGTTGATGGGGGAATCCCTCCAGGAATACTGTTGTGTTCTGCTGTTGGTGAGCATAAGGAGCCTTCCCCACTGGCAGAATACAATTATCACTGCTGACGGCTATAGCTGCCGGTAGTGATTGGGTTTTAAAAAAACAGGCTGGTTGTACTGAAGGCGATCTTCATGCACTCCAGCAATAACTATGTAATATTTTTTCAGGGCTCATTTCCTGATGGAGACAACCCTGGACGATGCGACCATTTATATCCTCCATCAGAAGCCTTTGTGACAGGATGACAACTCAGGAGCCCCATTAGGAGAGAAAGACAGAGCATTGTCACCCTATAACTGGAAGTGCCTGGACAAGGACTTTCATGGCAGGATCACCAGAGATTATTTGAAAGAAAGATGAAGATCTAAATGATTGAGTTTACATTTACTTTGCTTTGATGATATCAAAGTAGAGCCATTGACAAGAAGGACAATAAGATCTTATGAATTCTTCAATTTTTCCCTCACAGGAAGAGCTCGGGGCACTGAAGAACGCTCTCAGGTACAACACCGCGGAATCTGATAAATAGTCACAACCACTGCCACTGCATGGAGACATCTCATATGATAAGGCGAACCGGCCTGGGGCTTTCTGATGACACAAATAGAGATTTTGTTCATTAAACGATGAACAAAAATAAAAGGTGATTCTTTAAAGGGACAATCTCAGAAAAGACAAATAGAAAGTTGGCCAGAGTAAGGTTACTACATTTTTTTTAATGAAAGCCAGGGAAACCCTATTGACATTTGTAGCCACACGCACAAAATCACGCCCTTATTTTAACCATGCTCTCTAGCTTTTGGAATTAACAGACATGGTGCACATATGTGGCCAGTTGCAATGTGGAAGGAGTTTAAAGGGGTTTGATTAACCACTTCAGCCCCGGACCAATACGGGCCATTATGACCAGGCCCCTTTTTTGCGATTCGGCACTGCGTCGCTTTAACTGACAATTGCGCGGTCGTGCGACGTGGCTCCCAAACAAAATTGGCGTCCTTTTTTTCCCACAAATAGAGCTTTCTTTTGGTGGTATTTGATCACCTCTGCGGTTTTTATTTTTTGCGCTATAAACAAAAATAGAGCGAAAATTTTGAAAAAAATGACATATTTTTTACTTTTCGCTATAATAAATATCCCCAAAAAATATATAAAAAAACATTTTTTTTCCTCAGTTTAGGCCGATATATACTCTTCTACATATTTTTGGTAAAAAAAAATCACAATCTGCGTTTATTGATTGGTTTGCGCAAAAATTATAGCGTTTACAAAATAGGGGGTAGTTTTAAGGCATTTTTATTAATTTTTTTTTTTTAACTAGTAATGGCGGCGATCAGCGATTTTTTTCGTGACTGCGACATTATGGCAGACACATCGGACACTTTTGACACATTTTTGGGACCATTGTCATTTTCACAGCGATCAGTGCAATAAAAATGCACTGGTTACTGTGAAAATGACACTGGCAGTGAAGGGGTTAACCACTAGGGGCGCTGGAGGGGTTAAGTGTGCCTAGGGGAGTGTTTACTACTGTGTGGGGGCGTGGCTACAACTGACACGTCACCGATCTCTGCTCTGATTACACAGAACGGAGATCGCTGACATTGTCAGTAGGGGAGCGGGGAGATGTTGTGTTTACACTAACATCTCCCCGCTCCATCCCTCTGTGAGATGATTGCGGGGATCCCCGCGGCGATCGAGTCTGCGGGACCCGCGGTCCCACTCACGGGAAAGGCAGGGGGGTCACGAGCAGGTCGGCGGCGGCACCCGCGCGCGCGACCCCGACGTCAGCAATTAAAGGGCCACGTACAGGTACGTGATTGTGCCTGTACGAGCCATTCTGCCGACGTATATATGCCGTGAGCGGTCGGCAAGTGGTTAAATACAACCTGAGCCTACTTTGCTCTGGGTCAAGAATAAGTAACACAGAGAGTGCCCGGGTCAGGAGTAAGTTGCACACAGATTGCAGGAGTCAGTAGTAAATAAATCACAGAGTGCAGGGGTCAGGAGCAAGTAATGCTAAGAGTGCAGGGGTCAGGAGTATGTTATACACAGGGTGCAGGGGTCAGGAGTATGTTATACACAGGGTGCAGGGGTCAGGAGTATGTTACATACAGAGAGCAGGAATCGGGAATAAGTTATGAAAAGAGTGCAGGGGCCAGGAGTATGTTACACACAGGGCGCAGGGTCAGTAGTAAGTGAATCACAGAGTGCAGGGGTCAGGAGTAAGTTACAGTGCCTTGAAAAATAATTCATACCCCTTGAAATTTTCCACATTGTGTCATGTTACAACCAAAAACGTAAATGTATTTTATTGTTATTTTATGTGATAGACCAACACAAAGTGTCACATAATTGTGAAGTGGAAGGAAAATTATAAATGGTTTTGAAAATAAATATGGGAAAAGTGTGGGGTCTATTTGTATGGCGCCCCCCTGAGTCAATACTTTGTAGAACCGCCTTTCACTGCAATTACAGCTGTAAGTCTTTTTGGGGATGTCTCTACCAGCTTTGCACATCTAGAGAGGGACATTTTTGCCCATTCTTCTTTGCAAACTAGCTCAAGCTCTGTCAGATTGGATGGAGAGCGTCTGTGAACAGCAATTTTCAAGTCTTGCCACAGATTCTCAATCAGATTTAGGTCTGGACTGTGACTGGGCCATTCAAACACATGAATATGCTTTGATCTAAACCATTTCATTGTAGCCCCGGCTGTATGTTTAGGGTCGTTGTCTTTGCAGACTCTAACAGGTTTTCTTCTAAGATTGCCTTGTACAGGTATTTGGCTCCATCCATCTTCCCATCAACTCTGACCAGCTTCCCTGTCCCTGCTTTAAAAAAGCATCCCCACAACATGATGCTGCCACCACCATGTTTCACGGTGGGGATGGTGTGTTCAGGGTGATGCGCAGTGTTAGTTTTCCACCACACATAGCGTTTTGCTTTTAGGCACCTTCTTCCCCATTTTTTCTGTGTCCCCCACATGGCTTCTCGCAAACTGCAAACGGGACTTCTTATGGCTTTCTTTCAACAATGTCTTTCTTCTTGTCACTCTTCCATAAAGGGCAGATTTGTGGAGAAGCACGACTAATAGTTGTCCTGTGGACAGATTCTCCCACCTGAGCTGTGGATCTCTGCAGCTCCTTCTGTCAGGGAAATAGGCACATCCCTGTGCGCAATGGTGCAGGGTTGGAAAACCAGCACAGGCAAGGGCACGTTGACGTGAATCGGCGCAATCGGACACGCGGCGCCGTGGTCAGGCGAGCGCGCATGCGCAACGGTGCACGCTCGCCGTAATCTGCTTACAACAATGCACTGCTGGTTTATCTTCAGCTCCCCCTGTGTTCCTGTGCCCCGTATTACCTGCTGATCTGATCTCCTGTATACCGACCCGGCTTGTTCTGACTTGCTCTTCCTGATTCTCTGGCTCGATCCTTGGCTTGCACCTGACCTCCTTCTGCCTGCTCCCTACACCTGACCCCGGCCTGGCTATTGGACTCTGCTTATCCTGCTCCCTGTACTAGACTCGGCTCACCCCTGGTCATTCGGATTCCGGACTGTCTTCCTGTGAATGACCCCTGGCCTGGCTCCCGGCTCAGCTATCCAGTTACTCTACTGGTCTCTGTCTCCTGGACCTGCCAAAGCACGTCTGTCTTCAGCAACCAGGCACCCGTGCTTCTGTGGGCACCACACCTGCTGTGTCACCTTCAGTGGTGTGCTGCACTCAGCCGCAAGTGGAGCCCTCACAGCATCTCGGCCTCCTACCAAGTTCCTGACAGCTTCAGGGTTACCATGGACCTCTTGGCTGCTTCTCTGATGAATGCTCTCCTTGCCCGGCCTGTCAGTTTAGGTGGATGGCCATGTCTTGGTAGGTTTGCAGTTGTGCCATACTCTTTCCATTTTCGGATGATGGATTGAACAGAGCTCTGTGAGATGTTCAAAGCTTAAGATATTTTTTATAACCTAACCCTGCTTTAAACTTCTCCACAACTTTATCCCTGACCTGTCTGGTGTGTTCCTTGGCCTTCATGATGCTGTTTGTTCACTAAAGTTCTGTAAGAAACCTCTGAGGGCTTCACAGAACAGCTGTATTTATGCTGAGATTAAATTACACACAGGTGGACTCTATTTACCGTATTTATCGGCGTATAACACACACTTTTTTCCCCTTAAAATCAGGGGAAAATCGTGGGTGCGTGTTATACGCCGATACTCACCTATGCCCGGCGATCTCCGCTGACTGTGAGCGGAGCGGAGCGATCGCCGCCGAGATACACATAGCCGAGTGTATTCGGCTATACTCGGCTTTTCTCGGCTCCGCTCACAGTCACGCCCAGTCCCGCCATTGGACCTGTGATATGTCCATCATAGGGCGGGACTCGGCGTGACTGTGAGCGAAGCCGAGAAGAGCCGAGTACACCCGAATACACTCGGCTATGTGTATCTCGGCTCCGCCCAGTCCCTGCGTTCTCAGCGGCGTTCGCCCCGCTCCGCCCTGTATCAGCGGCGATCTCGGCGGCGCCAAATTTAAATTCAAGGCTGCAATAAACACTGGGGGGGGGGGGGGCAAGGCTGCAATGTGACAAGGCTGCACTGAACACTGGCAAGGTTGCACTGGACACTGGCAAGGCTGCACTGGACACTGGCAAGGCTGCATTGGACACTGGCAAGGCTGCACTGGACACTGGGCAATGCTGCAATGGACACTGGCAAGGCTGCACTGGACACTGGCAAGGCTGCACTGGACACTGGCAAGGCTGCACTGGACACTGGGCAAGGCTGCAATGGACACTGGCAAGGCTGCACTGTGACAAGGCTGCAAATAACACTGGTAAGGCTGCATTTAAATGTAAATTTTTTTTTTCTTAAACTTCCCTCCTAAAAGTTTTTTTCCCTAAAATTCCCTGCTAAACTTGGGGTGCGTGTTATACGCCGGCGCGTGTTATACGCCGATAAATACGGTACTAATTAGGTGACTTCTGAAGGCAATTGGTTCCACTAGATTTTAGTTAGGGGTATCCGAATAAAGGGGGCTGAATACAAATGCCCCCCCAAACTTTTCACATATTTATTTGTAAAATATTTTGAAAACCATTTATCATTTTCCTTTCACTTCAGTTATGTGCCACTTTGTGTTGGTCTATCACATAAAATCCCAATAAAATACATTTACATTTTTGGTTGTAACGTGGCAAAAATGTGGAAAATGTCAAGGGGTATGATATTTTTTTTAAGGCAGTGTATGCATGGAGTGCAGGGGTCAGTAGTAAGTTACACAAAGACCACAAGAGTCAGTAGTAAGTGAATTATAGAGTGCAGGGGTCAGGAGTAAGTTATGCACAGAGTATATGGGTTAGGAAAAGTTATGCATGTAGTGCAGAGGTCAGGAGTACGTTACACACAGAGTGGAAAAGCCAGTAGTAAGTGAATTACAAAGTACATGGGTCAGGAGTAAGTTATGCACAGAGTATATTTGAACATTATTGCAGACTTACCGTTAAAGAAACTCCCTTCAGTTCTGTGATGGCTGTCATGTCTTTCCTTCCTCTTTCATTGCCACTGACATCTTTGCTCGGTCTTCTTCTAGTTTTGGCATCTCCAGGCATCTTGATTGACTGGCCTGGGGTGACGTAACTTTTACACTCATTATGGGGGTTAATTCATCCTGGCACCCGGAAGGTGCCAGGATTGTACACGCCGGAACTGCACATGTGCAGCTCAATGCACATTAACAAAAACATGGCTGGCAGGCAGGTGGGATTTTTTTAGAAGAGACATGCAAGGTTATTTAGTTCAGTCTTATTTTGATAAAGTTTTATATTTCTTTATTTTTCTTTGTAGATACAGAATAACATAAAGCTACAGCTATCTTACAAGTCATCTTAAAAATGATTGAGTAGCCACAATAAGAAACAACATATAGAGATGGAAGAGACTTACAATACATCTTTCCAGTGACAAAGTACAGTCGAATGACTCGAAACGAATAATATGGTTCAGCCTTTCATAGATGGACCAATCAGACTTGGCTGAGAAAGCTTTATGTGAGTTATATAGCTTTTGTACTGTCAGGTAAGTCACAATAGGGGAAGTTATTGCACTCTTTAAAGATAAATAACTAACTCTTGATTTAGTGAGGGGATTTTTTTTTACTCTCCCCCTCCCCCCCCCCAAAAAAAAGGGATAAAAAAGACAAATTCCCCCGTACACACGAGTGGAAATTCCGTCGGAAAAAACATCCACGGAATTCCGCTCAAGCTTGGCTTGCATACACACGGTCAAACAAAAGTTCTCTGAACTTTCAACCGTCAAGAACGCGGTGACGTACAACACTACGACTAGCCGAGAAAATTAAGTTCAATGCTTCCGAGCATGCGTCGAATTGTTTCCGAGTATGCGTCAGAATTTTGCGCGTCGGAATTGCTACAGCCGATCGGAACTTCCGATAGGATTTTTTTCCGTCGGAAAAATTGAGAACCTGCTCTCAATCTTTTGCTGGCGGAAATTCCGACAGCAAAAGTCCGATGGAGCCTACACACAGTCGGAATTTCCGACCAAAAGCTCACATCGGACTTTTGCTGGTGGAAATTCCGACCGTGTGTACGCGGCATTAGAAAGGGTGCGAAACAAACTATAGCTCACACTAGGAAATTCCCCTTACTAAACTTGGTTGGGGTTAAAATAGGGTAACACTAGCTATGGTCTATGCTAAAGTAGAGGCAGTCTTATGTGAAAATTTGGCATGCTATGCCAGAATCTGGCAGCCATAGGTAGCTCATTACCTCCCCCCACACTTCAACACCACCCTCTTGCTCCCATGCTGATGGCCCATCGCCCATTGGCATTGTACTGCCTACTTTCAGCGGCTGCCCACCGAACCCCCAGAACTCTGACCCTCCTCTATCCTCCCCTTTTCTTTCTCCTTCTACTTTTCCTCTTTCTTTGTTTCCAGTTTCCTGTCCTCCTCGACCACTTTTAGGCTACCTGGACTTCCCGATCAGTCCTACTTATGTGTAGCACACAAACCTTTTTCTCGCCTGGCTCACTTGCGAGTCAAGGCACACCGTGCTATATGCCCGTACCCTCCTGTTTGAAGAGGTTAAGCGGTGTTCACAAATTTTGGGTCTTTCAGCGAGTTACCCCTTCCACTGGTTCTCTCCCCCCAGAGTATGGGGTCAAGTCTCTATTTCTTCCCCCAAAGAAAACAATGTCCAGAAGTACTTTAACTCCAACAGAGAGTTTATTTTCTATTTGCTGCGTAGTAGATGGAGACAGGTGAATGAAAGAAGGAATAGTGTGAAGAATAGATCCAGGCACAACCAACAATCTCGTCGCCACTCGATCCCGAGTGGGTTTAGCTCACCCGGATAGTTCTCTCTCACAGTCCTAGAAACCGGTGTGGAGCTCAAACAGTTCCGCCACCCTATCCCCTCCTGGGACGGGTGTTAGAGATCCTCTAACCTCTGTAGACTTTAAGAACAGGACAATGCCAATGGGCACTGTACAGGTTGGCTTCCCCGAATAACGAATCCTTCCCTCTGACAGGTCACCAGGCCTCTCCCGAGAGAGCAATCTACATATGTTTAACCGCACATTCCTAGTCTTAGTCGCTGTCCATGGAGATTTCTATCCACGATAGGGCCTTTCTGATGCCCCAATTAAGCTTCTTTGTTTTTGTTACTTAAGTCAGCGGCCACAGACCGCTTTTCTTTCAATCTCTGGTTCCCTTAGTCCAAACAATTGTGTCTGATGTACCGTGCACCGTTAAATGTAAATGCGATTATTGTGCATGTATTCTGAAAATTCTATCATGACTATAAACAAATAAATATATTGAACAAGAAAAGAAGGATAGAAAGAGAAATATAAAGTCAACAGATAAGAGAGGATATATAAGGGGAGAACAGTTGAAAAGGGGACTGCAGGGAAAAAATAAGTAGGAGTGATAGGCATTGAACGCCATAGGGATTACCCATAAATAAGCAAGCTAATGGGGCCATGTTAGGCTCTCGTGAGGTCTTTAGATTCTTGGGACTTTCTAAACCCTTTCCATGAGGCCCACATTTGCATATAATGATCATGAGTGTCTGTTTTCTTGTCTAGGAGAGACTTCATGCAATATGATCTTGTACGATGGTCCATTCCAGTATGGTATGAACCTTTGTTGTCTGCCAATAGTGTGGAATAATGGCTCGTGCAGCTGTGGGGAAGTTTCTGAGAACACCATTTTTTACTTTTTGGATAGAGCCAGGGATCATTGAGAGAGTTGGTGATGGTTATATCTGTGACTCTAGCAAACTGTAGAACTTAAGAATCTAGTCACAGAAAGACTTGATAGGAGAGCATGCCCACCAAATGTGTGTCATTATCCCCAAGTGGGATAGACAGTGCAAACATCGGACAGATACCGTGGGGTTGATAAGACGGAGGAGGACAGGACACCTGTACCAGTGAGACTTTTGTTAGAATTGTCAAACTGGTTTCCTGAGCCCTATTTGCTAGGGATCAAGGGTGACTTAGCATTAAAGGTTCATCCCGTTTTTCCAGTGGAAATATAGCACCTAGTTCTGTAGCCCACTTTTCCAATTAGTCCACTTAAGGAGGGTCAGGTTGTAGATGGGATAAGAGAATGCTGTATACAGGCATACCCCACTTTTAAGTACACAAAAGGACCAGAGCATGTAAGTAAAACGAAAATGTACTTAACGTGTGTAGCGGGCTGTTCGGGGGCCACTTCCCAATCCCCTCTATTAAAGTTCTCGCTCGCTCTGTCTCTGGTCTAGGGGTATGATGGGAAAGGGAGTGGGTCCGCTACGCCAGGCTTCCACCACAGATGTATAAGTGGTATTGGCCAGAGTTATTTCTTTACCTTCGGGCCTGTATTGTGCATCGAATCCAACCGTCTGCCAGGAAACTGAGTCTCACACCGTTGCAAGTCCAACACTCCTTTATTCAGAGACTTATTTGCTTACAAACAGAACAGGAGGTGTGAAAGTGTAGATACATAGGCCCAGACACAAGTTCTTTCCTCCACTCTCCTCCAAAGAGTGGCTATGGTCTCCGCACGAGGGAAATTCACCTTCTGGACGGTCTCCGACAAGAGGCTCACCCGTCACCGGCAGTATGCTGCACCGGGTCTTCAGATGAGGAGCTCTCCCCGGTCCATTACGTCCACCTCAGATTAAGGTGTCCACCTCCGGAGCACCCTAGGATCCTTCCCTCACGGAACTCAGTGTTGGGCACTGAGCTCCGGACCTCCGTCCAAGTACCTCATCTCAGGCTAAAGGTGCCTGAGATGGAACACGATCTCCGGTGGTCCTCCAGGCCTAGTGCCCAGAGGACGAAAAACACGAACTCCGTCCGCAGGCTAAAGGTGCCAGGGACAACGAACCCCGTGACAAAACGGCCTGCTTTTATACCCCCTCTCCGGCATGCGTAGCGGGTTCCCCGCCCCACCACACGACTGCCGAAGTAGGACAAAAAAGGATTCGACCCAGCAATGATTCGTCCGTCGACCCAAAGTGACAGCGCCACCCGGTGGACCGCCGGAGATACACCACTGGTGTCACCGCAAAAATTCAAAATTACTGGCGGGAAAGTAAACACCCGCTACACGTGAAACAATACCATTTTTCACTTCTAGGGTGTAGTGGGGGTGTCAGGAGCTGTAGTTGAGGTCTCAGGGGCTGTAGTGGGGGTGTCAGGGGCACACTGGAATAGGGCGGGCTACGCTCTCGGAGCTTCAGCTCCTTCTACTGCGGCTGCAAAATGTCTGTACAGTACTTGTGAGGCACTTTACATACACTCGCCGGTATGTCCTTACTCGCAAGTGTATGTAAAGTGAGTGTACTTAAAGCGGGGTATGCCTGTATAGCAGAAAGGGTTTGAGATCCTTGAGCATGACTGTAGTTCTGTAGCCCAGCCTTTTTCAACCAGGGTGCCTTGAGGTTTTTTCAGGGGTGCCTTGGCGAAATGCCTAAAAATTGCCCCAACATTGTATACAATGGGTGGACGAAACCTGCTTTTAGTTACACAAAACCACAGGTTTTCATTGTACACCATTACAACCTTCTAGCTGCCAACCTACTAACAACCAATGACATTATCAGTTGATGAGGAGGATGACAGTTGCCTACATATCATCCTTGCTTGACCCTCCCCTGCCTCTCTCCATCAGCTTTGGGGTCTCATAAGCTGAGTGATGGAGAAAAACTGAGGGAGAAGAGAAACATTGAAATACTAGTCAGTACCAGTTTGCAAAAGTGTATTTGCTTTGAAAGAATAAATCGCCTTTAACTTTGGGTGTCCTACGTGTATTGATGTTGCTTCATTATGTTATGCATTACCTTTTAGAATAGGGCGTCTCAAGACTGTCCATAATTTTGGAGGGTGCCTCGAGACTGTCCATAATTTTAAAGGGTGCCTTGACTAAAAAAAGGTTGAGAAACACTGCTGTAGCCCACTTTTCCGCTTAGTTGGAAGGGGCCAGGTTGTAGATGGTATAAGAGAAAGTTGTATATGCTGTAGAAGAAAGGGTTTGAGATCCTTGAGAATGAAGGTCTCCAATGATATTGAGTCTCTACATAGGGCTGTTCTGTTTGGGATCTAATAGAAGAAGATGTTTTTTAGACTGGAGTTTAGTTCCACCTCAATGAGAGCAGCATCTGTTATGTAATGATTTTGTCCTTCTTTCCAATTAGGTGTTGCATTTGGACTTTCTTTTGGGAAGTATGTATAATCGGACACCAATCTCAGAAGTCACTTTGGTTGGGTTTCCAGGGACTCCGGAATACTTAGACTCTTCAATATCCGCTATAATGTTTCTTGTATATATTATTTCTCTGGTTGCTAATGGGAGTGTGATCCTTTTGGTCGTATTCAGCGTACATTTACACCAGCCCATGTACCTGATCATTGCCAACCTCTCTGCATCCGATCTCTTGTTTGACACAGTGACTTTACCAAAAATAATCGCCAAGTACTGGTTTGGAGCTGCCCAAATGCCCTTTGGGGCTTGTCTTTTTCAGATGTTCTGTGTCCATTGTTTCGGGACCGTTGATTCTTTCCTTCTTTTATTAATGGCCGTGGATCGTTATGTTGCAATTTGCCATCCTTTAAGGTACGCGGCTATCATTGATATTAGGATAATTGTTCTGGCTTGTGGCCTTTGTTGGGTAGTTTTAGCGCCTTCCACCATTATAGTTATCACCGCCAGGATTTCACAAATAGTCCTGTGTGACCGGGACAAGATCAACACATTGTTCTGTACTCATACCGCCATCTCAGCTCTGTCGTGTACGAACGTGTCATCTCTTAGGGTGGTGGCTTTCACGTCTGCACTGGTTGTCCTTTTGGCATGTCTGGCACTTATTATCATTTCCTATATTCTGATCATAAGAGAAATATCATCAACTCACTCGGAAAACTGGGGGAAGGCATTTTATACCTGCACCACACACCTCCTGGTCATCTCTCTGTATTATGTGCCTCGAATCTTTGTCTACATTGTAACTAATACGCCGCTGCTAAAAATTCAAAATGAAATCAACGTGCTCCTCCTCTGTCTTTATTCATTTGTGCCACACTTGGCCAGTCCAATAATATATTTCCTCAGAACAAAGGAAATCACAGAGACTTTACGCAATGTTTTAAGGAAGAAGGTTAGATCTTTCCCACCTCTGAACTACTGACCTGAAACAAATCACAGCTGAAAAGTAATTCCTTCTGTCAAGAGGGTACCAAATGACCTCCATTATTGCCTCCAAATTGCAATTTAACAAAATTATTCACATTATTCTGGGGGGCAGAGCTTTTACCAGAGGGCATCACCATTCCTATTGTGTCTACAGCAGCGAGATGTCTAAATACAGCCCCTGGTCCTTCATACTTTGGTTACAAGTTTTTATTTACTATAGAGATGTTAGATTCGCAGCCAGCAATGGTCATGCTGGCTAAGGGCTCCGCCCATCATCTTCCTGCAATAGGAACGAGATAGGGTACCATGTATCTATAATGTGGAAGAGCGCCACCATCTTTGTCACTCGCATGCTTCCACCGCCAGAAAATAATGATTGTCCACATGGTTAGCCATTTCAATGGTTTACTGTCAACATGAACAGAGTGTGTTATTCCTTCCCATACATAATTACGCCTGTTTCTCCTTGCACCCGATATAAGTAACATTTCACAATCCAAACTTGATTTTAACACAAGAATGCCAACCAGCACTCCCAGTTCACTTACTGTAGGTTCGCTTAGATCAGTGTCTCCAAAATGCAGCCTGGGGGCCGGATGTGACCCTTTGCTTGCCTTTATCTGGCTCTTGAGGCACTATTCCATCCACTGACACCAACCATGGAGCACCATTCCTCCAGCTGACACCAGTGGTGGGGCACTATTCCTCCCACTGATACCAATAATGGGATACTATTTCTCCCATTGATAGCAACAATGGGGCCCTATTCCTTCCACTAATACCAACAATGGGGCCCTATTCCTTCCACTGATACTAACATTGGGGCACTATTCCTCCCACTAAAATGAATGATACGGCATTGTTTACCACTGACACCTGGACATTTTCTACTACCACTGGCCACAGTACAGCCCCCCTAAAGTCTGAAGGACAGTAAACTGGCCCTTTGTTTAGAAAGTTTGGAGACCCCTTCCGATTGAGCCTCTGCCCGGAAGAACTTACTTCACTTGAGATACAACCCTAAATAATGGTGTTCTGTAGGCAACCTCTTCCCATCAACCTTTGCCCCAAAAGCTCTTCTGGTCCAAGAATATAGGAGACTAAACTATGCCCAACCACAGTATCCACCCAGAGGGAGGGGATTCCCTAAAATGGATACTAACCCCTGCTTAGACAGATAGAGGCAGTAAATTGTAGAGCACCATGGTGAAGATCTTGAGAGGGTGGGTTCATGACACCCTACACTCCTAGTACCACTGGAGGTTGCCTTTAACTTAACTACTTCAGCCTCCGTGGCACACTTGTACGTCGCCAGTTTAAAGGGATTATACCAGGATGATGCCTGGTGATGGACTATATCCTGTGCTTCAGTTCTTGGGCGCCTCCCCTGCTTCCAGGGAGAATGTTCTGGAAGAGGGTCAGGGCTGGGAATAGGAGTGACGGGGAGCTCATGTAAGGAGCCCTGACCAATCCCCAATTGAAATTGGCATGGGGCAGGCCTCCTACATAAGCTCAGGTCCAGCCCACTGGAAAGGAGTTGTCGGCTGGGTGAAGTGAAGAATGGAGTGTTAGACTGCAGCAGGAGGCCCATCCCCATCTGGGGGGGGGGGTGCGCGCCTCGGCGGTAAAGCTCGGGAGCTGGGAGGGAGCCTCATCCTTACACGGTCATGGATGAGGTGTCCTGGAACAGAGGAGCTGGGGAAGCAGTCGGTAGGCATGTCCGGGTAAATTCTTCACCAAGGACTCAGGGCAGGATAAGGTCGTGAGTGAGGTACAGTGGATATCTGGAGGAGGCATTCCAGGGGAGCTGGGTGCAAGTCCAGAGGAGAGACTGTGGTGTTTTATGTCAAATCGATGTGGCCTGCGGGCACAGGATTTGCAAGTCGGGCTAGCTGGGATCAGTAGTCCACCAACTATCTAAGGTGCTAAATAACTAGGCCGCCAAGAAGGGGTACTGCAGGCCCCTGGCCTATCAAAATTCAGCAAGTCCAATAACCACCTGGGATTATTCAGAGTGATCCCAGGTGCAGTGTAAAGATGATGAGGCGGAGATACTAACATGGTACAGTGAAGTTTGTGCAAGAGGAGAAGAGTCCTGGGAGTAACAGTCTGCAAGAGTTCGTGCAGAGGAGGAGTAACGGTCTGCAGGAGTTGGTGCTGAGGAGAGACTGTAAATGTAATGCCATGTACACACGATCATTTTTTCCGATGAAAAAAGACAGATGGACTTTTTTCATCGGAAAAAACGATTGTGTGTGGGCCCCATCGGACTTTTTTTCCATTGGTGTAAAAAAATAGAACATGTTTTAAATTTTACCGATGGAAAAGAAAACGATAGGAAATTCCGATCGTCTG
Source organism: Rana muscosa (assembly GCA_029206835.1). Taxonomy (NCBI): domain Eukaryota; kingdom Metazoa; phylum Chordata; class Amphibia; order Anura; family Ranidae; genus Rana; species Rana muscosa. The sequence goes on from CM055117.1 coordinate 1,102,673,066, forward strand.
TGTGGAATTCCAACACATGCTCAGAATCAAGTCGACGCATGCTCAGAAGCATTGAACTTCATTTTTCTCAGCACGACGGAGTGTTTCACGTAACCGTGTTTTGGACGGTCGGAATTTTGCCTGATGGTGTGTATGCAAGACTGATGGAAGTCAGCTTCATCGGAATCACGACGGAAAAATCCATCAAATTTTATTCCATCGGAAATCCGATCGTGTGTACAGGGCATTAGAGTCCATCATTTGCTCAAAGTGCTTTTGATTCAACAAACCTTTAATAACGATGGCAAAGTGATCTGTTCTATGGGCATCCCATACCCCCTTTCTCTAACCAAGTTATATTCCCCAAATAAACAAAAAACAAAACAAAAGCAAATGACTGTTCATTGTCTTTGGAAGAGTGATGTATGGAAGTCTGGCAGTAGGGTGAACATGGTGGATGTTAGTAACTAGTAGCAACCATCCGCTACATCTACTACAAATATGTATTTTACATATATTGGGTTATGTTAAACAATGTCAAATTCTGTGCAATACATAGAGAAAATCATCATCAGAGGAAATAATAATTCAGCTTTATAGCTCAGTAAGCTGACATCCAGGGAAGCCAATTGGTTACTATATGGATGTTTTGCTTTGTGTTTTATAATATTATATTGTAGCGATGGTGGACTATAATCGTAATACAGTATGTTTCCTCGTCATTCCTTACATGTAGTTGTGTCTCTTTAATGCTGGGCACCAGTGACTGTCATCATATTGGTGAGCCCAACCCAATGGATTGTGGGATTAGTAGTCTTTTTGACCAGCGATTCCATTGCCTAACTATACACCGGGACTACACATCCCAGGGATCCTTGCTACCAGTCGAGGAGACTTCTGGGAAAGCCTATAAAGGAGACCGGAGATCCGCCCCCTGCTCTTTTCTTCCTGGGTCTTGCAGGAATGCACACCTCTCCGTGACGGGTAGAGAGAGGTTGTGGCCTACCATGCAGTGTTCAAGTGATTCCAGCCCGTCCTTGGAAGGCCCAACTCTGCTTGCTGTTTGTCAGACATCTACACAGCACCAACTTAGCAGCTCAACATCACGTTCATCCACGCTCTGCACCAATGGGTCATCGCTGGCGGTTCCATTGACGGACGTCTATTCCCAGGTCGCTGTCTACAAGGCATCTAGTTTGGTTCAGTCATTGGTGAGAGGGCAATCACCAATCTTCTGCAATCTTTTCCTGGTTACTTTATTGGAACAATGTGTACAGACACCTTTACCTTTGGAACACTTTACTGCAAATTCTATTCAAACATTTTACATAGACACCTTTACCTACAACTATTTCAAGGAGTACCATTAGTCCGTTTAAGCCAGTCAGTCTGTTATTGTATCACTGTGCCTTATTGGATATAATCTAATGAGCTCCAACTGCTGGTGAAGACTATCAGGTCTGCACCTTGAACATTGCTGTTGTTACTATTTAAAGGGCCCTACACTATCCTTATTCTGTCTGATATCTCATTAGGATTCAAAGGTTGAATAGGCCAGCCTGGGGTTCCCCTTTAGATTGTAACCAACTGCATTCAACATTTAACCCTTTATTGTCCTACAGGTCATGCTTCAGGTGGTATCTTACATAGTTATGTAGCGGGGTCCCCTTTAAGACTCGTGGGACTACCTTGCCCAGAATCCTTTTCGGCATGTTTCCACCCCAGAGACTCATGGGAGGGGTTATAAAAGGAGGAGGCGAGGCTGGGCTCGGCCTCTTTGGGACACGAGACTTCAGTGACTGATCCTCCTGTGCGGATGTGCCGGAGTGCAAGGCCTGAAGCCTGAGGCCTTGCGCAGCACCAAAGAGCCTTCCACCCCACTGCGAGCCTGGGTGGCATCTGACTTCGCTTATCTACAGCCTTTGTTGGATCGGAGACCCGATCGCTGGAGACACTGTGTGTGAGGACACAGTCGGTGGAAGTTCCCGGACTGGGATCGCGTCCGGAGGGGTGACCGAGCGTATGCTCAGACCATATACTGTTTGTTGCTGATGTGCCTATAGACTGCCGTGGCCCACAAGTTTATATCTGATACTCTCGCTGGAGATCCATATCAGAACTGAACTCAGAGGTTCTGAAGTAAAGTGTTTATTTCATTATAATCTTTCCACTGGATTACAAAATGTTATTCTGTTATGTGCACCACCTTTAAAGAATTGCCGGTGAAGAAACCATCATCCCCTATAGACTGAATTTTAGATATCTGAGCCAGGCCTGGCCAGCTAGTTAGTTCATTTAGTTACTGCGCCACAGGGCGCCTAGTTAACGGTCGCCCACGTGGCGCACCTTTACTGTTCATTCAATACGTAGTATGTTTATTGCTGCAGGGCTCTGCAACTTATTACCTGTACACTGTTACCACTGTTAACCCTTTTTTTTACCATAAGCTTAAAGTAAAATAAGATATCCCCTTTCATTATTGTCTTGGTGTCTGAGTTTACTCATACAGTATAAGAAATATATTGCTGCCATAACTAACTGTGCCAGTAGGGGGTCGAGTACATTGCCGGGGGTTGGCGGAGCTGTCTTCAGGGCCCAAACTATTCTGTGGCCTTCTTGGTTGAAGGTATCGCTACACGTGGGGGCTCGTCCGGGATCCTGATACAGCAATTAAACGCCAGAGGTGCCGGCATGGACCCGCAAGAAATAGAAGAGTGGAGCAAAACCTCTAGGGCAGAGCCGAATAACTCGATAGTCATCAGTCTCCCAGGGGAGGAATGGAAGACTGGCATGGTAGAGGAGTTAATGAAGTTAGTGTCCCCAGAACACACACCATGGGTGATAGATATAAAATCAGACCAATACACTTCATATCAGTATGCACTGGTGGAATACGGAGATGGGATACCAGAGGCTTGCAAGTACAAGTGTGTAAAGATGCCAGACAATAGAACCTATAGGTTGGCGCCCGCAGTAACTATAAAGAAGGAACCATTACAGATGGGATCACCGCAGGCTATGGCCCGTACCTCACCAGAAAGAGGAGGTAGGGTGACACCCCCAGTGGCACCCGCACCTGCCACTGCTATATCACCAGAATTGATAAAAGCAATAGGGGATCTACTAATCAAATGTCAGAAGACGAACACGGTGCATGTGGAGACTAGCTACCGGAGACTGAAAACATTCTCAGGGAAGCTCCCTGTCCCTGCAGGGGAAGAAGATTTTGATACTTGGGTGGAGCAGGCATTACAAGCAGTAGAGGCATGGGAGGTGCCTGAAGCGCAGAAGAGGCAACGAGTGATAGAAAGCCTAAAAGGCGCAGCAGCAGAAGCAGTGAAAAGCTTTCGGTTTGGGAATGCAGATTGCACGGCTCAGGACTGTCTAGCCATGCTATAGGAAGAGTTTGGTCAATTGGAAAAAGTGACAGAGATGGTCTACCAATTTGAACACACTTTCCAACAGCCAAGGGAGAAACTTTCAGAGTATGTTAGGAGACTGAACAGGTTGCTGTGCAAGATTGTGTTGAAGAAGGGAATGAAGCCCCAAGATACAGATGCGGCAAGAATGAAGCAAGTCTTAAAGGGAGCGTTACGCTCGGATCCAGTCTGGCTGCACCTGAAAACCTCGGGAGGAGGAACGTTACTGACTTATGCTGACTTGATAAAAATCATCAGAGATGAGGAGGCGCTACAACAGGACCAGCAAATGATGAAGGCAAATGTTGTACCCGCACAGGTGCTAGTCAATCCAGTGATGACCCCTGAAAGAGCCTCAGAGGTAGACACTCTAAAATCTCAAATGTCCAAGGTGTTAAAGATGTTGACCTCTCTGATTGCAAAAGACCCAGAGGATCCCAAGAGAGAAGTACCAAGGAAGGAATTATTCCCAATTGCCTCAGCACCCGCATCTTTACAAGAATGGGGAGATATAGTCTGCTTTAACTGTGGAGGAATTGGCCATATTGCAGCTACATGTTCCAGTCCCAAGAAGAAGAAAATGGACAACCGCAAGCCGGTGGGAAACTTCAGAGGGCCCCGGTAAAGGAGTCAACCGGGTGCCCATCGCCTTCAGTGAGCTCCAAGCTGAATGCGAAGCAGAAGAAAAGGAGATAAAACACCTCAGAGGAAACGCAACATTCCTCAACAGAGATTCCCCCCCAGAGAAAGGGGGCAAGACCCCTCAGAAGGGGCACAGCACTCCCCAGAGGGGGTGCACACCTAAGAAAAATAATAGTATCCCTCAGCGGGTCGGTACACCCATTGAAAGGAGGGAAATCAATGCATACCAGGCTCAAGAAAGATTAAAGTCCAAAGGGAATTGGACGAGAGAGAGTCCGAAAGGAAAGGGCCAGAAGAAGGCGACCCCTGCCAGGCCATATCCGGAGAAGCTGGTAGGCCCATCTCCTATAGTGACCTTTCAAGTGGAGGGAGTCTACACCAGAGCCATCTTGGATACTGGGGCACAAGTGACCCTGTTATACCGAGATTTCTACGATAAGCACTTGAGTCACCTGCCCACCCAGAAGATAGAGGAACTAGAAATATGTGGGATTGGAACCCAGAATTTCCCCTACGATGGCTATCTGCCCGTCAAGATGATCTTTGACCCATCTGTGGCTGGAAAAGCCGAAGTGTTTGACACCCTGGCAGTTGTGTGCCCTCGGCCGCCAGGAGCCAACAAGAGTTCCCTTATCATAGGGACGAACACGGACCTGGTCCGAAGACTCCTGACCCCTTTAGTGAAAGAGAAGGGGCCAGCAGCCACCAAGATCCACCCCATGCTGAAGATGGCCTACCAACGGCTGGTCCTAGAGCAGAAGACCCCTGGAGAGGGGATAGGGAAGGTGTGGAGACTTGGAAGAGAAGGGGTAATGTTGCAGCCCGGCGAAGTAACCTGTCTCAGAGCCACTGTGAAGCTTACTTGGGAGCAGCCTGGACCCTTTGTCATGTTGGAATCCGACCCAAGGGAAGAGTCCCCCGGTCTGGAAGTGATACCAGAAGTGATTCCACTGAAGGCCCTGAAGAAGGCCCATTGTAGAGTTCCGGTGAGTGTTAGGAACAATACAGATGGCCCCATGGAAATCCCAGCCAGGATGCTGCTGGGCCAGGTGAGCCCTGCTGCCCCTGTTACCCTGTCAGAAGTCAAGGGGATAGGTGAAGGAGGAGATGCTTGGGAGAAGCTATCCATGGAAAACCCGAATCTGCCCAGGGCTTGGAAAGAGGGAGCTAAGGCCCAGTTGACCAGATGGGAGAAGATCTTCTCCAAAGATGATTTCGATGTGGGGTGTGCAAGGAGTGCCACCCATCGGATCCGCCTCCAAGAAGATAAGCCCTTCAGAGAGAGGGTCAGGCGGGTCCCACTAGCAGATCTGGAGGATCTAAGGGAACAACTTGCAGAACTCAAGAGGACTGGTGTGATCCGGGAGTCTAGAAGCCCCTATGCCTCCCCGATAGTGGTGGTCAGGAAGAAGAATGGGTCATTGAGGCTCTGTATAGACTACAGGACTCTCAACAGGAGAACCATACCCGACCAGTACACCACTCCGAGGATAGAGGATGCTTTACAGAGTTTGTCTGGAGCCAAGTGGTTCAGCGTTATGGATCTCAAGAGTGGATACTATCAGATCCCTATGCACCCAGAAGACAAGGAGAAGACAGCCTTCATAACCCCAGTGGGGTTCTTTGAGTTTGATCGAATGCCCCAGGGACTGTCTGGAGCTCCTGCTACCTTCCAACATCTCATGGAGAAGACTGTAGGAGACATGAACCGAATTGAAGTCCTGGTATACCTGGACGATGTCATTGTCTTTGGGAGGACCTTGGAGGTACACGAGGAGAGGCTGGAAAAAGTGTTGAGGAGTTTCAGTGAGGAGGGACTCAAGCTTTCGCCTGAGAAGTGTCGGTTCTACCAGTCTTCTGTGAACTATCTGGGGCACATAGTGTCTGAAGAAGGGGTGGCCACAGACCCTGAGAAATTGGAGGCAGTTACCTCCTGGCCACGACCCACCACAGTAACAGAACTCAGATCCTTCTTAGGGTTCTGCTCCTATTACAGGAGGTTTGTGGAAAGATTCGCCCGAATTGCTAGACCATTGAATGAACTACTCAAGACTGAGGGGGAAGAGGACGACTCAGGGCCCATCAAGCCGGGAGAGTCAGTCAGAGATCAGTGGAACCAGAAATGTGAAGAGGCCTTCCAGGCGTTGAAGAAGAGCCTAATCACTGCTCCAGTCTTGGCCTACACAGATCCAACCAAACCCTATAAACTACACATAGATGCTAGTCATGACGGTCTGGGAGGAGTACTTTATCAAGAACACAAGGGACAACTACGGCCTGTTGCCTACGTGAGCAGGAGCCTGACCCCCTCTGAGAAAAACTACCCCACTCACAAGCTGGAGTTCCTGGCCCTTAAGTGGGCGGTAGTAGACAAGCTCAAAGACTACCTATATGGGGCGGAGTTCACTGTGAAGACCGACAACAACCCCCTTACCTACCTATTCACTACAGCAAAGCTGGACGCCACTGGACACAGGTGGCTGGCCGCATTGTCTGGATTCAATTTCAGCCTAAAGTACAGGCCCGGGATTGGGAATCGAGATGCAGACACTCTGTCCAGAAGATCTCATGGTCCCACCCGTGACATGGAAGACTGGACTCAAGTGGCACCAGACGGGGTGCGGGCCCTTTGTCAGGGGGCTGAACTACAAGCCAGAGGGGGCTCAAGGGCGGAAGAGATAGGAGTTACCATGGTAGGAGTCCCCAAACAATACTGTGGAATAACTCAATTGGAGGAAGACCATCTGCCAAAGCTGTCCAAGAAGGAGCTAAGATGTGACCAATTAGAAGACCCCATGGGGAAATTAGTTTTGGAAGCCCTGGAGAATCAGGATCCAAACAGACTTCTGAGTCACTCCTCAAAGAAAGCTCGCCTGTTGAGGAAAGAGTGGGACAGGTTACAGGTGCATCAGGGAGTGGTCTACCGAAGGGGCCCCTCTGATGACCTGGAAGATAAATGGCAATTGTTTCTTCCGGAAAAACACAGAGAGACAGTTCTGATTGCCCTACATGACAATCATGGCCACTTAGGGGCGGAGAGGACCTTTCAACTTGTCAGAAGTCGGTTCTATTGGCCCTGCATGAGGGCAGAAGTGGAAGAGTACTGCCATTCGTGTGCACGCTGCATCCAGAGGAAGACTTTACCCCATCAAGCTGCCCCAATGGGCCATCTACAAAATCAAGGCCCAATGGATCTGGTATGCATTGATTTCCTCTGCCTCAAACCCGATCTGAGTGGACTAGGAAATGTTCTGGTAATAACCGATCATTTCACCCGGTATGCCCAAGCTTTCCCAACCAAAGACCAGAAGGCTTCCACAGTAGCCAAGGTACTTATGGAGAAGTATTTTGTCCATTATGGGCTGCCACAGCGACTTCATTCAGATCAAGGAAGGGACTTTGAGAGTCGACTGATCCGGAAACTCCTGGGTTCGTTAGGAATCAAGAAAACTCGAACCACACCTTACCACCCACAGGGAGATGCTCAGCCGGAGAGGTTTAACCGAACCCTGCTCAACATGTTGGGGACTCTGGAAAGTGAGAAGAAACAACATTGGAGCAAACACATAGCAGCTATAGTACACGCTTACAACTGCACCACCAGTGATGCTACAGGCTACTCCCCATATCGACTCATGTTTGGGAGAGAAGCGAGGTTGCCTGTGGACCTGGCCTTTGGCACTTCTTTAGACCATTCCTCAGCCACATCCCACAAAGGATATGTGGACAGGCTCAGACACAGCCTGAAAGTAGCTTATGAACAAGCTCAAGCGGCCTCAGATCAAAGGGGAGCCCGAAACAAAAGAAACTTCGACTTGAAGGTCCGGGTACAAGACCTGCAGCCTGGGGACTGAGTACTGCTACGCAATCTGGGGGTCCCTGGAAAACACAAACTTGCAGACAGATGGAGATCTGAACCCTATGTCATCTGTAGGAAGCTGCCGGGCCTACCTGTCTACAAGTTGAAGCCAGAAGGAAAAGTAGGCCCACTGAAGACGTGGCATCGAAACCACCTGCTCCCACTTGCTGAAGCAGTCAGGATACCTCCAGTGAGAGACTCCCCTGAACCAGTCTCTATTTTGGATACCCCCAGGCCAAACACTCGGTCCCAGATCTCTCGGACTGAAGATACAGAAGCTTCTGAACTCAGTGGAGATGAAGAGAGAGAGCTTGACTGGCTGTGGCCTTCCCCAACTCAAGGAACTTCTGCTATAGATCTTCCAACTACTGAAGACACTATAGATGGACAACTGAATGCAGAAGCCGCTGAATTCATTCCATCTAGTCCTTCATCGGACTACTGGGAAGATGCCTGTGATGTTCACCCTGAACAGGACCCTGGAGACTCCATGTATCCCTCGGCTCCTGAAGCAGATGTTACAGAGCCTGCCTTGTTGCCTGAACCTGTTACAGAAGAAGAGCCTGTGGCACCAGAGCCAGAAACCCCAAGGGAACAAAGGGCTCGCATAGTTATAAGGCCTCCCAGAAAGTTGACTTACCCACAAATGGGGGAGAGCTCAGAAGATTCTGTGGTCACCGCTAGGAGGAGTGTAGAGAATCCGGATCCCTCCACTGTACATTTGGTAGAGGGCAACCCCCACTCACTCTCTGGCACAGTTAGGCAGGCCACTCAGGATAGTGTGACCTGTGGGCAAGGGAATCCAACCCCTCGGTTTTGGTGGGAATTCCCTATGCCAACCTCTTATGCAATGTTGTCTGGGGTTGTACGCAGTGTATGCTAAAGTTTCTTTGGGGACCAAAGAATTTAAGTGGGGGGAGTGTGTAGCGGGGTCCCCTTTAAGACTCGCGGGACTACCTTGCCCAGAATCCTTTTCGGCATGTTTCCACCCCAGAGACTCATGGGAGGGGTTATAAAAGGAGGAGGCGAGGCTGGGCTCGGCCTCTTTGGGACACGAGACTTCAGTGACTGATCCTCCTGTGCGGATGTGCCGGAGTGCAAGGCCTGAAGCCTGAGGCCTTGCGCAGCACCAAAGAGCCTTCCACCCCACTGCGAGCCTGGGTGGCATCTGACTTCGCTTATCTACAGCCTTTGTTGGATCGGAGACCCGATCGCTGGAGACACTGTGTGTGAGGACACAGTCGGTGGAAGTTCCCGGACTGGGATCGCGTCCGGAGGGGTGACCGAGCGTATGCTCAGACCATATACTGTTTGTTGCTGATGTGCCTATAGACTGCCGTGGCCCACAAGTTTATATCTGATACTCTCGCTGGAGATCCATATCAGAACTGAACTCAGAGGTTCTGAAGTAAAGTGTTTATTTCATTATAATCTTTCCACTGGATTACAAAATGTTATTCTGTTATGTGCACCACCTTTAAAGAATTGCCGGTGAAGAAACCATCATCCCCTATAGACTGAATTTTAGATATCTGAGCCAGGCCTGGCCAGCTAGTTAGTTCATTTAGTTACTGCGCCACAGGGCGCCTAGTTAACGGTCGCCCACGCAGCACACCTTTACTGTTCATTCAATACGTAGTATGTTTATTGCTGCAGGGCTCTGCAACTTATTACCTGTACACTGTTACCACTGTTAACCCTTTTTTTACCATAAGCTTAAAGTAAAATAAGATATCCCCTTTCATTATTGTCTTGGTGTCTGAGTTTACTCATACAGTATAAGAAATATATTGCTGCCATAACTAACTGTGCCAGTAGGGGGTCGAGTACATTGCCGGGGGTTGGCGGAGCTGTCTTCAGGGCCCAAACTATTCTGCGGCCTTCTTAGTTGAAGGTATCACTACAGTTACATAGTTACATAGTTAGTCAGGTTGAAAAAAAGACACAAGTCTATCCAGTTCAACCATAAAAAATAAAAAAAATATCGTACAATCCCATATACCCAATTCTATACCCACAGTTGATCCAGAGGAGGGCAAAAAACCCCAGCAGAGCACGATCCAATTTGCTACAGCAGGGGAAAAAATTCCTTCCTGATCCCCCGAGAGGCAATCGGATATTCCCCGGATCAACTTTACCTATAAATGTCAGTACTCAGTTATATTATGTACATTTAAGAAAGAATCCAGGCCCTTCTTAAAGCAATCTACTGAGCTGGCCAGAACCACCTCTGCAGGGAGTCTATTCCACATTTTCACAGTTCTTACTAAGAAAGAAACCTTTCTGTATTTGGAGGTGAAATCTCTTTTCCTTTAGACGTAAAAAGTGCCCCCTTGTCCTCTGTGTTGACCGTAAAGTGAATATCTCAACACCAAGTTCACTATATGGACCCCTTATATATTTGTACATGTTGATCATATCCCCCCTTAATCTCCTCTTCTCAAGAGTGAATAAATTCAGTTCCTCTAATCTTTCCTCATAGCTGAGCTCCTCCATGCCTCTTATCAGTTTGGTTGCCCTTCTCTGCACTTTCTCCAGTTCCCCAATATCCTTTTTGAGAACTGGGGCCCAAAACTGAACTGCATATTCCAGATGAGGTCTTACTTATGATTTGAACAGGGGGGGGGGGGAATTATATCTCTCTCTCTCTCTGGAGTCCATACCTCTCTTAATACAAGAAAGGACTTTGCTCGCTTTGGAAACCGCAGCTTGGCATTGCATGCCTTTATTGAGCTTATGATCACCAAAACCCCCAGATCCTTCTCCACTACGGATCCCCCCAGTTGTACTCCCCCTAGTATGTATGATGCATTCATATTCTTAGCCCCCAAGTGCAGAACTTTACATTTATCAACATTAAACCTCATCTGCCACATAGTCGCCCAATTAGACAGAGCATTGAGTTTGGTTTGTAAATTGGCGACATCCTGTAAGGACGTTATTCCATTGCATAGCTTGGTGTCATCTGCAAAGACAGAAATGTTACTTTTGATCTCAGAACCAATATCATTTATAAAGATATTAAAAAGTAAGGGTCCCAACACTGAACCTTGGGGTACACCACTGATAACCTTGGACCATTCAGGGGCGGATCCAGGGGGGGCAACAGGGCAATTGCCCCCCCAAGACCATCTGTCACACTTGCTTGCTCTGTTTGTTTTTTTTTGCACCTGATCTCCTGGACTTTGGCGGCCCTGGACCCCAAACGTGGCACACATGTAGCCCCATGTCTCCTCTATAAGTGTGCAAAGTTTGGTGTCTGGGGGACCTACGGCCGGGGAGCACTGATTTTTGAAAGCCGGGCACCCCTTCTATAGACTCCAATGTTAAACAGTAATTTCTCTGGTGACTTTGCGGACCCGGTATTGGCCGGTCGTAGGTCCCCTGGACCCCAAACGTGGCACACATGTAGCCCCATGTCTCCTCTATAAGTGTGCAAAGTTTGGTGTCTGGGAGACCTACGGCCGGGGAGAACCGATTTTTCAAACTTGGGCACTCCTTCTATAGACTCCCATGTTAAACATCAGTCTAGTCATGGGCACAGTGAGGCATGGGCACAGTGAGGCAAAGTGAGGCACAGTGAGGCATGCAGATGGACACCCTAGGCTTATACTCAAGTCAATACGTTTTCCCAGTTTTTTGGGGTAAAATTAGGTGCCTCGGCTTATATTCGGGTCGGCTTATACTCGAGTATATACAGTACTTGTTCTGCGGCTGCCGCTGCCTCTCTGAGTCTCTCTCTCAGTTTATCACATCAGCCGATCAGCGGCGCCGAGAGTGAGACTCGTCTAATGAGTTACGTGGCGCACTGACACGATACCAGTAGCGGAGGAGGAGGTGGGTGGAGCCTCTTCCCTGCACTCGTTGCTAACGCCTGGGCCGCTTGGCGTCTAGCAACGAGTGACGTCAGTGAGTCACGTCGGGCCGCCCAGTCAATAGCAAATTGACGTCCGGGAAGTGGTTCTGTTATCCACATTGGACGTCATATGACATCCTGCGGGATAACAGCCGCCGCGCGCCCGGGGGGGCGCGCATTGCGGCGATCGGTGGAGCGGTGGGTCAGTCTGACCCACCGCTACACTGATCTCGGTAAAAAGCCTCCGTCGGAGGCTTTTTACCATGTGATCAGCCGTGTCGAATCACGGCTGATCAGGAAGTAAACAGAAAGAGCCGTTGATCGGCTCTTCCTCATTCGCGTCTGACAGACGTGAGTAGAGGAGAGCCGATCGGCGGCTCTCCTGACAGGGGGGGTTCGCGCTGATTGTTTATCAGCGCAGCTCCCCCTCGGATACCCACACTGGACCACCAGGGAAGCCCCCAAGGACCACCAGGGAAGCCCTAAGCATGTGGATGGCCCCCATGGCCATCCACATGTAGTAAAAAAATAAATATATAAAAAAAAACATAAAAAATATGCCAATCAGTGCCCACAAATGGGCACTGACTGGCACTATCATGCCAAGAAAATAATGTGTGGTGGCTGGCATTGCTAGGCAGCAGTGTCACCAGTGCCACCTACTAGTGTCCATCAGTGCCACCTATCAGTGCCCATCTGTGCCCATAAGTGCCCACCTATCAGTGCCCGTCCGTGCCACCTATCAGTGCCACCCATAAGTGCCCATCAGTGCCGCCTAAAAGTGCCCACTAGTGCCACCTATGAGTGCCCATCAGTGCCGCCTATGAGTGCCAATCAGTGCCACCTATGAGTGCTCATCAGTGCCGCATACCAGGGCCACATATCAGTGCCCATCAGTGCCGCCTATCAGTGCCCATCATCAGTGCCCATCAGTGCCACCTCATTGGTGCCACCTCATTGGTGCCCATCAGTGTCGCCTTATCAGTGCCCTTCAGTGCCGCCTTATCAGTGCCCGTCATTGAAGTAGAAAAGGTACTTATTTACAAAAAAATTAACAGGAACAAAGAAAAACATAGTTTTTTTTTAAATTTTCGCTCTTTTTTTATTTGTTGCGCAAAAAATAAAAATCGCAGAGGCGATCAAATACCACCAAAAGAGAGCTCTATTTGTGGGTTCAAAATGATAAAAAATTTGTTTGGGTACAGTGTAGCATGACCGCGCAATTGTCATTCAAATTGCAACAGCGCTGAAAGCTCAAAATTGGCTTGGGCAGGAAGCTGTATAAGTGCATGGTATTGAAGTGGTTAATCTCTCCAGTATCTTCCCAACTATAGAAGTTAAACTAACAGGTCTATAGTTACTTGGTAAAGACTTTGTTCCCTTTTTAAATATAGGCACCACATTGGCCCTGCGCCAATCCAGTGGTACTATTCCTGTCATTAATGAGTCCCTAAAAATTAAATACAATGGCTTTGAAATTACAGAGCTCTTATTGTACATACATGTGTATTGTATCCTCTCACTGTTAAACTGCTTTTAAGCTGTCTTTGGGGGAATTCCTCTACCGAGTCTGGGCTGTTATCCAGAACTCGGTTGATCTTATGCCCTTTCCTTTTGTACTTTAATACTACTTTGCTTACTCCAGTAAAAGCTGAGATAATACAAACATATTGACTTGTATGACATGTCATTTAAAAGGTGCTTATGAAAGATGTCTGAACCCAGAGTGTCATGTGGGTTGGAAGGTTCACAGGGTCATGGCGATGCAGATGAACAGGTAAATCCATGCAGTCCTCAGAGGGAACCGTGCTACAATATGATATAAAAAATTATTCTGTGTGTGTTCAATCAGAAAGAATGTTAAAGCTTATCTATGGTCAAAATGTCAAATCATATCTTCATTTCCTCATTGTATTTCAATTATTTCCAGCCCACTCCTATTAATTTGAACCATCTTAAAGTTTGTAAACAAATTTTTTTGAGGATCCCCACACATTGACTTCCTTGAACTTTGTGACACTTTGTCCTGTGGGTAGGCACTGCTGTGTCACGCATTTCACAAAGCCTGCCTTTTGAGAGGAGGAGCTTCAGGAGGCGGAGTCAGTACAGGCAGAAAAGTACCATGGGGTATGTAGTCTTTGGAAATGGAGGAGAAGCTGCAAAGCATGCAAGCAAACTTATGAAGTACATTCTCTAAAAGGGGAGGTACTGGGAGGTGGCTAGGGGGTGGTACCAAGGGATGTGCTCAAAGGTGGTTGGGGGTGGAGACAAGGGGTGACTCGGAAAGGAGGGAGTACCTGCACCTATCCTCTGAGAAAAAAAAGTCCTGCTCTCAGCATTACAAAAGCAAAGGCCGATGGTTTTCCCATCCTAGCAACAAGTCAGGACATGGGGGTTGCTAGCTGGGAGTTTTTAGGCCAGGCTTCTGGGGGGGACCCAAATGTCATACAGGTATAAAAATACAACGAATGAACATCTTACAAAAATGCACAGTTTTTTTTAAATATCTACTGGGGCCCCTTGACTGCGTTGGCTATTTTCTGGAAAACGTAGCCTTTAAATTCTGGTACTTGCACTCCTATCATTAAAACAAGTACCAGATCATGATCACATAACTACATTAGGATGTGTCTTCTACAGTGTCTTGAAAAAGTATTCATACCCCTTGAGAATTTCCACATTTCGTCATGTTACAACCAAAAACGTACAGTGCCTTGCAAAAGTATTCACCCCCTTGGCTTTTTTCCTATTTTGTTACATTACAGCCATTAATTCAATGTTTGTTTTTTTAAAAATCTGAATTATATGTGATGGATCAGAACACAATAGTCTAAGTTGGTGAAGTAAAATTAGAAAAATATATACATAAAACTATTTTGCAGAAATAAAAAAATTATAATTGTCGTGTGCGTATGTATTCACCCCCTTTGTTATGAAGCCCATAAAAAGCTCCGGTGCAACCAATTACCTTCAGAAGTAGTCACATAATTAGTGAAATTGTGTCCACCTGTGTGCAATCTAAGTGTCACATGATCTGTCATTACATAGACACACCTTTTAGAAAGGCCCCAGATGCAGCAACACCTAAGCAAGAGGCGCCACTAACCAAACACTGCCATGAAGACCAAGGAACTCTCCAAACAAGTAAGGGACAATGTTGTTGAGAAGTACAAGTCAGGGTTAGGTTATAAAAAAATATCCAAGTCTTTGATGATCTCTAGGAGCACCATCAAATCTATCATAACCAAATGGAAAGAACATGGCACAACAGCAAACCTGCCAATAGACGGCCGCACACCAAAACTCACGGACCGGGCAAGGAGGGCATTAATCAGAGAGGCAGCACAGAGACCTAAGGTAACCCTGGAGGAGCTGCAGAGTTCCACAGCAGAGACTGGAGCAAAAGATGAAACTCCATCTTCACAGTCATCCCTATCAGTACTCACCACCTGTCTGGAGGAGATAGGGGTATGGATGGAGCACAACTTTCTTCAACTCAACAGCTCCAAAACTGAAGTCATTTTGATTGGTACTCCTCACCAGACCAAATCATCGTCCATAACCAGTATCACTTTTTCTGGTTCAAACATTCCCCTTCCATCAATAGTCACTAATCTTGGTGTAAAAATGGACTCTCTTCTTACTTTTGAAGCTCATATAAATTACCTATGCAAGACCCCTTTATACCACCTCCGTAATATCTCAAAACTTCGTTCCATTCTTTCCCTCTCTGATGCCGAAAAGCTGGTTCATGCCTTTGTCTCCTCCAGACTAGGGATGAGCTTCGAGTTCGAGTCGAACTCATGTTCGACTCGAACATTGCCTGTTCGCCCGTTCGCCGAACAGCGAACAAATTGGGGTGTTCGCGGCAAATTCGAAAAATCTATGGGAGAAATCTAAAGTGTTAATTATAAAGGCTAATATGCAAGTTATTGTCCTAAAAAGTGTTTGGGGACCGGGGTCCCGCCCCAGGGGACATGTATCAATGCAAAAAGAAGTTTTAAAAACGGCCGTTTTTTCGGGAGCAGTGATTTTAATAATGCTTAAAATGAAAAAATAAAAGTGAAATATTCCTTTAAATTTCGTACCTGGGGGGTGTGTATGATATGCATGTGAAGTGGCGCATGTTTCCTGTGCTTAGAACTGTCCCTGCAAAAAATGTCATTTTTGAAAGAAAAAAAGTCTTTTAAAACTGACTCGCGGCTATTAATGAATTGTCGGCTCCCGGCAATACATACAAAAGTCATTGATAAAAAAAAAAAAAAAAAGCGTGGGGGTTCCCCAGAATTCAATTACCAGGCCCTTCAGGTCTGGAATGGATATTAAGGGGAACCCCGCCGCAAATTTAAAAAAAAATTGACGTGGGGTTCCCCCAAATATCCATTCCAGGCCCTTCAGATCTGGCATGGATTTTAAGGGGAACTCCACCCCAAATTTTTTAAAAAAATGGCGTGGAGTCCCCCTAAAAATCCATACCAGACCCCTTATCCGAGCACGCAACCTGGCCGGCCGCAGGGGAAAAGGGGGGGACGAGAGAGCGGCCCCCCTCCCTCCTGAACCGTACCAGGCCACATGCCCTCAACATGGGGAGGATGTCCCCATGTTGATGGGGACAAGGGCCTCATCCCCACAACCCTTGCCCGGTGGTTGTGGGGGTCTGCGGGCAGGGGGCTTATCAGAATCTGGAAGACCCCTTTAACAAAGGGGACCCCCAGATCCCGGCCCCCCCCTATGTGAATTGGTAAGGGGTACGTTGTACCCCTACCATTTCACGAAGAAAGCGTAAAAAAATGTTTAAAAAAACACACAAACACCTTGAAAAAGTCCTTTATTAAAATTTTTTTTAAAGATGGTTGATGATGATTGCTTTAGCACAGTATAGCACCCAGGTGTACCCCCTAAATTTAGACCCCCGCTACATATATATATATATATATATATATATATATATATATATATATGTAGCGGTACCCCCATGGGGGCTGCTGATTGACTCTATACCCCACTGGCCACCCGACTCTGCAGACCCTCTCTTACCTCTGACACCTTGGGTTCCATTCTGAAATACCACGTTAATAATGAGAAACTCAGACAAAATCACTGAACCACTCAGAAATGTTTACTATGGTAAAGAATAACACAAGGAAATGGTATGATTAAACAATGAATAAACACAGGTTATGATTTGACAGAAGTATTATTAAGTGCAATTATATCATACACTTGTACCTGGTATCAACCTGAAGGGGGTATATGTGAAACAGGTGCACAGGGAGATAGGCCTTCAATACTTTTAACACATGTATGGAATACCTTCCCACTGAGGCCTCAGCACACAGACCAATACACAAAGAACTTGCGGCCACTCTGCTAGCAGTACACCGACGTCCGATTCTAGCAGGCAAATTTCCCTGCCCCAGCTGCTGGACCGTCGAAAGAAGTTCACTCCCAGCCATCCACATGCCCAGCGGTTGAATGCTAGCTTGGCTAAATTGCTAGCGCTTCAACTGCTGCCTTTTCAGTTGGTAGACTCGGCCCCCTTCCGTGAGTTTGTGCAATGTGCGGTTCCTCAGTGGCAGGTTCCCAAACGCCACTTTTTCTCACGGAAGGCTATTCCGGCTCTCTACCGGCATGTGGAAGGCAATGTCTTGGCCTCGCTGGACAGGGCGGTCAGCGGTAAGGTGCATATTACCGCTGACTCATGGTCCAGCAGGCATGGACAGGGACGTTACCTTTCTTTCACGGCCCATTGGGTCACTCTTTTGGCAGCTGGGAAGGATGCAGGACAAGGTGCAGTAGTGTTGGAGGTTGTTCCACCGCCACGCCTCCAAAATGCTACTACTGGTTGTGACACACCTCTCTCCTCCACCCCCTCCTCTTCTTCTTCCTCCATGGCCTCTTCCTGTGGTTTGTCCTATGAACCAGCGGTGCTCCGTAGCCGTTCAAGGGGCTACGCAAGTACGCAGGCAAAAAGATGCCATGCCGTGCTTGCGCTGGTGTGTTTGGGGGACAGAAGCCACACTGGGGCAGAGGTCCTGTCTGCTCTGCAGGGCCAGGCCGAGAGGTGGTTGACGCCACGCCAGCTTAAGCCAGGAATGGTGGTTTGCGACAATGGCACCAACCTCCTCTCCGCCCTCCGACAGGGACAACTGACCCATGTGCCCTGTGTGGCTCACGTCCTTAACCTGGTGGTGCAGCGGTTCTTGGGCAGGTACCCGGGCTTACAGGATGTCCTGAGGCAGGCCAGGAAAGTCTGTGTGCATTTCCGCAGATCTTATAATGCCAGTGCTCGCCTGGCTGAGCTGCAAAAGGAGTTGAACCTGCCCAAGAACCGCCTTATATGTGACAGGTGGAACTCAACGTTGGCCATGCTGCAGCGGCTGCACACGCAGCAGAGGGCCATCAATGAGTACCTGTGCGACTACGGCACCAGGACAGGGTCAGGGGAGCTTGGTTTTTTTTCTCCACGCCAGTGGGGCATGATCAGGGATGCATGCACTGTCCTGGCACCATTTGAGGAGGCCACGAGGATGGTGAGCAGTGACAGTGCATGCATCAGTAACACTGTACCTCTTGTCCACCTGTTGGAGCACACGCTGCGTGGAATAATGGACAGGGCACTTGAGGCAGAACAGAGGCAGGAAGAGGAGGACTTCCTTGCCTCTCAAGGCCCCCTTTACCCAGACAGTGTTCCTTCTGTCCCACCCATCGCACAGGAAGAGGAGGAGGAGGAGGAGGAGGAGGAGGAGGAGGAGGAGGAGGAGGAGGATTGTGTCAGCATGGAGGTGGAGGCTGGCACTCAGCATCATCAGCAGCAGTCTTTTAGGGATGATTTACAGTCCCAAGAAACCAGTGGACTTGTACGTGGCTGGGAGGAGGTGACTGCGGATCATGTCGTCCTTAGTGACCCAGAGGACTCCGGAGCGAATGCCTCAGCAAACCTACGCTGCATGGCCTCCCTGATCCTGCAAAGTCTGCGGAAGGATCCTCGTATTCTTCGGATCAAGGAGAGGGACCATTACTGGCTGGCCACTCTCCTTGATCCACGGTACAAGGGTAAGGTTGCGGACCTTATGTTACCGTCGCAGAGGGAGCAGAGGATGAGACAACTCCGGGAGGCCTTGCAGAAAGGTCTGTGCAACGCGTTCCCAGAGACTGGGAGGTTACAAACTCCTGGTCCTGGACAACGAGTTGCTGAGGCTTCGACCAGTCAAAGAAGGAGCAGTGGGGAAGGTGGCCGTCTGACCGATGCGTTCAGACAATTCTTTAGTCCGCAGCCCCAAAGTATGATCGGTTCCAGCAACCATCGCCAGCGTCTGATAAACATGGTGCAGGAATATCTAGGGGCAAGGTCAGACTTGGACACCTTCCCCACCGAAAATCCTCTGGCTTACTGGGTCTTGAGGATGGATCACTGGCCAGAGCTTGCACAGTATGCAATTGAGCTACTGGCCTGTCCTGCATCCAGCGTTCTTTCGGAACGCACATTCAGTGCTGCTGGAGGATTTGTCACGGATCACAGGGTGCGCCTGTCCACCGACTCGGTTGATCGACTGACTTTCATCAAGATGAACCAGTCTTGGATCACCACCAGCTACCACACACCTGATGCTGATATAACAGACTAATTGATTTTAACATGTCACATCCCTTCAAGACTGATGCTGATGCTGAGTGCCTGTGCTGTTATGTTGACTGGCTATCCTCCTCCTCCGAGTCCTCAATGATACGATTGATGATGATAGCTTGGAAGATCATTTTTGTTTATGGGTGCCGCCACCAGTGGCTAAGGCCCAATTTTTCAGCCCCTGTTTTACAGGGGCGTGTAATTACAATTTTTTTAGCAATAATTTGCCATAGGGCTCATTGCTGTGCTCCAAGTACAGTATCTGTGAGGGGTTGGAGTGTTGTGGCACCAGTGCCGAAGGCCCAATTTTTCAGCCCCTGTTTAACAGGGGCGTGTCATTACAATTTTTGAAGCAATACTTTGCAACAGGGCTCATTGCTGTGCTCCAAGTACAGTATCTGTGAGGGGTTGTAGTGTTGTGCCACCAGTGCCTAAGGCCCAATTTTTCAGCCCCTGTTTAACAGGGGCGTGTCATTACAATTTTTGAAGCAATACTTTGCAACAGGGCTCATTGCTGTGCTCCAAGTACAGTATCTGTGAGGGGTTGTAGTGTTGTGCCACCAGTGCCTAAGGCCCAATTTTTCAGCCCCTGTTCAACAGGGGCATGCAATTACAATTCTTGATGTAATAATTCACAGCAGGGCCCATTGCTGCACCCACCAAGAGTAACTCTGAGGGCTTACAGTGTTGTGGCAACGCCACCACCACCACCACCACCACGAAAGGCCCAATTTTTCAGCCCCTGTTCAAAAGGGGCATGTAATTACAATTCTTGATCTAATAATTCACAGCAGGGCCCATTCCTGCACCCACCAAGAGTAACTCTGAGGGCTTACAGTGTTGTGGCAACGCCACCACCACCACCACCACGAAAGGCCCAATTTTTCAGCCCCTGTTCAAAAGGGGCATGTAATTACAATTCTTGATCTAATAATTCACAGCAGGGCCCATTCCTGCACCCACCAAGAGTAACTCTGAGGGCTTACAGTGTTGTTGCAACACCACCACCACCACGAAAGGCCCAATTTTTCAGCCCCTGTTCAACAGGGGCATGCAATTACAATTCTTGATCTAATAATTCACAGCAGGGCCCATTGCTGCACCCACCAAGAGTAACTGTCAGGGCTTACAGTGTTGTGGCACCAGCACCACCATCAAAGGCCCAATTTTTACTACCACTGTTCAACAATTATATGTAATTAAAATTCCTGATATAATAGTTGACAGCAGGGCGTTCCAGCACCAACCAAGAGTAACTGTGAGTGCTTACAGTGTTGTGCCAACACCAACAACTAAGGGGCCTATTTCTGCAGAGTATATACGGCAGGTCCCTACTTTCAAACATCCAACTTACAAACGACTCCTACTTGCAAACGCAAGAAGACAACAGGAAGTGAGAGGAAATCTACCACTAGGAAGGAAAATTCTCTCCTGTAAGAATAAATATGGGAGAAAGGAGTCTCCTCTGTACTGATGCTTTATCAGCAATCCTTGTTTCAAGAAAAACACCACATTTCAAAAACAGTTGTCATTGGGACGGAAAGTGAGGTGAAATGTTCTGAACAGGGGCACAGACAGCAAAACAAATGTTACAGGGGTGATAACCCTTACCTATGTTTTCCAAAAAGTTTAAAAATAGATTTTTGGGCTGGAGCTACACTTCAACAATGTACCTGTTCAAAATTACAAACAGATTCTACATAAGAACAAACCTACAGTCCGTCTTGTATGCACCGCCTGTATACGGCTGTTCAGAGTATATAGGGCCTTTTTTATTTTATGTGCGGGGTTCCCCTTAATATCCATACAAGACCCAAAGGGGCTGGTAATGGGCTGGGGTAGGGGGGGGGGGGGGGTCATGGGGTAGCTATGCCATTTTTCTTAAAGATTTTCATCCATATTACCGGGACCAGACATTACATTAAAGCCGCAAGCAGTTTTAAATGGCTTTTTTTTCCTTTAGAAGTGTCATTTTGTGCAGGGACAGTTCTAAACACGGGAAACACGTGGCACTTCACAGGCATACTTTAGACACCCCCCAGGTACGATATTTAAAGGAATATTTGACTTTTTTTTTTTCACTTTATGCATCATTAAAATGACTGCTCCCGAAAAACGACCGTTTTTAAAACTTCTTTTTGCATTGATACATGTCCCCTGGTGCAGAACCCGGGTTCCCAAACCCTTTTTTAGGACAATAACATGCATAATAGTTGTTATAATTAGCACTTTAGAATTCGAACGTTCGCATCCATTGTATTTAATAGGGTTCTAATGTTCGTACAAACTTTCGGTCCGTTCGCGGGTTCTGGTGCGAACCGAACCCGGGGGTGTTCGGCTCATCACTAATTGAAGCCTATTAGAGCTTCAAAAAAACACCCCCGCCACTGTAATTCAGGCGCCCAGTGTCTGAAAAGGGGCCGAATCCCTGAATAGGGGGTGGCTACAGTGGCCATGGATAGATTCATGCAATGCATGAATCTATCCATTCTACATATAGGGGGTGGCGTCACAGAGGGGGCGGCGCCCGTGCTCCCTTAATTGATGGGCCGCCAGTGCCCTGTATACTGTATATAGTTATTATTAGCCTCTAGATCAGTGGTTCTCAACTTGGGGGCGAATTACTATTTGTCAGGGGTCACGAATCCTGGGCTGTTCCTGAAGCTCTACCAGCCTTCCTGGAGCCCGTGGTTGCCCACTCAGCCTCTTTGCAGTCGCCCATTCAGTTCACGCCATGGCTGGGGGGGCAGAAACTAGAGGTCAGCTGACTGGTGAGGAATGTGAAGTGGGAGGGGCTGGAGGAGACCATATCTCCTGATTTCGGCATAGGTGTCACTACTACGAGACACCACAAAGTTGGAGACACAGTGAGTAACGCTACCTGTGTGTCAGGTCACCTGAGTTGCCAGATGACAGATGCACACCGTAGGTCAGGAGTGCACCACAAGGTAGTGAACCCTATGGCTGACTGCTGAGGATGGAACACTGGGTGGTTAAGGAAGGCAGATCCACTGGAGCACAACAGGGATCCCACAGGGAGCTAGAGCCCAAGATTCCACAGAGCGCGGAGTCTAAGATCCAGCAGGTGTTCACCAGAGCCTCTAGTAGTGAGGATGGCCTAAGCTGCAGCTGGATCCAGGTCGTGGCCCCCAGAGTCTCCTAGCTCACGCTCTGTAGGGTATAGAGGATAGATGGGAAGCAGTAGCTCAGGATACAAGAGATAGTGAGGAGATAAGCCAAGGTCAGGGCGACAAGCAGACAAGGATAAACAAAGGACAAGCCAAAGGTCAAGGTCACAAGCAGGCAGGGATAGTCGAGAATCAGCCAATATCGTTAACACAGAGACAGACGTAGAACACGGCAAGCAGGAACCCAAACACACAATGCTTAACAAACAACGTTGATCAGCAAGGCAGACTTGCAGTGCACAGGTTAATATAGAGTTCTCTGATAGGGCCTGGGGTGGAGCCATGCTGGGAGGAGAGATTATTAAAGCAGCCAGATGAGAGTGTCTGGCCTCTAAGGTGAACACATGGAGAGAAAGGTAAGCTGACAGACAAACATTACTGCATATCTATGACACTGTGATTATAGCTGCCATTAAAATCCCCACTACAGTTCTCAGATCCGCAGATGACCTTGATCAAGAGCACCTAAGTTGGCTGATTAGACCTCCCCCCAGCATTGCCACTCATCCCATTCCCCCCACCAAGGAGTAATAGAAGGAATAAAAATAGAGAATACATGGAAGGCAGAGGAAAAGAGGGGAACAAAGAAAAAGGGAGAAAACAAATGTAGCGCTACCCCCAGTTAAGAGAGCCGCTGGTTTGATTTCGGGCCCTGTGTACAGCACCACCAACCCCCGGCAATCTGCTCAACCCACCCTGGCACAGTTAGTCTAGGGGTTATATTTTTATCATAATCAATTGGTATTATAAAGGCACCCTCTTTATAGTAAGACAACACACAAATGTTAAAGATTAAGTATAACAGCTTTACTTTAGTTGTAAAAAGGCTTAAACAGGATATAATACACACAACTGGCTTGCAGAGCCCTGCAGCAATCAATATAGCACACAATAATGGCGCTGCGCGGTAATTCACCACGTGTAGCTATTATGGTATACACGCCCTGTGGCGCACTAAACAATATCCTATCTCCCCACCCTGGCCAGGCCTGACCCAGAATAAATCTCAGTCCTTCCTATGGGGATTTCTTTGCATGCAAATTTTTGGTGGTGCACTTGATGAATAGTATTTATAATCCACAAACTGGCAATCACTAAGAACACTATTCTGGGGGACACTTCAACTCTGTCCTGCTACCGGTCCCCCAGTGGAACAACAAGAAAACGATTGGTGAGCCACGGCAGTCTATAGACCTAGAATCTGTAAAGTCTATTTGATTGAGCAAGTGCTCGCCCACCACTCCGGGCGCGATCCCAGCCCGGGACTTCCACCTGCTGTGTCTCCGCACACAGGGTCTGCAACGATCGGGTCCCCGATCCAACTGATGTCCTCACTCGACAAGTCAGATGCCACCCAGGCTCCGCAGTGGGGTGGAAGGCTCTTTGGAAGTTGCGCAAGGCCCAGGCTTCAGGCCTTGCACTGCAGCAGATCCGCACAGGAAGAAACTCTTGCTTGCAGCGCGGTGTCCAAAGAGGCCGAGCTCCCCCTCGCCTCCTCCTTAAATAACCCCTCCCATGAGTCTCTGCGGTGGCTAACTGCACTCTGGGTGCCGAACGGGGTTCTGGGTAACGTAGTCCCAGGGCCTTAAAGGAGACCCCGCTACACACTCCCCCACTTAAACTCTTTGGTCCCCAAAGATAACATAAACTTAAATCACAGAACGTACAACATCAATCAAAGTTTCGTATGATGTTGGCAGAGGAAATTCCCACCAAAACCGAGGCGGTGAACTCCCCTGCCCACAGGTCACACCATCACTAGTGTCCTGCCTAACTGTGCCAGAGAGTGAGCTGGGGTTGCCCCCCACTAAATGAACAGTGGGAGGGTCAGGCTCTTCCGTACTCCTTCTGGCAGTAACCACAGTGTCTTCCGCACTTCTCCCCATCTGTGGGTAAGTCAATCTTCTGGGAGGCTTTATGGCTCTTCACTTTCTTTGTCCTCTTGGGCTCCCTGTTAGAACAGGCTCCTCCTCTGGAACCAACTCAGGAATTTCCTCTGGTTCTGGAGCACTGGACTCCGGAGCAGGGAGGTACAGAGACTCCCTTGGGTCTTCTTCTGGGAGTAAGTCACAGGCACTCTCCCAAGAATCTGACCAAGGACTGGACGGAATGAACTCAGCAGCTTCTGCATTCAGTTTGGAGTTCACTGGAGATGATGGGCACCCGGTTGACTCCTTCACCGGGGCCCGCTGAAGTTTTCCGGCGGCTTGCAGTTATTCATCTTTTTTTTCTTTGGGCTGGCACACACTTTGGCGAAATGGCTAGCTCCTCCACAATTGAAACAAATCACATCCCCCCAATCTTCCAGGGATGCGGGCGCTGAGGTGTTGGGAAACAGCTCCTTCCTCTGACTTTCCCTCTCTGGTTCCCTTGATTTATTTTCCATCAGGGAGGTCAGCATACCCAATACTTGGGACATCTGCGACTTCAAGGTATCCACCTCTGAGTCTCTTTCCAGGGTCATGGCCGTCCTGACCATCACTGGAGGAGGATTTACTGACTCAACTGGTAGGCTCCTCTTCTTCTCCTCCAGCATAGCTTCTTCCTCTCTGACTTCTCGAATCAAGTCAGGGTACTCCAGGCTCTTCCCGTCCTGTCTTGTGCGTAGCGCCAATGCGATGGGGTCCAGGGGCTGAGATCCTCTCATCACCTGTTGAACACGGGCCTCATCCACCTTCCGTGGGTCAATCCCCTTCTTAAGAATCATCTTATGCAGGATCTTATCCAGGCGCCTCATGAACTCTGACAGCTTCTCTCCTGTCTTCTGGTAGCAGTGATCCAGCTGATAAGTGAGCTCAGTGATTTTCTCTGTTCCACCGAACACATTCTGCAGAATGTCCAGATAGTCCTGTGCATTACAGTCTGTCTTACTCATCTTGAGGTTGCGTATGGCCTCTAGTGCAGGTCCCTTCAAGCTCTCAGCAATTCTCTGCTTCTTTCTGTGGTCTGGGACTTCCCATTCTTCTAGGGCCTGAGTGGCACCATCTAACCACTCCTCAAACCCCTCTTCATCCGAAGGTACAGGTTTCCTTCCTGAGAATATTCTAAGTTTTCTGTATCCTGACAATTGGTAATCTGTAGGATCTTTCTTACACTGGGCCACAAGTTCCCCCAGGGCTGCGCACAACTCTGCGCCGAGGGTGGCAGATGGCGACCCGGGACTTTTCCTTTTCTCCCGTTTTTCTGCTTTTGGGGTGGATGATGGAGATCGTTTCGGTGTCTGAAACCGTCCTCCTGGCTTGATCGGCAGCGCGTGTATTATGCTATAAGTCTGATCATCTAATGCTTCCACACTTGGATTCTTGAAATGTTCTGGGACTCCGTCTTTCCACTCTATTAATGCGTGGGTCAGTGAGGAATTCATCCTGACATCCACCACCCATGCTTTCTGATACGGTGACAGTGACATCACTAGCTGCTTCACCGCTTTTTCTTGCCAGATCCCTGGGAGTTCTATGACTACTATCCCGGCTGGATCTGTGCCAACCATTTTACACCACTGTCCTGCTTCTAGTGGGTCCATGCTGGTACTTTTGGCACGTTACTTGCTGCAACAGGATCCCGGATGAGCCCCCACGTGTAGCGCTACCCCCAGTTAAGAGAGCCGCTGGTTTGATTTCGGGCCCTGTGTACAGCACCACCAACCCCCGGCAATCTGCTCGACCCACCCTGGCACAGTTAGTCTAGGGGTTATATTTTTATCATAATCAATTGGTATTATAAAGGCACCCTCTTTATAGTAAGACGACACACAAATGTTAAAGATTAAGTATAACAGCTTTACTTTAGTTGTAAAAAGGCTTAAACAGGATATAACACACACAACCGGCTTGCAGAGCCCTGCAGCAATCAATAATGGCGCTGCGCGGTAATTCACCACGCGTAGCTATTATGGTATACACGCCCTGTGGCGCACTAAACAATATCCTATCTCCCCACCCTGGCCAGGCCTGACCCAGAATAAATCTCAGTCCTTCCTATGGGGATTTATTCGCATGCAAACTTTCGGTGGTGCACTTGATGAATAGTATTTATAATCCACAAACTGGCAATCACTAAGAACACTATTCTGGGGGACACTTCAACTCTGTCCTGCTACCGGTCCCCCAGTGGAACAACAAGCAAACGACCGGTGAGCCACGGCAGTCTATAGGCCTAGAATCTGTAAAGTCTATTTGATTGAGCAAGTGCTCGCTCACCACTCCGGGCGCCATCCCAGCCCGGGACTTCCACCTGCTGTGTCTCCGCACACAGCATCTGCAATGATCGGGTCCCCGATCCAACTGATGTCCTCACTCGACAAGTCAGATGCCACCCAGGCTCCGCAGTGGGGTGGAAAGCTCTTTGGAAGTTGCGCAAGGCCCAGGCTTCAGGCCTTGCACTGCAGCAGATCCGCACAGGAAGAAACTCTTGCTTGCAGCGCGGTGTCCAAAGAGGCCGAGCTCCCCCTCGCCTCCTCCTTAAATATCCCCTCCCATGAGTCTCTGCAGTGGCTAACTGCACTCTGGGTGCCGAACGGGGGTTCTGGGTAACGTAGTCCCGGGGCCTTAAAGGAGACCCCGCTACACAAATAAGAGAAAGAACAAGAAACACAGCTAGAGAGAGGGCTGGGGGGAAAAAAAACAAGAAATTAGGATATAGAGAGATAAAAGGGAAAGAAAGGAGAACAAAGAGAGAGGTACATCCTAAAATGTATCATAAGAAGTTTTAATATTGTGGAAGGGACTCCGGGAGCGCTAAATATCCGTGGGTTATTTGTCTTGCCTTGGGTGCCAACAACCCACGCTACGAAAATAATTTTACTGTTAGGGGTCCCTACAACTTGGGAAATTTTATCAAGGGGTCACGGCATTAGAAAGGTTGAGAACCACTGCTCTAGATGAATGTTGCAGCAATGTCCAGATGCAGAGGCTCCTGAGGATGTTGAGACATCTGTCTTTGTGACAGGGACCTGCGATGACGGGGGGGGGGATCCGAAAACTGTTGTCCAACCAGCCTGGAAAGGAGCTTCTCACCAGCAGAAACCAAGGTGTGGCACTGCAACTCAGAGTCACCTATCTACTTTGCATCTTGGTCCCTAGTAGCATCAAATCTGTCATGCAACCAGACCTTTAACTACCAGAAGTGGCCATCATATGCCTAACCTAGTTCTAGCTTATGCTAGTTATTGAGCCCTGAGCTAAAACTAGCTATAGAATCCCAGACCAGAAGAAACAGGGTTTACTAGAATAACAGGAGCTGCATATAAACTTTATTGCAATAAACAGATTTGCCTACTAATATACTGGAAAGTGACCACTATATACATACATTAGCACAGACCTAGCTGTCTGGCACTGTACATGTGAGATAATAACAATCCCTGCAGGAACAGTAGAGCCCAGGAACCACCATGGGTGGTGCAGGGGGTGGAGAGGGGTCCTTCCCAGTGCTGTAAAAGTTATCAGGTAGCTGAATAAAAAATCATGGTCAATCACATCACCTAGAGATGTAGATTCACAATACTGTAATCATGATTAGTAACGCTGGTCTGTTGTCAGATGCCATTAGTTTACCTGCCACTAGATGGCTCTATTTCCATTCAAGTATGTGTAGCGGGGTCCCCAAATTTAACCCCGCTATACCTAAATTTAGGGGTGACCAGAGCAATAGTTGGCTCGGGTCCCTTAATTATTTGGACTCTGCCTTACTGCTGTGTCACCTGGCGTGCAGTTCCCCTTTGGGCGTATAGGTGGTGCTGTCACCAATACCCGGGGTTGAACCACAGGTGATGGAGTAGGTATTGGATGTCCTCTCTCAGCTGCCACTGGTGGGCGGTTCTTGCCTGCTGTGCATGCCGGGAGAGGATATATAAGGGGCAGACGCCATTACACGTAGAACCAATTCCCCTGGCCCATGCCCGGAAGCAATTCCCGGGGCCCACTGCCCGGAGGGAGCTACCCCTCAGCAGGGGGTGCGCACCATCTTGATCGTGGAGTCTTGGGCACCTTCAGCCCGAGGCTACAGAGTTCCAGGTAGGCCCAGTACCTTTAGCTGGGTCTACAACCGAAGAGGAGTCCCAGGGAACCCACGTGAGGGTGACCGCTCTGACACAGAGGAAACCAGGGGAGGATCGATCCCATAACAAGAGGGCGAGTAATAAAGTATTGCTGACTCGGGAAAGGCCTGGTGACCTGTCGGAGGGAAGGATTCCTCACTTCGCAGACTGCCTCTGCGGAGTGTTAAAAGTTCAGGAGGGATCTATATATATATATATATATATATATATATATATATATATATATATGTAGCGGGGTGTCACTTTAAGAACCCAGAGACTACCATACTCAGGGTACAACGGGGCACCCAGGGTGCTTTTCCTAGCGCAAGGACTGCTGGGGTGGACTACTTAAGAGGGGGCGGACCTGCAAGGGGTCTCTTTGGACATCGCCCGCCTAGCAAGTGGAACTCTGTGCTGGACCTGTTGTTCCTGACTGGGCCTGAGAGTTAGGCCCTGTGGATCCAAAGAGCCTTCCACCTTTTATGGGAGAAACCCCAGAGACGTCTCGCCCATCTACCTTCCAAGGCTTGTCAGGAGGATGAGACTCCGGGTATCGTGAGACTGTGTGAGGAGAGCACGGTTGTGGAAGTCGGCCGCACGGACTGGTTCGGTTGGGTGAGAGAGAACTTGCTCGAAGATTTCTTGCTTAATCTCTAGGCCCAGTGTCTTTTGGTCAGGGCCCATCGTTGCCAAGTTTGAATTGCACACCAGAGGGACAGTGTGCCGTGCAGCCTTAGTTAAATCCTTTGTTACACATTCAGCAGCTAACTATTACAAACACCCTGTGGATTACAAATAACTTATCAAATAAAGTGCACCACCATTGCTAGCGAAGATTCTTCTCTACAGAGACATTGTGAACATTAGTAGTCAGGCCTGACTAAATAGCGTAGGGACATTGCTGGCGCCATCTTACCCACGAGGAGAAAGCTTGCAAGCGCGGTCTATTGATTAAATGTGTATAGGATTGTGTACCTGTTTTATATGCTAAATAATTCTTATTGCAGGGCTCTGCATAGACTAATGTACTACTGTTTAATATGTTATCTTATCCTATTGAGTAAAAGAGTTCTTGATTAAGTCAAAACCTTGTGTGGTGTGTTAACTGTGCAGCAGAGACTGTTAGTGTCAGCAGTTTAAAATTACTGTGTGTGTTTACTGCCGCATTGTGATACCCATAGCCATCGGGTCTCACAATCCTATTGTTATTACTAGCTGTGCCAGGGGAGGGTAGAGCCGATTACTGGGGGTTGACAGCGGTGTGTTACAGGCCCGAAAAAAATATACCAGCAGCCCTTTTAGCTGGGGGTATTGCTACACGTGGGGGCTCAGAGTCTGGGATCCTGTACGCTGCAATCAAGCCTGCCAGAAGTACCGGCATGGATCCGTTAACAGTAACCCAGTGGTGCTTGTCAACTGATGTTTCTCTAGACATATCTTCAGTGATTGAACTCCTCGGAGAGGATTGGTTGGGGGGCGACATAGAACGGCTTATAGAGCTCCTATCCCCGTGTCATAAAGGGTGGTTAATTGACCTCAGGCCGGACGAAGGGAACTCCTGCACCTTCGCACTGATAGAATGGAGGGATGAGATGCCAGAAGATTTCAGAGGTCAGAGCGTGCAGTCCATAGACAATAAGACATACCGCTTGGTGCATGCAAAGGCTATGAAGAAGGAACCTCCTGAATCACCTACTAGGGAAAAGCATCCAAAAGAGATGACAGTCTCGACAGCGCCCCTGACCACTATAGGCCCTGAACTTCTCAACGCTTTAGGGGACCTTGTCACGAAGTGTCAGAAGAATAATACAGTACACGTAGAGGCCGGGTACCGGAAGCTCAGAATTTTTTCAGGCAAGCAACCTGTGCCACTTGGGGAAGAGGACTTTGATACGTGGATTGAACAAGCAATGCAGGCTGTGGAAGGATGGGAAATACTGGAAGCCCAAAAGAAGCAGCGCATAAGTGAAAGTTTAAAGGGTGCTGCTGCTGAAGCCGTGAAGAACCTCAGATTCAGCAATGCTGCTTGTACTGCCTATGACTATCTGACTATGTTACAGGAGGAATTTGGCCAGTTGGAAAAAGTGACTGATTTAGTCTATCAATTTGAGCATACCCTTCAGCAGCTAGGAGAACGATTGTCTGAATATGTTCGAAGACTGAATAAAATGCTCTTCCAAATTGTTCTAAAGAAAGGGATGGTACCACAGGCCATAGACGCAGCTAGGATGAAGCAGATTTTGAGGGGAGCTTTGCGTTCTGATCCAGTCTGGCTTCATCTGAAGACCTCAGGAGGAGTCATGTCCTTAAACTATCCAGACCTTGTGCGAATAGTAAGGGATGAAGAGGCTTTGCTGAATGATCAACAGGCGACTGAGAAACCCACCCTTCCTCCCTCAGTTGGGGTAAGGTCTGCCATGGCCACAGAACGGGACTCTGAGGTGGCTGTCTTAAAGTCACCCAAGTGCTAGAAATGCTGACGTCTCTGATGGCCAAAAATCCAGGAGTTACAGAAAAAGAGGAGGTCAAGAAGTAGCCGTTTCAGAATGCCTCAACACCAGTCTCCCAGCGGGATAGGGGGGAAGCTTTCTGCTTTAACTGTGGAGGGGTTGGCCATTTTGGGCGAGTGTGTCCCAGTCCGAGGAAGACCCAAGGTACCTACCGCAAGTCGGCGGAAAACTCCAGAGGACCCCGGTGAAGGAGTCAACCGGGTACCGATCATCTCCAGCAAGCTCCATTGGAATCAGAGAACAAGAGAAGCCAAGAAGAGAGGAGAACAACTCCCCATCAAAGCAACTTAATACCTCTCACCTGGAGTCCAAGCCTAAAAATTGGCAAGAGATCAATGCATACCAGGCCCAACAGGGATTAAGATCCAGGAAAAGATGGAAAAAGAAAAAATCACTAAAGACTAAACCCAAGGACCTCAGGAAGGAGACCTCCCCGAGAAAATTTCCTGCTAAATTGGTGGGGCCCTCCCCAGAGGTTCCCATTCAAGTGGAGGGAGTCTACACGAAGGCCATTCTCGACACAGGAGCTCAAGTAACCCTTCTATACTGGGACTTCTATCAGAAACATCTGAGACATTTGCCCTTGCAGAAATTAGAAGACTTGGAAATATGGGGAATTGGTACCCAGAGTTTTCCCTATGATGGCTACCTCCCGATTAGATTGGCTTTCGACTCCTCGGTAGCCGGAGAGGCAGAAGTTTTCGACACCCTGGCAGTAGTCTGCCCTCGCCCTCCAGGAGCCAACAAAAGTTCCCTCACATTAGGGACAAACACTGACCTGGTCAGGAGACTACTGGCTCCTCTAGCACAAGAGCGGGACACCCCAACAGCCAGAATCCACCCTATGTTGCAACAGGCCTATCAGCTTCTAGTATTGGAACAGAAGGCCCCAGAAGAAGGGGTAGGGAAAGTTTGAAGACTGGAGAAGAAGGGGAGAGTGTTGCAGCCCGGTGAAGTAACCTTGTCTGAGGGCCACTGTGAGGCTCACCTGGGAACAACCTGGCCCCTTTGTGGTCCTGGAACCAGACCCTCTGGATACCCATCCAGGATTGGAAGTGATCCCCGAAGTAGTCCCTCTAAGAGCTCTGAAGAAGGCAAATGGCAGGGTGTCAGTGAGCATTAGAAACACCACTGACACACCTGTGAAGATCCCAGCCCGGATGGGCCAAGTGAATCCTGCTACCCCAGTTGCCTTGTCAGACCTAGAGAAGGAAGACGGAGGGAAAGCTACTTTGGAAAAGCTCTGCTTGGAGAACATGAACCTACCACTGGCTTGGAAGGAGAGGGCCCGGGCCCAGTTGGCCAGATGGCAGAAGATCTTCTCTAAGGATGAGTTTGATGTGGGATGTGCAAAGAGTGCCACCCACAGGATCCGCCTGCAGGAGGACAAGCCTTTTAGAGAAAGAGTCCGGAGGGTCCCCTTGGCTGACTTAGAAGATCTGCAAGAGCAACTGACAGAGCTCAAGAGAACCGGTGTTATCCAGGGATTCCAAGAGTCCATACGCCTCTCCCATAGTGGTAGTTAGAAAGAAAAATGGGTCATTGAGACTCTGTATTGATTACAGGACCCTCAACAGAAGAACAATACCTGACCAATACACCACCCCACGGATAGAGGATGCCCTACAGAGTTTGTCTGGAGCAAAACAGCCTTCATTACCCTGGTGGGGTTCTATGAATTCGATCGCATGCCTCAAGGCCTGTCGGGGGCTCCAGCCACTTTCCAGCGGCTGATGGAGAAGATAGTGGGGGACATGAATCTCATTGAAGTCTTAGTCTATTTAGATGACATCATTGTCTTTGGGAAAACTCTGGAAGAACATGAAGAGAGGCTGGAGAAGGTCTTGAAGAGACTCAGTGATGAGGGACTCAAACTCTCTCAGGAAAAGTGTCAGTTCTACCAATCTTTGGTCCATTACCTGGGACACATTGTGTCTGAAGAAGGATTATCCACAGATCCAGACAAATTGGAGGCTGTCACCTCCTGGCCCCGGCCCACCACAGTTACTGAGCTTAGGTCGTTTCTGGGATTCTGCTCCTACTATCGAAGGTTTGTGGAAGGGTTTGCAAGAATCGCCAAGCCTTTGAACGAGCTGTTGAAGACAGAAGGAGAGGAAGACAACTCAGGCCCCAGGAAGCCGGGGGAGCCTGTGGAAGACCAGTGGACTGAGAAGTGTGAAGAGGCTTTCACCAGATTGAAGGAAAGTTTGACCACTGCCCCTGTCTTGGCCTATGCAGACACCAAGAAGCCATATGAGTTGCACGTGGATGCCACTCATGATGGTCTGGGAGGAGTACTGTATCAGGAGCATGAAGGCCAGCTAAGACCCGTTGCTTATGTGAGTAGGAGTTTAACCCCAGTGGAAAAGAATTACCCCACCCACAAGTTGGAATTCTTGGCCTTGAAATGGGCTGTGGTGGACAAACTGAAGGACTACCTGTATGGAGCTGACTTCGTGGTTAAGACAGACAATAACCCGCTCACCTACCTTCTGACCATGGCCAAGCTGGATGCCACTGGCCACCAGTGGCTGGCAGCCCTCTCAGGGTTCAACTTCAGTCTGAAATACAGGCCTGGGGCTGGAAACCGAGACGCTGACGCCTTGTCCAGAAGATCCCATGCCCCCACTTGCACTACAGAAGATTGGACTCAGTTGGCCCCTGAGGGAGTGTGAGCCTTGTGTCAGGGGGCGGAGCTCCAGGCTAGTGGTGGGTCCAGGGCCAAAGAAATAGGAGTATCGGTGGTTGGAGTGCACAAGTATTACTGTGATGTAACCCAGATTGGCGAAGAGGGCTTGCCCAAATTGTCAAAGAGGGATCTGAGAAGGGATCCGCTGGAAGATCCATTGGGGAGATTGGCTTTGGAGGCCTTGGAAGACCAGAATCCAGACTTACTTTTGAAAGATACTTCCAAAGAAGCCCCGGCTATTAAGAAGGGAATGGGACAGATTGCAGATACATCAAGGGCTGGTCTACCGAAGGGGCCCCTCTGATGACTTGGAAGACAAGTAGCAACTATTCCTGCCGGAAAAGCACCGCAAGACTGTCCTAGTCGCTCTACATGACAATCATGGCCACCTGGGGGCAGAGAGAACCTTTCAGCTTGTAAGGAACAGATTGTACTGGCTCTGTATGCGGGTTAAAGTGGAGGAATACTGTCACTCTTGTGCTCGTTGCATACAAAGAAAGACCTTGCCCCATCAAGCTGCCCCAAATGGGCCACCTGCAAAGTCAAGGGCCCTTGGATCTGGTATGCATTGATTTTCTTTGTCTGGAACCTGATTTGAGTGGACATGGGAATGTTCTGGTGATAACCGATCATTTCATTCGATACGCTCAGGCCTTCCCAACTAAAGACCAGAAGGCCTCTACTGTGGCCAAGGTACTCGTGGAGAAGTTCTTCGTACATTGCGGGTTACCTCAACACCTCCACTCGGACCAAGGAAGGGACTTCGAAAGTCGACTGATCCGGAAGCTATTGGACTCCCTAGGTATAAAGAAGACCCGAACAACCCCCTACCACCCACAGGGAGATGCCCAACCAGAGCGATTTAACAGAACATTGTTGAATATGCTGGGGACACTGAGCAGCGAGAAGAAACAGCATTGGGGAAAGCATGTGGCTGCCATTGTGCATGCCTACAATAGCACAACTAGTGATGCCACCGGATATTCCCCTTATAGCAGTGGTTCTCAACTCCTGT
The DNA here is from genome assembly GCA_029206835.1 of Rana muscosa. Lineage (NCBI taxonomy): Eukaryota > Metazoa > Chordata > Amphibia > Anura > Ranidae > Rana > Rana muscosa. The sequence continues at coordinate 1,102,707,890 of CM055117.1, forward strand.
CCTCAGGACCCACTAACAGGCCAGGTTTTATGTATTACCTTGGGGAGATGGAGACTAGAATACTGCAATCACTGAGCAGCAAATGATATCACCTGTGATGTATTTCAGTTATCTTGCAAACCTGGCCTGTTAGTGGGTCCTGAGGACAGGAGTTGAGAACCACTGCCTTATAGACTGATGTTTGGTAGGGAAGCAAGACTGCCAGTAGATTTGGCCTTCGTCACTTCAATAGACCACACCTCAGCAGCTTCCCACAAGGGGTATGTGGATAGGTTGCGACAAAGCCTAAGACTGGCATATGAGAAGGCCTAAGCGACTTCCGATCAAAGAAGAGCCAGGAATAAGCGGAATTTTGACCTCAAGGTCCGGATCCATGACTTGCAACCAGGAGACAGAGTGTTGTTGCGGAACTTAGGTATTCCAGGGAAGCATAAGCTGGCTGACAGATGGAAGTCTCAACCGTATGTAATTTGTAAAAAATTGCTGGGCCTACCAGTGTACCAGCTGAAACCAGAAGGAAAAGTGGGCCCGTTGAAAACATGGCACAGGAATCACTTACTACCCCTCTCCGAAGCAGTTTGGTTGCCTTCTACTCCGGATTCCCCTGAGCTTCCTTCAATCTCCAATACCCCTAGGCCCATCACCAGGTCTCAAACAACTCTGTCAGGAGAGCTGGATGTCACAGATCAGAGTGAAGATGAGGAACTGGAACTCAACTGGTTGTGGTCGCCACAAGTGCCTGAACCCATGATCATGGATACTTCACCTTCTGAAGTTGCCACCGATGGCACTTTGAATGCTGAAGCTGCTGAGTTCATTCCATCCAGTACTCAGACTGAGGAATGGGAAGATGCCCTAGATTCATTCCCAGGTGGAAGACCCAAGAGACTCCTTGTACCCCTCTGCACCTGATTTGGATGTCCCTGAAGCAGTGGGGTTCGCTACACCTGATCCAGTGGAAGGAAGAATGGAAAGACCCATTGTACCTGATGCCTTGGTTCCCAGGAAACAAAGGGTGAAAAGAACTATCCGTCCCCCCAGAAGATTAAACTACACTCAGATGGGAGAATGCTCTGAAGAGACTGTGGTGACTGCGAGAAGGACAGTAGAAAAACCTGGTCCCTCTATTGTGAATTTAGTGGAGGGCAACCCCAGCTCACTCTCTGGCACAGTTAGGCAGGCCACTTCCACCAATGTGACCTGTGGGCAAAACAATCTCCCTTACCAAGCTTGGTGGGAGATTCCTCTGCCAGGCTCCTTTGTAGCCGTAAATTGTATTGCTTGTACAAATAACAATGCTGATGAGATATCTTTGGGGACCAAAGATTTTAAGTGGGGGGGGAGTGTGTAGTGGGGTGTCACTTTAAGAACACAGAGACTACCATACTCAGGGTACAACGGGGCACCCAGGGTGCTTTTCCCAGCGCAAGGACTGCTGCGGTGGACTACTTAAGAGGGGGCGGACCTGCAAGCAGTCTCTCTGGACATCGCCCGCCTAGCAAGTGGAACTCTGTGCTGGACCTGTTGTTCCGGACTGGGCCTGAGAGTTAGGCCCTGTGGATCCAAAGAGCCTTCCACCTTTCACGGGAGAAACCCCAGAGACGTCTCGCCCATCTACCTTCCAAGGCTTGTCGGGAGGATCGGAGACTCCAGGTATCGTGAGACTGTGTGAGGAGAGCACGGTTGTTGAAGTCAGCCGCACGGACTGGTTCGGTTGGGTGAGAGAGCACTTCCCTTGAAGATTTCTTGCTTAATCTCTAGGCCCAGTGTCTTTTGGTCAGGGCCCATCGTTACCAAGTTTGAACTGCACACCAGAGGGACAGTGTGCCGTGCAGCCTTAGTTAAATCCTTTGTTACACATTCAGTAGCCAATTATTACAAACACCCTGTGGATTACAAATAACTTATCAAGTAAAGTGCACCACCATTGCTAGCGAAGATTCTTCTCTACAGAAACATTGTGAACATTAGTAGTCAGGCCTGACTAAAGCCCTGTACACATGATCGGATTTCCTATGGTTTTTAAACCGATGGATTTTTCCATCGGAAAACCGATGAAGCTGACTTCCATCAGTCTTGCCTACACACCATCAGTCAAAAAACCGACCGTTCCAAACGCCGTGACGTAAAATACCCCGATGAGCAGAGAAAAATTAAAGTTCAATGCTTTTGAGCATGCGTCGACTTGATTCTGAGCATGCGTGGGTTTTTTAACCGATGGACTTGCCCATAGACAAACGGAATTTGCTATCGGTTTTTTATCCATCAAAAAAATTTAAAACATGTTCTATTTTTTGACACCGATGGAAAAAAGACCGATGGGGCCCATACACAATCGGTTTGTCCGATGAAAAAAAACCATCGGACTGTTTTCATTGGTAAAACCGATCATGTGAACGCGGCTTTAATAGCGTAGGGACATTGCTGGGCGCCATCTTGCCCACGAGGAGAAAGCTTGCAAGCGCGGTCTATTGGTTAAATGTGTATAGGATTGTGTAACTGTTTTATATGCTAAATAATTCTTTTTGCAGGGCTCTGCATAGACTAATGTACTACGGTTTAATCTGATATCTTATCCTAAAAGAGTTATTGATTAAGTCAAAACCTTGTGTGCTGTGTTAACTGTGCAGCAGAGATGGTTAGTGTCAGCAGTTTAAAATTACTGTGTGTGTTTACTGCCGCATTGTGATACCCATAGCCATCGGGTCTCACAATCCTATTGTTATTACTATCTGTGCCAGGGGAGGGTAGAGCCGATTACTGGGGGTTGACAGCGGTGTGTTACAGGCCCGAAAAAAATATACCAGCAGCTCTCTTAGCTGGGGGTATTGCTACATAAATATATATATATATATATATATATATATATATATATATATATATATTTATATTACAGCAAATATTGTGTATAAAATAATAAAAATAAAATAATAAATTCAGTGTCAGCAGAATTATAGGGAGGTGAATCTTTCTCTCAGCTAATTAACAATTAAGAATTGCTTGTGACTTTAAAGAAGCAATTTCCATAATCATTTTGGCAGTTATTGGCCACCAGGGACGATCGGCGTTGGCGGCACAGTATATAAATTCTGTACACTGTTCTCCCCTCATTCATACACTCCAGGATAAATGTTACTGAGATATAACCACGTAAGTCATTTGTTTCTTATGTCTGTATTTTATTTTAGTGATTTCATTTTATATGAAGGAGAAGGGACGTTGCTATAGGGAGATGTGCCAATATTGGCTCTGGACAGATATTTGCTCTGTTTAACCACTTCCACTCTGGAGAGCTTTTTTCATTTTTGGAAAATGTTAAAATCAGAATTTTGGGCTAGAAATTAATTAAAAGAACATTAAACATTTTCTGGATGCAGAGGCCTTTTAGAATAAAAAGACGGTAGATTACATATTTTTTTGCACAATTTTTATGTTTATCAAATCTGCATTTTCACAAAAAAAAAACACTAAAAAGAATTTTAGTGCACACAAACCCAAAATAATATGAATATATATTTATTTTTTTACAAAATTAAAGACGAGGCTGTGTCAAGTAAATAGATACCAAATGAGTCAGCTTTCAAAACTGTGGGCGCTGACAAAACAGAAAAAAATTATAGTACCAATAATTATCAATAGGTGATGGTTTACTGTAAATGCCTTTACGGCTCATCAGTTTAGATTTAAAGGGTAAGTTCACCTTTGTAAACTTTTTTTTTTTCTAAATTCCAGCTCCCCTATGCACCAATATAGCATTCATGTACTTGTTTTGCAAAAATATCAAAGCTTTCCATTAAATCTACAGTCATCTACTTTTCTTGTCTAAATCCACGTTTCCAGACATTTCCATTAGTAATGTCTTTCTTCTTGATCAGACTGTAGGTCATGACACAGGAAGAAGTTGACCACCTGACCCCATTAGCACACACCCTGCATCATCCCCCCACCCATTCCCAGGTGCACTTTTTTTTTAAATGAAATGCAATCAATCAGGGATTACACTTCTCACTAAATGCACAATAAACAATCAGATTGCATAGTGTATGGCCATGTTTCTACACCTAAAATTACTAGTTGTGCTTTCAGTGCCATTAATTGTTAACGGCACACAGGGCTTTTTTTCAGGTGGAATATGGTGGAACTCAGTTCCACCACCTCTGGCTCAGACCCTTTGGTGCCTGCTCACCACAATCACTTGCAAAAACAGAAGTCCGGTTTCTGTGTTTACAAGTGACAGCTCTGCACTCTGTGTGCAACCCTCCTAAACTCTGCACTCTAAATACCAGGATTGCATTACATACAATGCCCCTTTAAGACCCTCCTACTGATTGTGAGGTGTGTGTGGGGGGAGGAGTTTTGGGGGGGTCGTGGTTGAGTTCCAGCACCTTTTGTTTGAGAAAAAAAGCCCTGACGGCACACCAAACACAGAAGCAAACACGCATTTTGCCTTGTGAAAAAACGAGGGGCAAATGCTGCAAAACGCACAGTAAAAAACACGCAACCCACAAAACGCCAAAATTTCCCATTAACCACATATAGCACAGCCAATTTAACAGGCTGCCCTATGCGTGTCACAGAAAAAACAAGACACAAAATGTGCGCTCCCACAATGCTGGATGTGAATGGGGCCTGAAAGTGAAATTGGTGCAGTAACACAAGAACAACAAGGCTCCATTCACATCTGTGCGTTTTACTTGCATTTCAGAAATGCACTGCACCAAAAATCACAGTAAAAAACGCTAAAAGCTCTGAAGCTTCTTTGGGGCGATTGCTGTGTGTAGGGCTGCCCTGTGTGTGATGAGTGAAAATGCTCCAAAAGGCCTCCCCCCCCCCCCTCCTAAAAAAAAAAAAAAAACGCATGTGGGAATGCGAGTTCCCGCTATGCAGAGTTGTGAACGAGGCTTGACAGCTGAGTGTTTCTGTCCACTCCCTCCTATGTACTTGTATAAAGATGGCCATACACTATGCAATCTGATTGTGTATTAAGTGAGAAGGGTGATCACTGATTGATTGCATTTCATTTAAAAAACCTGCACCTGGGAATGGGAGGGTGGATGATGCAGGGTGTGTGTTAATAAGGTCAGCTGGTCAACTCCTTCCTGTGTCATGACCTACAGTCTGATCAGGAAGAAAGACATTACTAATGGAAACGTCTGGAAACGTGGATTAGGACAAGAAAGGTAAGTGACTGTAAATTTAATGAAAAGCTTTGATATTTTTGCAAAAAAAAAAGTACATGAATGCTATATTGGTGCATAGGGGAGCTGGAATTTAGGGGAAAAATATTTTTTTTTTACAAAAGGTGAACTTACCTTTTAACTGTAAATGAGGGACTTAAAAGTATTTCTCTCTATCTGGTGTGGGCGGCGATACCCAAAATGTGTTGCGCAATTGTTGTTTACATACACATTTGCACCTTATACTGTTTGTGTTCAAATGTGTGGCCCCGGGTGCTTTACATTTTTTTTAATGCATTTTTTTATATTTTTAAAACTTTATTTGTTTATTTTTTACTTTTAACTGTATTGCTATCACAAGGGAGGAGGGGGGAGGGTGCTAATGCACAGAGATAAAAATAACCGACATTAAAAGAACAGGTTGCGCAGTCCTTTGATGCTTCTACAATGTAAGTCTGTGCCGGGTCAAGTGGAGGAAAGAGAAAAATGAAACACCTAAACAACCCGGATCGTGAGCGGAACGGCTGCGATTCTGCCCACGATTCAAGAATCGCGGCAAAGCACGGAACGCGTTTGTGATGCTAATATTTATTGGGGTGGGGTGATTGACGAGCGAAAAATTGTGGTACAATTGCGGCAAAAAATGGCGACAGCGAACGCTCCTGGCTCTGTGCCAAGATTTGGTACATGAGATTCTTTTTGAGCGTTTTTGGAGCGGAGGAAGGCTCTTCCAAATGAATGATGCCGCTCCAAAAATGCTCATGTAAAAAGCAAACAAAGCTTAAAAAAAAAAACGAGCGACTGCTGATCGCTCAGGTGTGAACAGAGCCTTATGCGGCGTACACACGATCGTTTTTCATGCCGTTAAAAATGCCATTTTTTAAAATGGCCATTAAAACCGATTGTGTGTAGGCTCCAGAGCATTTTTAACGGCGTGAAAAACGGCCATTAAAAATTTCGAACATGCTCTATTTTTTCACGTAGTTTTTCATGACGTTTTTTTTAACGACGTGAAAAACGATAGTGTGTATGCTTTTACGAGGGGAAAAAAAACGTGCATGCTCAGAATCAAGTATGAGACGGGAGCTCTCGTTCTGGTAAAACTAGCGTTCGTAATGGAGATAGCACATTCGTCACGCTGTAGCGGACTGAAAAGCACGAGGCTGAAAAGCGTGAATCGCCGCTCAACAAAGTTCACTAACATGAAGGGTGGCGCCATTCGAATGGAACTTCCCCTTTATAGTGCCGTCGTACGTGTTGTACGTCACTGCGCTTTGCTCGAGCGGTTTTTTTAATTATCGTGTGGATGCAAGACAGGCTTGAGAGGAAACATGAAAAAAAACGACGTGAAAAACGTTGGTAAAAAAAATGGCATGAAAAACGATCGTGTGTACGCCGCATTAGGTTAGACCGGACTGGGTATTTCCACACCAGATTTTAGCCTTTTTCATCCAACCAATCAGGGATATAATGTCTGTTGCTGGACTTCTGTGGTCTATCACTGTCATGAAAGTGGTGGAAAGAGCAGCTTTTTCCAGCCAGGGACGGTGCTTGTAGTTTGTTGAGCGGACTGTAGCTGTGGTCGGGCAGGTAGAAGCAGGGAGAGGGATATATATATATATACATATATATATACAGTGGGTACGTAAAGTGTTCAGACCCCCTTAAATTTGTCACTCTTTGTTATATTGCAGCCCTTTTCTAAAATCATTTAAGTTGATTTTTTTTCCTCATTAATGTACACACAGCACCCCATATTGACAGAAAAACACAGAATTGTTGACATTTTTGCAGATTTATTAAAAAAGAAAAAGTGAAATCTCACATGCTCCTAAGTATTCAGACCCTTTGCTCAGTATTTAGTATTTGCACCCTTTTGATGAGTCTTTTTGGGAAAGATACAACAAGTTTTTCACACCTGGATTTGGGGATCCTCTGCCATTCCTCCTTGCAGATCCTCTCCAGTTCTGTCAGGTTGGATGGTAAACGTTGGTGGACGGCCATTTTTAGGTCTCTCCAGAGATGCTCAACTGGGTTTAAGTCAGGGCTCTGGCTGGGCCATTCAAGAACAGTCACGGGGTTGTCGTGAAGCCGCTCCTTCGTTATTTTAGCTGTGTGCTTAGGGTCATTGTCTTGTTGGAAGGTAAACCTTCGGCCCAGTCTGAGGTCCTGAGCACTGTGAAGAAGGTTTTCGCCCAGGATATCCCTGCACTTGGCCACATTCATCTTTCCCTAGATTGCAACCAGTCGTCCTGTCCCTGCAGCTGAAAAACACCCCCACAGCATGATGCTGCCACCACCATGCTTCACTGTTGGGACTGTATTGGACAGGTGATGAGCAGTGCCTAATTTTCTCTACACATACCGCTTAGAATTAAGGCCAAAAAGTTCTATCTTGGTCTCATCAGACCAGAGAATCTTATTTCTCACCATCTTGGAGTCCTTCAGGTGTGTTTTAGCAAACTCCATGCGGGCTTTCATGTGTCTTGCACTGAGGAGAGGCTTCCGTCGGGCCACTCTGCCATAAAGCCCTGACTGGTGGAGGGCTGCATTGATGGTTGACTTTCTACAACTTTCTCCCATCTCCCAACTGCATCTCTGGAGCTCAGCCACAGTGATCTTTGGGTTCTTCTTTACCTCTCTCACCAAGGCTCTTCTCCCCCTATAGCTCAGTTTGGCCGGACAACCAGCTCTAGGAAGGGTTCTGGTCGTCCCAAACTTCTTCCATTTAAGGATTATGGAGGCCACAGTGCTCTTAGGAACCTTAAGTGCAGCAGAAATGTTTTTGTAACCTTAGCCAGATCTGTGTCTTGCCACAATTCTGTCTCTGAGGTCTTCATGCAGTTCCTTTGACCTCATGATTCTCATTTGCTCTGACATGCACTGTGAGCTGTAAGGTCTTATATAGACAGGTGTGTGGCTTTCCTAATCAAGTCCAATCAGTATAATCAAACACAGCTGGACTCAAATGAAGGTGTAGAACCATCTCAAGGATGATCAGAAGAAATGGACAGCACCTGAGTTAAATATATGAGTGTCACAGCAAAGGGTCTGAATACTTAGGACCATGTGATATTTCAGTTTTTCTTTTTTAATAAATCTGCAAAAATGTCAACAATTCTGTGTTTTTCTGTCAATATGGGGTGCTGTGTGTACAATAATGAGGAAAAAAAAGTATATAAAATGATTTTAGCAAATAACTGCAATATAACAAAGGTCTGAATACTTTCGGTACCCACTGTATATATAGATAAAGAGAGAGAGAGAGAGAGAGATAAAGAGAGAGCGGGGGGGAGAGAGGGGGGAAGAGAGAGAGAGGGGGAAGAGAGAGAGAGGGTGGAAGAGAGAGAGAGGGGGGAAGAGAGAGAGAGAACAGGAGAGTGGAAGGAGAGGAGAGGGGACACAGAGGAGAGGAAGAGAAGAGGTGAAGAGAGAAGAGTAAGGAAAGAGAAAGGGAGAGGAGAGGCAGGGGGAGAGGGGCAGAGCAGAGAGGGAAGGAGGGAGAGGGGAGGTGAGGGAAAAAGAAGGAGAGGAGAGGAGAGGAAAGGGAAGTAGGAGGAAGAGGGAGAAAGAGGGAAAGAAGAGGGAAGAAGAAGGGAGAGGGAGAATGAGGAAAGAGAAAGGGAAGAAGAGGGGAGAGGGAAGAAGAGGGGAGAGGTAAGGAGAGGGAGAAGGAGGAGAGGAGAGTGAGGAAAGAGAAAGGGAGAGGGGAGGTGAGTGAAGAAGGGAGAGGAGAGAAGAAAGAAGAGGGAAGAAGAAGAAAGAGGAGAGAAGAAGGGAAAGTGAAAAGGAGAAGAGAGTGAAGAAGAAGGGAGAGGGAAGAAGAAGGGAGAAAGAGGAGAGGAGAGTGAGGAAAGAGAAAGGCAAGAAGAAGGGAGAGGGAAGAAGAGAGGAGAGGGAGAAGGAGGAGAGGAGAGTGAGGCAAGAGAAAGGGAGAGGGGAGTTGAGTGAAGAAGGGAGAGGGAGAGGAGAGGTAAATGAAGAAGGGAGAGGGAGAGGAGAGGCAGGGGGAGAGGGGCGTAGCGGAAAGGGAAGAAGAAGGGAGAGGGGAGGTGAGGGAAGAAGAAGGAAGGAGAGGAGAGGGAAGTAGGAGGAAGAGGGAGAAAGAGGGAGAGGAGAAAAAAGAAGGGGGGAGATTAGAGGTAAGGGAAGAAGGAAAGGAGAGGAAAGAAGGAAAGGAGAGGGAAGAAGAAGAAGGGAGAGGGAAGAAGAAGAAGGGAGAGGGAAGAAGAAGGGAGAGGGAAGAAGAAGGGAGAGGGAAGAAGAAGGGAGAGGGAAGAAGAAGGGAGAGGGAAGAAGAAGGAGGGGAGAAAGAGGGAAGAAGGGAGAGAGAGAGGGAGAAGGAAGAATAAGGGAGAGGGAGAAGGAGGAGAGGAGAGTGAGGAAAGAGAAAGGGAAGAAGAGGGGAGAGGGAAGAAGAGAGGAGAGGGAGAAGGAGGAGAGGAGAGTGAGGAAAGAGAAAGGGAGAGAAGAGGTGAGTGAAGAAGGAAGAGGCAGGGGGAGATTGGCGGAGTGGAAAGGGAAGAAGAAGGGAGAGGGGAGGTGAGGGAAGAAGAAGGAGGGAGAGGGAAGTAGGAGGGAGAGGAGAAAGAAGAAGGCGAGGGAGAGGAGAAGGAAAAAGAAGGGAGAGTAGAGGTAAGGGAAGAAGAAGGGAGAAGGAGAGGGGAGAGGGAGAAGGAGAGGGGAGAAGAAAAGGAGAGGGAAGAAGAAAAGGTGAGAGAAGAAGGAAAGGAGAGAGAAGAAGGAAAGGAGAAAGAACAAGAAGGGGGAGAGAAGAAGAAGGTAAAGGGAAAAAGGAGAGGGAAGAAGAGGGGAGAGGGAGAAGGAAAGGAGGGGGAAGGAAAGAAGAGGGGAGAAGAAGGGAGAGGGAAGAAGAAGGGAGAGGGAAGATGAAAGGAGAGGGAGAAGGAGAGGAGGGGAGAGGGAAGAAGAAGAGAGAGGGGAGGTGAGGGAAGAAGAAGGGAGAAGGAGAGGGAGAGGAAGAAAGAAAGAGAGGGAGAGGAGAGAGGGGGAGAAGGAGAGGAGAGGGAAGAAGGGAGAGGTAGAGGAAAGATGGAGGGAAAGGGAAGAAGAAGGGAGAGGGAAGAAGAAGGGAGAGGGAAGATGAAAGGAGAGGGAGAAGGAGAGGAGGGGAGAGGGAAGAAGAAGAGAGAGGGGAGGTGAGGGAAGAAGAAGGGAGAAGGAGAGGGAGAGGAAGAAAGAAAGAGAGGGAGAGGAGAGAGAGGGAGAAGGAGAGGAGAGGGAAGAAGGGAGAGGTAGAGGAAAGATGGAGGGAAAGGGAAGAAGAAGGGAGAGTGAGAAGGAGAGTGTCAGTAACAGGTGTGACCAGAACTGTGTGGACTGCAAAGAGGGACCCAAACGCATGTAAAGTGAATAATATGTTTATTAACCACTACAGATCCGCGCTGTAGCTGTCTTTGGACGTCCCTGGACGTCCTCCCGTGCTCGAGCGGCCTGCGCGCCCCTGGCAGGGCGCACGCGGCGTGCTCTGTGATCAGCGAGTCAATGAGACTCGGCTGATCACAGATCGGAGTAAGGGGTCGATCCTGACCCCTTACCACGTGATCAGCTGTCAGTCAATGACAGCTAAAACTGTGATGTAAACAGAGCCGGTAATCGGCTATTTTTTCTCCTCACGCTGATAGCGTGAGGAGAAAAAAAAAAGCCGATCACTGGCGGCTGTCATCAGGACATCGGTCCTGATGAAGGAGACCGGGACCATGCTCTCCTGTGCTACCTGCCATTGCACAACAGTGCCACCTACCAGTGACCACCAGCGCTACCTATCAGTGCCCACAGTGCCACCTATCAGTGCCCACAGTGCCACCCATCAGAGCCCACAGTGCCACCCATCAGAGCCCACAGTGCCACCCATCAGAGCCCACAGTGCCACTCATCAGAGCCCACAGTGCCACTCATCAGAGCCCACAGTGCCACTCATCAGAGCCCACAGTGCCACTCATCAGAGCCCACAGTGCCACTCATCAGAGCCCACAGTGCCACCTAGTGTTAGCTACCAGTGCCGCCCATCAGTGTCCACTACCAGTGCTCATCAGTGTCACCTACCAGTGCCCCCCATCAGTGCCACCCATCAGTGCTGCCTTATCTGTGCCCATCAGTACCGCCTTATCTGTGCCCATCAGTGCTGCCTTATCTGTCCCCATCAGTGCCGCCTTATCTGTCCCCATCAGTGCCGCCTTATCTGTCCCCATCAGTGCCGCCTTATCTGTCCCCATCAGTGCCCACCAGTGCCGTATCATCAGCGCATATCAATGAAGGAGAAAAATTACAAAATTTTATAACAAACTATGAAACATGATTTTTTTTTCTACATTTTCCATGTTTTTTGGTTTGTTTAGCAAAAAATAAAAACCCCAGCGGTGATTAAATTAAAAGGGGGAGGGGGTTTTGCGCTATAGAAATAATACAAAGTTTGCGCTAATACACCAATGATGCAAATGATAGTGAATAATATAAAATAAATACTATAAAGTGACAGGATGATCTGGAATGATAACAATCAATCCAAATGTGCTAAAAAGTGCTGTCAATATAAGGTGCTGGCAGAATAAAGTGCAATCAATACAGTGTAAACAATAAAGTGTGAACAATAAATTGCAAAAAAGTGCATAAACCTGACTGCAAAAAAAGTTCAATATTGCAATTGGTAAAATTATGGAAAATCAGTCAATCTCCAAAAGGTCCCATACAAATGTCTCAGGTTGGAATAGTCCTAAAATGGGTCAGATGTAATTTGTGATATCCCACTGCAGTGGATAGACAATTGGAGTATTGAACCAGCATGCGAATCCTACACCAGTCTCCCAGAACTCTCACCTCTGTAGTAAAATGACTGGCATTACAGATCCCCTGAAGAAGTCACGAGGTACGTGACGTAACGCCGTAGGGAAGGATTGAGGCATCACATGACAGATCGGAAGCAGCGGAGGAACAAGTAAGACGGCGCTCACTACGACGCAATCAACATATACTGCACAAATTATTTAATTGTGATGTAAGAGTCCATCTAATCGTTTTAATAAAGTCATATATATTTTTTAACATACTACACCATAGAGGTTTCTTTCTCGCCCCTCCCTTGGTACCTGGCTGGAGCTCCGCTCCCCCTCTCTTTTTCTCCCACCCCCCTGTTTTTTTTATCTTAGGATGGCGGACTTATTAAGATCAGCGTGAGTGGTGGAGGCTATTTGTTAGAGAGTACAGTGGAGAAGAAACCAATGAGAGATATTACCATCTGTAATGCCAGTCATTTTACTACAGAGGTGAGAGTTCTGGGAGACTGGTGTAGGATTCGCCTGCTGGTTCAATACTCCAATTGTCTATCCACTGCAGTGGGACATCACAAATTACATCTGACCCATTTTAGGACTATTCCAACCTGAGACATTTGTATGGGACCTTTTGGAGATTGATTGACTGACTGATTTTCCATAATTTTACCAATTGCAATATTGAACTTTTTTTACAGTCACGTTTATGCACTTTTTGCACTTTTTTGCAATTTATTGTTTACACTTTATTGTTTACACTGTATTGATTGCACTTTATTCTGCCAGCACAGCACTTTTTAGCACGTTTGGATTGATTGTTATCATTCCAGATCATCCTGTCACTTTATAGTATTTATTTTATATTATTCACTATCATTTATATCATTGGTGTATTAGCGCAAACTTTGTATTATTTCTATAGCGCAAAACCCCCTCCCCCCCTTTTAATTTTATGTTATGTGTAAAGTGAACACAGATAGGTTTTGCAGCTATTGAACACACTCCCCAGATCCATTTCTTTTACTCTTGAGTAGCGCGAAAGACACCCATTTCACATAGCGGTGATTAAATACCACCAAAAGAAAGCTCTATTTGTGTGGAAAAAAAAATTATAAAAATTGAATTCGGGTACAGCGTTGTATGACCGCGCAATTGTCATTCAAAGTGCGTCAGCTCTGAAAGCTGAAAATTGGTCTGGGCAGGAGGAAGGTTTAAGTGCCCAGCAGGGCCACCATTATGGGCCCCCTGAAACTGAGAACCGGGGGGGGTGCTGCCGCGAATTAAGAAGCAGGAGGGTGCCGTCGCTAATCGAAAACCGGGGGAGGTGCCGCAAGTTGAGAAGCGGGGGGGGTGGGAGTGTGCCGCAAGTTGAGAATTGAGAGGTACTGTCGTATTTCCCCCCGAGAATTAAGGTTGGGGAGGGGGCTTTGGGTGCTGACGAACGAAAAAAAAACCAATGAAAAAAAAGGGGGGTTGCCATCCGGGCCCCTTACAAGAAAAAAAAAGAAAAAAAGGGGGGGGGTTGCCATCCGGGCCCCTTACAAGAAAAAAAAAGAAAAAAAGGGGGGGGTTGCCATCCGGGCCCCTTACAAGAGAAAAAAACAAACGGGGGGTTGCCATCCGGGCCCCTTGGGACCTCCGGGCCCCTTACACGTGTACTGCCTGTACCCCCCTGATGGCGGCCCTGGTGCCCAGTAAGGAAGTGGTTAAGAAAAGTGAATATAAATAAACACACCATCAAACTGTATACAACAAACCAACAACAAAACGGTGACCTACAAACAACAGACTACACAAGCAGGAATAAATAGAAGGTGAATACTGAAATCGTAAACCTAGCCAGGCCGGGGTCATACATAGGAGATCAGCAGATGGGGGTGAGGAGCAGGACAGGACATGGAGAAGATGGATGGGATCAGGCTGCAGGGCAGGGATACAGGATAACAGGATGGACAGGATCAGGATCAGGATCACAGGAACAGATCAGGGCTCGAGGCAATACCAAGGCAGTGAGTGTAATCAACAGCCGGGTATATATATATATATATATATATACACACCGCAGGGAGTGATGTCGGCTCCATACTGCCAGGAGAGAGGAGAAGAGGGAGATAAAGAAGTGTGTAGTGGAGAGAATGTGACAGCTGGAGCCTCTGACAGTGACTGTGTGTGAGTAGCAGGTGGTACCGTGCTGAAAGGCCTTCATAGTACTGAGTGTTCTTTATTTTTATATCTGTTTTTTTCTTTGCTCTCATTTTGATTCTTTTATGTAACTTTGTAAAAACAAAGAAAAAAACCCCCATACAATTAAGAGGCTAATGATGGGCATTTTTTACCGCAAACAAGAACAGGTCCAGGTGGGCCGGTTCACACCAGATGCAGTTCCGTACAGTTTTGTGTGCATTTTTTCTGCACTAAAAATGCATGCACAGTGTTTTCCATGTATTCCAATGGCTCTTGTTGGCTCTAGTTCACACCATGCAGTCAGTGTGAACTAGAGCCAACAAGAGCCATTGGAATACATGGAAAACACTGTTCATGCATTTTGTGCAGAAAAAAAGCACACGGAACTGCGTCTGGTGTGAACTAGCCTTAGAAGATTCCATAACCCTCAGCAGCTACTCAAAGACCATTGCACTCTTAAAATTACCAAAAACCATCATTGTTTCACTGAAATGAAGTGTAATGCTGCATACACACAACGTTTTTCCTCTCAAGCCTGCCTTGCATACACACGTTTGTGAAAAAAAAATGCTCGAGGAAAGCGCGGTGACGTACAACACGTACGACGGCACTATAAAGGGGAAGATCCATTCGAATGGCGCCACCCTTTGGGATGCTTTTGCTGATCCTCGTGTTAAAAAAGTTTGATGAGAGACGATTCGTGCTCTTCAGTTCCTTACAGCGTGACGAATGTGCTATCTCCATTACAAACGCTAGTTTTACCAGAACGAGCGCTCCCGTCTCATAACTTGCTTCTGAGCATGCGCATTTTTTTTCCCCTCGTAAAAGCATACACACGACCGTTTTTCACGACGTTAAAAAGAACGACGAGAAAAAATAGAGCAGGTTCTAATTTTTTTTCGGGCATTTTTCTCGTCAAGAAAATTGCTCTGGAGCCTACCAGGGCCGTTTGAAGGAATTTGGGGGCCCCAAGCAGATTGAGAATTTGGGGCCCCCAAGCGGGGGGGTGCTACTGATTTTTTTGGAGAAGCGGGGGGGGGTGCTACACAATTTTTTAACTTTTTTTTTAAATTCAGAAAAGGGGGACATCGCCGATCGCGAGAGGGGGGGCCGCCAATCGCGGGAGGGGGGGCCGCCAATATCGTGGGAGGGGGGCCGCCAATCGCGAGAAGGGGGGCCGCCAATCGCGGGAGGGGGGCCGCCAAATCGCGGGAGGATGGGGCCGCCAATCGCGGGAGGATGGGGCCGCCAATCGCGGGAGGATGGGGCCGCCAATCGCGGGTGGGGGGGCTGCCAATCGCGGGAGGGGGGGCTGCCAATCGCGGGAGGGGGGCGGCAATCGCGGGAGGGGGGCGGCAATCGCGGGAGGGGGGGCCACCAATATTGTGGGGGGGGCCGCCAATCGCGGGAGGAGGGGGCCGCCAAATCGCGGGAGGAGGGGGGCTGCCAATCGCGGGAGGGGGGGCCGCCAAATCGCGGGAGGAGGGGGCCACCAATCGCGGGAGGGGGGCCACCAATCGCGGGAGGGTGGGCTACCAATCGCGGGTGGGGGGGCCGCCAATTGCGGGAGGGGGGCCGCCAATCGCGGGTGGGGGGGCGCCAATCGCAGGAGGGGGCTGCCAAATCGCGGGAGGAGGGGGCCGCCAATCGTGGGTGTGGGGGCGCCAATCGCGGGAGGGGGGCCACCAATCGTGGGAGGGGAGGCAGCTCTGCTGGGGCCCCAGGCCAGCTGGGGGCCCCAAGCAGTTGCTTGGTTTGCCTGTCCTGTTCCGACGGCCCTGGAGCCTACACACCACCGTTTTTCATGACCATTTTTAAAAATGGCATTTTTCTCGTCATGAAAAACGGTCGTGTGTATGCGGCATTAGAGTCAATCATATTGTCCTGTAAAAAAAATGTCCTTTCACGTGGGAATTAATTAGAATTGCTGGTTCTGGGTGGCCCTGTAGAAATATCAGGCGATCAGAAAAACAAGTACAACCCCCCCTCCAATCCTTCCATCCTTCCTTCCCACTCCTATCCCACCCACTCATAATTTTTTTTTATATTTTCTTTTTTCTCTTTTGAGGCCGATGTCCCTGTCCCTCCCTGGTACTCCTTCCTATTGGCTGCCCAGCAGCAGCATCTTCTCCAAAAGACTGTACGGCATGACATCTTACAGAGGAGCAGTCTTCTGGAGCCTGAAAGAGACCTATTGCTGGAACGCCGAAAGGATGTGTCCATGTCACCCAGAAATGATTTCAGAGTATAAAGATGGCACACCTCCCAACATTTTGAGATGGGAACAAGGGACACCTACTAGCAAACGTATGTAGGCATAGCAGCCCTCAAAAAATCCACTCTCCTGCTCACATTTTGCGAGTGGATTTTGAGGGCTGGCGAGGAAGGGCTGCCTGGGAGCTGGGGGGGGGGGCGAGCACCGCCGGCAGCCTGTGTGGAATGGGAGTCCTTCTCCCAGCGATCGCGGAGGGGAAGAGAGAGAGAGAGAGACACCCGGATGTTTAGAGCGCAGCGCAGGGAACACAGCGATAACAGTTTTCATTTCAATTGCCGTGTTCCCGCCGCTCAACGTCATATACAGCCCCACCTCCTGGTCCCGGGACTTTGATAGACAGATCACCCGTCCAATCCTGGTGACGGGTGATCTGTCAATCAAAGTTCCCCGGCCAGGGGGCGGGGCTGTATATGACGTTGAGCGGCGGGAACACGGCAATTGAAATGAAATCTGTTATCGCTGTGTTCCCTGCGCTGCGCTCTGATCACCTGGGCGGCTCTCCTGTTCCACTCCTCCCCTGCACAGGTAGGCTGCATAGTGGACACAGGCTGAATGGTGGGCACAAGGCTGCATAGTGGACACAGGCTGAATGGTGGGCAAAAGGCTGAATTTGGTGGCCACAGGCTGAATGGTGGACACACGGCTGCATTGGTGGGCACAAGGCTGCATTGGTGGGCACAAGGCTGCATTGGTGGGCACAAGGCTGCATTTGGTGGGCACAAGGCTGCATTTGGTGGGCACAAGGCTGCATTTGGTGGGCACAAGGCTGCATTGGTGGGCACAAGGCTGCATTGGTGGGCACACGGCTGCATTGGTGGGCACAAGGCTGCATTGGTGGACACACGGCTGCATTGGTGGGCACAAGGCTGCATTTGGTGGACACAAGGCTGCATTTGGTGGGCACAAGGCTGCATTTGGTGGGCACAAGGCTGCATTTGGTGGGCACAAGGCTGCATTTGGTGGGCACAAGGCTGCATTTGGTGGGCACAAGGCTGCATTTGGTGGGCACAAGGCTGCATTGGTGGGCACAAGGCTGCATTTGGTGGGCACAAGGCTGCATTGGTGGGCACAAGGCTGCATTTGGTGGGCACAAGGCTGCATTTGGTGGACACAAGGCTGCATTTGGTGGGCACAAGGCTGCTTTGGTGGGCACAATGCTGCTTTGGTGGGCACAATGCTGCTTTGGTGGGCACAGGCAGCCTGCATTGGTGGGCACGGATACAGTTGTTATTAATATTTATGTAGCGGGGTCCTCAATTTAAGCGAAGTGTTTGAGTGGTAGTTTACTCAAACACCTTAATTTGTTAGGGTTTTTACAACCATTTTATCCACAGGGAGAGTATCGGTGTACAGTTCCCTGTGGCCTACAGGTGGCGCTGCCATAGTAGGCTAGGGTTGAACCGCTGATACAGTGCTGTGCCTTGTGTGTCCCCTCTCAGCAGCCATACGGTGGGTGTGGGCTACCTGCTGGGCATGCTGGGAGAAGATATAAAAGGGGCGACGCTGCCTGTTTGGGGTTCGTCTTGGTTCGGCCGTCGGGAGTCCTACTCCCAGCGAGTGTTCCTGTCCGCCCTGGGCACCTTAGGCCCAGGGCAGGTGTTCCTGTTCCATCCTGGGCACCTTTAGCCCGGGGTGAGGCACTATCATGCTGTTCCTGTCCGCCCTGGGCATGTAAGCCTAGAAGCCGCAGTGGAGGCCTGGGGCTCAGCACCTTCGGCTGGGGTCCACCAGGGATCGAGGGATCTTAGGGTGCTGCCCCGCGAGGGGACCCGTATCTAGGATGAGGAGGCCGGGAAGGAACTCTCCGAAGACCCAGTGCAGTGTCATGGTGACGGTAGGGCAGTGGCGTCACTAGGGTTAGTGTCACCCAGTGCGAAAAAAAATGGTGTCACCCCCCACCAACTATAGTCCCCCCTCAGTACCCCCCCTCCACTAATTACAGACCCCCCTCCCACAGTATAGATCCCCCTCCCTCAGTATGTTTACACACAGAGATCCACGTCCTTGTCTGTGTACCGGCCGATCGCGGGTACCTGGCGGACATCGCCAGGCACGCGCATCGGCATCTCATTGATGCGCCCCCCAGTGGCCGGAGGAGCGGAGGCCGTATAATGACGGCCTCCCGGCATTTTAAAACCACTTTGGGGACAGTTGGGAGCTATGAGATGGACCCACATTATGGCCATGTGACAGAGCTGATAATCAAAGTAAATAAGTACTTATCCACTATGATCATCAGCTCCATCTAGTGACCATAATGCAGTATTTTCCAGAAATCTATTTATGACTGAATAGCATTCGACCTGCAGAGAAACTAGCCTAGTAACATTCAATTTTTACTCACACAGCCCACAGTGTTCAGTATTTAGTACAATGATCTGTTTCCACCAAGTCCTTGTGAAAATTATAATGTCTGCCTCTTATGAATTTTGTTCCAGAACTGTTTTCGTAGGGTTTCTCAGGTTCAAGCATAAGAACTATCTGTTCTTCTGCATCTGTTTTATCTACTGTTCTGTTTCAGTACTTGCGCTTGTCTGTGAGCCTGGACCATGTCACTGCTCTTACTATGATAGCGGTCGCCTTTATCTCATAGCAGTCTCTGGGGAATCTTACCTCTGCTGTTTTGGCAGGAGCATATTTCCTTGTCTAAGTTCATTTTTGAGACCTTAAAGGATCAGTAAAGGAACATTTTTATTAATTTTTTTAAATAACAAACATGTTATACTTACCTCCACTGTGCAGCTCGTTTTGCACACAGTGGCCCCGGTCCTCCTCTTCTGGGGTCCCTCGGCCGGCTGTCTCGGCTCCTCCCCACAAGGACTCCACACCTTCATGCGAGCGAGCTCACATGGTGTGGAGTTATTGCGGGCGCGTTCCCGTGATACAGCGGCGGCCATAGCCACAGAGTGTATCCTCGGCCCCACCCCCCGGCGCGCCGCGTCATTGGATTTGATTGACAGCAGCGCCAGCCAATGGCTGCGCTGCTTTCAATCCATCCAGTGTAGCCAATCGACGGTCAGGCTGAGAACCGAGGAGGATGACGGGGACGAGCGCGGGACTTTCGAGGGGTAAGGTAAGTAAAACGGGGGCTCGGGGGGGGGGGCTGGTACTGTCAGATGTTTTTTCACCTTAATGCATAGGATGCATTATGGTGAGAAAACATTTACCTTTACAACCCTTTTAAGCCGTGTACACACGATCGGTTTTACAGATGAAAACAATCCGATGGACTTTTTTCATCGGACAAACCGATCGTGTATGGCAGGGCTCGACAAACCCTGGGCGCCAGGTCGCCATTGCGAATAGAATTAGCGACCTGGCGCCTGGGGCAGCACAGCTGGGGAATCCTGTCTCTCCGTGCCCCCCCCCCCCCCTCCGCGCCGCGGGATCGCGCCGGCCGGTAATTGAGGCCACGGCTTTGCGGCCTTCTGCAGGCCTATGCTTCCTTCTGTGATCTAGCGCCATCTTGTGGTGGCCGTTGGTATGACAAGACAAACAGCAATGCTAATGGAGTTTCCCTGTCTGTTTTCACTGCCATCTCCTTCCCTCTAATTAGAACCCCCAAACATTATATATATTTTTTATTCTAACACCCTAGAGAATAAAATGGCGGTCGTTGCAATACTTTCTGTCACACCGTATTTGCACAGCGGTCTTACAAGCGCACTTTTTTGGGAAAAAATACACTTTTTTTTTATAAAAAAATAAGACAACAGTAAAGTTAGCCCAATTTTTTTTTATATTGTGAAAGATAATGTTACGCTGAGTAAATTGATACCCAACATGTCACGCTTCAAAATTGCGTTCGCTCGTGGAATGGCGACTAACTTTTACCCTTTAAAATCTCCATAGGCGACGTTTAAAAAATTCTACAGGTTGCATGTTTTGAGTTACAGAGGATGTCTGGGGCTAGAATTATTGCTCTGGATCTACCGATCGCGGCGATACCTCACGTGTGGTTTGAACACCGCTTTCATATGCGGGCGCTACTCACGTATGCGTTCGCTTCTGCGCGCGAGCTCGGCGGGACGGGGCGCGTTCCTGGCTCCTAACTTTTTTAGCTGGCTCCTAGATTCCAAGCAAATTTGTCAAGCCCTGGTGTATGGGCCCCATCGGTCTTTTTTCCATCGGTGAAAAAAAATAGAACATGTTTTAGATTTATCCAAAGGGAAAAAAAAAACAATAGGAAATTCCGATCGTCTGTGTGGAACTCCATCGGATAAAAAACCCACGCATGCTCAGAATCAAGTCGACGCATGCTCAGAAGCATAGAACTTCATTTTTCTCGGCTCGTCTGAGTGTTTTACGTCACGGCGTTTGGGACGATCAGTTTTTTGACTGATGGTGTGTGGGCAAGACTGATGGAAGTCAGCTTCATCGGATTTCCGATGGAAAAATCCATCGGTTTAAAAACCATAGGAAATCCGATCGTGTGTACAGGCAGGGCCACCATCAGGAATTTTGGGGCCCCTTACACAGCTTCAGGCATGGGCCCCCTGGAGCAGAGAAGAACCTGGGGGGGTGGGGTGCTGCGGCCGCGAGTGAGAAGCGGGGGGGGGGGGGTGCCACAAATTGAGAAGCGGGGGGTTTGGGTGCTGATGAACACAAGAAAAGCATAAGAAGGGGGGTTGCTATCTGGGGCCCTGGGGACCTCTGGGCCCCTTACAAAAAAAAATAATAATAAAAAAAAAATAGTAATTTTTATTTAAAAAAAGGGAGGTTTCCATCTGGGGACCTCCGGGCCTCTGGGCCCCTTCCAAAAAAAAAATGTAATAAAAAAAAAAAAAAAATTCAATTAAAAAATTAATAAAAATAAATAAATTATAAAAAAAAGGGGGGTTGACATTCGGGGCCCTGGGGAACTCCGGGCCCCTGGGGACCTCTGGGCCCCTTACAAAAAAAGGGGGGGCCATCCGGGCCCCTGGGGACCTCCGGGCCCCTTACAGGTGTACTGCCTGTACCCCCCTGATGGCAGCCCTGTGTAGAGCTTACATTCTTCTACCCTGCATCTATGTGTTTTCCATCCCTGCCTCTGTTTCTTGTGCAGCCTTGCTGTCTATTGTGTTCTTGCTTGAGGGCCATGCCATGATAGTTGCCAACAAGACAACATTTGCTCCATCAATGACTCTGTGGAAGATCAGGCCCTTCCAGTCCATGTAGCATGAAAAGTGCCATCGTCTATCAAAACAATGACACTAATGCCGCGTACACACGACCGTTTTTTTAATGTCATTGAAAAAACAACGTTTTTCTCGACGTGATTCTTCTCAAGCCTGCCTTGCCTGCACACTATCGTGAAAAAAAACGCTCGAGCAAAGCGCGGTGACGTACAACACGTACGACGGCACTATAAAGGGGAAGTTCCATTCGGATGGCGCCACCCTTTGGGCTGCTTTTGCTGATCCTCGTGTTAGTGAAGTTCGGTGAGAGACGATTCGCGCTTTTCAGCCTCGTTCAGTCCGTTACAGCGTGACGATTGTGCTATCTCCATTGCGAACGCTAGTTTTACCAGAACGAGCGCTCCCGTCTCATCACTTGCTTCTGGAGCATGCGTGTTTTTTTTTTTTTCACGTCGTTAAAGCCTACACACGGCCGTTATTCACGACGAGAAAAACGACGAGAAAAATTAGAGCATGTTCTAAATTTTTAATGCCCATTTTTCACGTCGCGGAAAATGCTCTGGAGCCCACACACGATCGTTTTTAATGACCAAATAAAAAAAAATGGCATTTTTCTCGTCATGAAAAACGGTCGTGTGTATGCGGCATAAGGGGTTGGCTTATTAAGGCAAGTAGACTGTGCATTCGTGAGTAAAGTAAAGAACAGAAGTGTGAGCAAAAATCCTGTTATTTTTTTATCTTGCACACGATTGGGTGTCTTTTGCAAAGTACATTTTCACCACATTCACTATGCTAAAGAATATTTTTTATTAAAAAGGGAGCCTGTTTGATTTTAGTAAATCAGCCCCTTAGTGTCGGCTGATGGATCATGGTACTTTTCAAGACACCTGGACTGGAAGGGCGTGATCGTCCTCAGTGTCGTTGATGGAGCAGATGTTGTCCTGTTGGCAACCATCATTGTGCGGCCCTCTGGATTTAATAACTGGTGACTAGAAATTGAACAAACACCCAGACGCAGGACAACAGAGAAAAATGCAATAAATGGTAAAATATATGATGCGCTTACACCAACCTATTGTTTGTGCACAGTGAACTAATTTAACGTGCTTAATACAATGTGCTAAAAACACAATATGCTCAGTGCTAATATAATCAACTTAAACAGTGATAATATGCAGTGCTTGTAAAGAAAAACAGCATAAATGGATTCCAATGTGGTGGACGCGACAGTCCTGCTCACAACTCCTTGCTTCCACTATGCGAACTGTAACCTCAGATGATTCATCCAAGCAATCACAAAACACTGCTGAACAATTCACACTGAACTCATAATAAAAAGGTCCGCCAGTCTCCCTGGCCACCCGTGGCGAGACCGCTTCAAAACAAGGCTCCCCTTCTCTAGATCACCAAAGATGTCATCATATAAGGGATACAAAGAAAAGAGATCATTGCGCAATAATCACTACACCATCAGCTTCAAAACCGCTGTGGCTGCACTCACATAACCATGGATAATCAGCGCTCAAGCTCAGCTCAGTTTGATGTAATCCTCCTCAGGCTGTCGGTAGCGTCACTAAGCTCCTCCCCCTACGCGTTACGTCATCGGCACTTGACTTATTCATGGGAAGAATGCAAGGCAATTAACAGGGAAGACAAGGCAAAGACTAATGTCCTTGTCTGTATTTACCTGTTACCTGCTATCCCAGGGGAATTTGTGATGATCTATAGAAATTTGTGTTCCTCGCCTCTGTCATGCTAGCACCAGCTGTAGGATCCTTCAAACCACAGTTTACTTTTAGAAGCTGTGGGACCCTCCTAAACCACAGTGTACATTGGAATCTGTGGGGCCCTCCAAACCACAGTATGCCTTAGAAGCTGTGGGACCCTCCACCACAATGTACCTTAAAAGCTGTGGTAGGGTGACCAGACATCCCCGGTTTCAGGGGACAGTCCCGGGATTGGGGACACTGTCCCTGGACAAAGTCTGTACCCGGTTTTATCCCCGGATTGGATTTGAACAGGGGCTGGGGCAATTTCAAAGACAGTCAGTGCAGAATGAAAATGAAAATAAAAATCTGAATTGCACCCCCCCCCCCCGCTTTGCCGCTCCTACTAGCTTAGGGGGGCATATTTTTTTCATTATCTGTGCCCCTTTCTGATGATCATGTGCTGGTCGGAGGGAATATTTCTTCAGTTTCGGGTGCCCATTCAGCTCCGCTCGCATGTTCTTCTGCCTTGGCTCAAGTCCCGGCCAGCCGCCTGCCTGCTTATCTCCTTGCCTTCCCTGGTGGAGAGTGATCTTCCTCCGCTCCCCACCCAGTAGTAGCCGGGGGCCCGGAGAGTAAGACTTGAGAGGCTGTGAGGCGGGCGGCGATGGGCAGAGAGTCGCTGATTGCCACCTTTACTAGTAAAAAAAAAATATGTCCCCGGATTTAATTTAAAAAATCTGGTCACCTTAAGCTGTGGGGCCCTCCAAACAACAATGTGCCTTATATGCTGTGGGACCCTTGAACCAAAAGTGTCCCTTAGAATAAGGTGATCAGATTTTTCAAATCAAAATTTGACATTTTTTTTTTCTACTAGTAATGGCGGCAATCAGAGACTCATAGCTGGACTGCGATATTGCGGTGGACAAATCGGACACTAAGTGACACTTTGTGAGAACCAGTGACACTAAGCCCAGGTTCACACTGGGCTGCGGGAGTGAAGCCATGCGAGTTCAGCTGAACTCGCACGATTTCACTCCTGCCTGTCAGTCCCGATTACAAAGACATCTGACACAGATGTCAATGTAAATCGCGGCTGAAATCGCAAAAAGTAGTACAGAAACGACTTTTTGAAATCGGTGCAGCGCCGCAGATGCGGCGTCGCACCGATTAGGACGGTGCCATTGCCCACAATTTGCGGCAAATATCGCCGATTTGACATGTCAAATCGCACCAGTGTGAACCAGGGCTAATACAGTGATCAGTGCTAAAAATATGCACTGTCACTGTACTAATGACACTGGCTGGGAAGGGGATAAAATCTAGGGCAATCAAAGGGTTGAATGTGTGCCTAACAAGTGTTTTCTTACTGTGGGGGAGGTGCTTTTACTAAGGAAAGGCATAGATCCCTGTACCTGCTTTGAGGAACACAGGATCAATGTCTTCCATACTGACAGAACGGCGATCTGCCTTGTTTACATAACCTCTCAAGTCTCACTCTCCGGGCCCCGGCTACTACTGGGTGGGGAGTGGAGGAAGATCACTCCACCAGGGAAGGCAAGGAGATAAGCAGGCAGGCGGCTGGCCGGGACTGGAGCCAAGGCAGAAGAACATGTGAGCGAAGCTGAATGGGCATGCACCCCAAAACTGAAGAAATATTCCCTCCGCTCCGACCAGAACATGATCATCAGAAATGGGCACAGATAATGGGAAAAAAACACCCCCCTAAGCTAGTAGGAGCGGCAGAGTGGGGAGTGTAATTCAGAATTTTTTTTTTTAATTCTGCACTGACTGTCTTTGAAATTGCCCCAGCCCCGTTCAAATCCAATCCGGGGACAAAACCGGGGACAGACTTGGTCCGGGGACTGTGTCCTCAATCCGGGGACTGTCCCCTGAAACCGGGGATGTCTGGTCACCCTACCTTAGAAGCTGTGGGACCCTTTAACCACTTCAGCCCCAGACCATTTTACAGCTAAAGGACCAGGCCACTTTTTGCAATTCGGCACTGCGTCGATTTAACTGACAATTGCGCAGTCGTGCGACATTTCTCCCAAACAAAATTGACGTCATTTTTCCCCCACAAATAGAGCTTTCTTTTGGTGGTATTTGATCACCTCTGCGGTTTTTATTTTTTGCGCTATAAACAGAAATAAAGCGACAATTTTGAATTTTTTTTTATATTTTTTTACTTTTTGCTATAATAAATATCCCCAAAAAATATATAGAAAAACATTTTTTTCTCCTCAGTTTAGTCCGATACGTATTCTTCTACATATTTTTTGTAAAAAAAAAATTGCAATAAGCGTTTATTGATTGGTTTGCGCAAAAGTTATAGCGTCTACAAAATAGGGGATAGTTTTATGGCATTTTTATTAATAATTTTTCTTTTTTACTAGTAATGGCGCCGATCAGCGATTTTTTTATCATCATGACTGCGACATTATGGCGGACACATCGGACACTTTTGACACTATTTTGGGACCATTGTCATTTTTACAGCGATCAGTGCTATAAAAATGCACTGATTACTGTGAAAATGACACAGGCAGTGAAGGGGGTTAACCTGTAGGGGGCGCTGAAGGGGTTAAGTGTGACCTAATCTGTGTTTCTTGCTGTGTGGGGGGGGTGGCTTGGCGTGTGACGTCACTGATTGTCGTTCCCTATGACAGGAAACAGACGATCACTGACATGCCACTAGGAAGAGCAGGGAAAGGTTTGTTTACACTTACCTCTCCCCGTTCTTCAGCTCTGTGACCCGATCGCGGGACACCGGCGGCGATGGGGTCCGCGGGTCCAGTGGGTGCGGTCACGGAGCTCAGGACCGGGTCGCGAGCGCGCCGCCGGCGGCGTGCGTGCGACCCACGGCTGGGCTCTTAAAGGGTAACGTACCTGTACATCGATGTGCCCAGCCGTGCCATTCTGCCGACATATATTGGCATGAGGTGGTCCTTAAGTGGTTAAACCACAATGTCTTGGTAGCTCCTGCTGTGGGGCCCTCCAGACCACAATGTACCTTAGAAGCTGTGAGATCCTTGAAACCAAAAGTGTACCTTAGAAGTTGTGGGACTCTCCAAACCACAGTGTACCATAGGAGCTAAAGGGCCTTCCAAACCACAGTGTACCTTAAAGGCTGTGAGACCCTCCAAACCACACAGTGTATCTGCTATGACAAAGCACCCCATAGTGGTGTGAAACATGTTAGCTTTTCCTTGATTCCGTGCCTCTGATGTCTTTGTACCAGAAGAATTTTTAAACTGTCTTCAATAAAGGTGTCAACAGAGTGCGGCCGTCCAGTCTTTTCTTTGATTCACAGTGTACCTTGGAAGCTGTAGGACCCTCCAATCTACAGTGTATCTTGGAGACTGTGGGACCCTCCAAACCACAGTGTACCTTGGAGGCTGTGGGACCCTCCAATCTACAGTGTATCTTGGAGACTGTGGGACCCTCCAAACCACAGTGTACCTTGGAGGCTGTGGGACCCTCCAATCTACAGTGTACCTTGGAAGCTGTAGGACCCTCCAATCTACAGTGTATCTTGGAAGCTTTGGGACCCTCCAACCCACAGTGTACCTTGCAAGCTGTGGGACTCTCCAAACTACAGTTTACCTTGGAAGCTGTAGGACCCTCCAAATCACAGTGTACCTGAGAAGCTGTGGGACCCTTCAAACCACAGCATACCACCACACCAGCCACAATCTACTTGTGTGAAAATGACTGTTGAACTCTACCAGTCTACAAAGCCCCAAGACTTCTATACTATACAACACTTTTGGGTTGAGATGGAACTAGGAGTTCACAGTATGAATGCATAGACATTAGATATGGAGGAACGTTATGCTTCAATAAAGTCCATATTGGCAAGCAAAATGTTTCCAGAACAAAAGTCTATGTTCCGTAGCATTCAAGTTGTTTCAAAGGAAAGAATGGACCTACCCGATACTACAAAGGTGACCCCAACAAAGTGGGCAAAGGGTAGATGACAGAGAAGAAAACATTGGATGAAGTTAAAGTTTTACCAAAGAATCTTTGTAATAATCTGCATGAACGGTTGGGTTCCATAAACCATCAAACAGGCCTACCTGGCACAAAAAAGGGAATAAGTAAAGTACATCATTTCAGGAATATCCATATACACAGAAAATAAAATTGTCAATCTCATTCTATATTTGATTTGTTCAGTTCAGTATAAGATCAGATATATTTTATGCCTTAAACCAAAAGTGTACCTTAGAGGCTGTAAGACCCACCAAACCACAGTGTACATTGAAAGCTGAAGGACCCTCCAAACCACAATGTACCTTAGAAACTGTGGGGCCCTCAAAACCACCATGTACCTTAGAAGCTGTGGGGCCCTCCAGACCACAATGTACCTTAGAAGCTGTGAGATCCTTGAAACCAAAAGTGTACCTTAGAAGTTGTGGGACTCTCCAAACCACATAGTGTACCATAGGAGCTAAAGGGCCTTTTCCAAACCACAGTGTGCCTTAAAGACTGTGAGACCCTCCAAACCACACAGTGTACCATAGAAGCTAAAGGGCCCTCCAAACCACAGTGTACCTTAAAGGCTGTGAGACCCTCAAACCCACATTGTACCTTGGAAGCTGTAGGACCCTCCAAACCACATTGTACCTTGAAAGCTGTGGGACCCTCCAAACCACAGTGTACCTTGGATACTGTAGGACCCTCCAAACTACAGTGTACCTTGGAAGCTAAGGGACCCTCCAAACCACAGTGTACCTTGGAAGCTGTTGGACCCTCCAAACCACAGTGTACCTTAAGCCTCGTACACACGGTCGGACTTCCATCTGACTTTTCCGTGGATTTTTGTCCGAACGGAGTTGGCCGGGAACACCCATAGCATACACACCACAGGACTTTTCTGCAAACTTTCCCAAAACTTTTTCCAACATCACGTGGTTTTTCTGCTCTTTACCGCCACCCTTTGGTCAACTTCTGCTATTGTTGGTTGATTTTAACAATATTTGTTTTGTCCATCGGACAAAAGTCCGATGGTTTTCTGTACACACGGTCGGACTTCGCTCCATCTGACTTTTGTTGGCCAAAAGTTTGTCCGTTTGCAGACTGAACTTTTGTCCGATGAAAACCAAAAAAGTTTGTCCAATGGAGCGTACACACGGTCGGATTTTTTGGCAAACTTGCTCAAAATGAAGTTTGTTGGCAAAAAGTCCGACCGTGTGTACGGGGCTTTAGAAGCTGTGGGACCCTTCAAACTACAGAATACCGTCACACCAGCCACAATCTACTTGTGTGAAAATGACTTTGTTGAACTCTACCAGTCTACAAAGCCCCAAGACTTCTATACTATACAACACTTTTGGGTTGAGATGGAACTAGGAGTTCACAGTATGAATGCATAGACATTAGATATGGAGGAACGTTATGCTTCAATAAAGTCCATATTGGCAAGCAAAATGTTTCCAGAACAAAAGTCTATGTTCCGTAGCATTCAAGTTGTTTCAAAGGAAAGGAGGGACCTACCCGATACTACAAAGGTGACCCCAACAAAGTGGGCAAAGGGTAGATTAGATACAAAGAAAATTTGTAACAATCTGCATGAACGGTTGGGTTCCATAAACCATCAAACAGGCCTACCTGGTTTTACAAAGGCACAAAAATGGGAATAATTAAAGTACATCATTTCAGGAATATCCAGTGGCGTCCATAAAGGGTGCAGGAGCGCCACCCCCCCCCCCCTCTCCTGTCACTCTCTAATTACCATAGATAGATTCATGCATTGCATGAATCTATCTATGGTCGCTGCTTACACCCCCTATTCAGGTGTCCGGCCCCTTTTCGGGCACCTGAATAGCAGTGGTGGGGGTGTTATTTGGATGCACCTGATTAGAGCCATAGGCTCTAATAGGCGCCCAAAAATGTGAGAAGCGGGCGCAATGCTGTGCGTTCGTTTCTCACTTAGCTGTATGTTAGGAAAGCAAAGGAATTCGCTTTCCTAACATTGACCCGCCTCTCAGCCAATCAGGTGCACCGGGTCTGTGTTACCTGTCACCTGATTGGCTGAAGCGACAGGTGCTGTGATTGGACGCCTATCAGGCATCCAATCACAGCAGAGGACGAGAGAAGGACCAGGCGGGAGAATTCATCGGGGTCGGGGAAGATGGAGGACACTGGACACCCCTCGCCGCTTGCCGCCTGCCGCCGTCACCTGCTGCCCACCCGAGACAAGGTAAGTGCCGGGCACAGTGGCAGCACTTGGGGCACAGTGGCAGCACTTGGGGCACAGCGGCAACATTTTGGGCACAGTGGCAGCACATGGGGCACAGTGGCAGCACATGGGGCACAGTGGCAACATTTTGGGCACAGTGGCAACACTTGGGGCACAGTGGCAGCACATGGGGCACAGTGGCAACACTTGGGGCACAGTGGCAGCACATGGGGCACAGTGGCAACACTTGGGGCACAGTGGCAACATTTGGGGCACAGTGGCAACATTTGGGGCACAGTGGTAGCACATGGGGCACAGTGGCAGCACATGGGGCACAGTGGCAGCACATGGGGCACAGTGGCAGCACATGGGGCACAGTGGCAGCACATGGGGCACAGTGGCAGCACTTGGGGCACAGTGGCAACACTTGGGGCACAGTGGCAACACTTGGGGCACAGTGGCAACATTTGGGGCACAGTGGCAGCACATGGGGCACAGTGGCAACATTTTGGGCACAGTGGCAACACTTGGGGCACAGTGGCAGCACATGGGGCACAGTGGCAACACTTGGGGCACAGTGGCAACATTTGGGGCACAGTGGCAGCACATGGGGCACAGTGGCAGCACATGGGGCACAGTGGCAGCACATGGGGCACAGTGGTAGCACATGGGGCACAGTGGCAGCACATGGGGCACAGTGGCAGCACATGGGGCACAGTGGCAGCACATGGGGCACAGTGGCAGCACATGGGGCACAGTGGCAACATTTGGGGCACAGTGGCAGCACATGGGGCACAGTGGCAACATTTGGGGCACAGTGGCAGCACTTGGGGCACAGTGGGAGCGTTTGATGGCACAGTGGCTGTGTTTGATGGGCACAGTGGCTTCATTTGGTACAGTGGTTGCAATTGAGCACCAGCCGCCACTGGGAATATCCATATACACAGAAAATAAAATTGTCAATCTCATTCTATATTTGATTTGTTCAGTTCAGTATAAGATCAGATATATTTTATGCCTTAGGTTGTTTGCCAGAAGACCAAAATGTCCAATCAAACTGCGGTGTCTGAAATCATATTAGTTGGTTTTCCCGGTCTACCCGATGCGTTTCATGGCTTGGTATCTACCATAATGTTTTTTGCCTATATGATATCCCTGACAGCCAACAGCACCGTCATAGGTTTGGTCATCTTTAATGAACACCTGCATCAGCCTATGTACCTGATCATAGCCAACCTTGCCGCCTCCAACCTGCTATTTGACACCGTGACTTTACCAAAATCTATTGCCATATATTGGTTTGGAGCTTCCACCATTCCCGTGAAAATGTGTCTATTCCAAATGTTCTTGGTTCATTATTTCGGAAGCCTGGATTCCTACCTTTTGATGCTGATGGCTGCAGATCGCTACGTGGCCATCTACTACCCCCTGCGATACACCTCCATCATCACCAATAAAGTGGCCACCATTTCCTGTGGCATCTGCTGGACGATTTTCGCCACCTCTACAAATACTGCTGTTGCCGTTCTATCATCTCAGATCCCTCTGTGTGGTGCCAACAAGTTGAACAGTTTGTTCTGTGGCTATACGGCGTACGCACTTCTGGCGTGTACCGACATAGCGAGCTCAAAGGGGGCGGTCTTTGTATGTGCTTTGGTGGTTCTCCTAGTGCCTCTGGGGCTGATATTACTTTCATACGTCAAAATAATGGTGACCATCTCATTGACCCGCTCGGAGAGCCTCCAGAAGGCCTTCTACACCTGTGTGACCCATTTGCTGGTCATCGCTTTGTATTACACCCCCCGACTTTTTGTCTACATTGTAAATAATATTCCTTCGGTCACGATAAAGTCTGACATGAGCACCCTCCTCCTTTTCCTGTACTCGTTTGTCCCCCACATGGCCAATCCGATCATCTATTTCCTCCGCAACGAGGAAATCAAACAGACTTTAAGGAGAATTATGAACAGAAGAAAATTTTAGAGTTAAACACCCGTTGCTTTAACCACTTCAGCCCCCGGACCATTTGGCTGGCCAAAGACCAGAGCACTTTTTGCGATTCGGCACTGAGTCGATTTAACGGACAATTGCGCGGTCGTGCGACGTGGCTCCCAAACAAAATTTACGTAATTTTTTTAGAGCTTTCTTTTGGTGGCATTTGATCACCTCTGCGGTTTTTATTTTTTGCGCTATAAACAAAAATAGAGCGACAATTTTGAAAAAAAATTCAATATTTTTGACTTTTTGCTATAATAAATATTCCCCAAAAATATATAAAAAAAACATATTTTTTTCCTCAGTTTAGGCCGATACGTATTCTTCTACATATTTTTGGTAAAAAAATTAAAAAAAAAAATCGCAATAAGCACTTGTTGATTGGTTTGCGCAAAAGTTATAGCGCCTACAAAATAGGGGGTCGTTTTATGGCATTTTTATTAATAATTATTTTTTTACTAGTAATGGCGGCAATCAGCGATTTTTATCAGGACTGCGACATTATGGTGGACACATCGGACACTTTTGACACCATTTTGGGACCATTGTCGTTTTCACAGCGATCAGTGCTATAAAAATGCACTGATTACTGTAAAAATGACACTGGCAGTGAAGGGGTTAACCTGTAGGGGGCGAGGAAGGGGGTTAAGTGTGTCCTAGGGGTGTGTTCTAACTGTTAGGGGGGCGTGGCTACGCGTGACACGTCACTGCTCCCGATGACAGGGAACAGACGATCAGTGACATGTCCCTAGGAAGAATGGAGAGATGTTGTGTTTAATCTATGATCTCCCCGTTCTTCAGCTCCGTGACACGATCGCGGGACACTGGCGGACATCGAGTCCGCGGGTCCCGCGGGCAAGGTCACGGAGCTCCCGACCAAACAGCGGCAAATTAAAGGTGACCTACCTGTACGCCCATTTGCCTGTCCGTGCCATTTTGTTGACGTATAAGTGCATGCGGCAGTCCTTAAAGCGGAGGTTACACTAGATTTTTTGTTTTTTAAAAGCCAGCAGCTACAAATACTGCAGCTGCTGACTTTTAAAAAAAATGGACACTTACCTGTCCAGCGCGCCCGCGATGTCGGCAGACGAGGCTGAGCAATCCCTCGGTCCTCGGATGCTTCCGCCGCCATCCTCGGTGAGGGAATCAGGAAGTGAAGCCTTGCGGCTTCTCTGCCCCGGTTTCCTACTGCGCATGCGCGAGTATTGCGGTGCGCCGTCACTGGTCCCCGCTCTCTCCTGGGAACAGTGCGTTTCCCAGAAGACAGCGGGGGGTTGACGCGAAGGGGTGGGTTTCCTGCGGGAGTCAGAACCCGGAAGTGGTGCAAATACCTGTTTTATACAGGTATCTGCACCCCCCTGAAAGGTGCCAAATGTGACACCGGAGGGGGGGAGGGTTCCAAAAAGCGGAGGTTCACTTTTTGTGTGAACCTCCGCTTTAAGTGGTTAAGGAGAATTATGAACAGAAGCAAATTTAGAAATAGAAAAAAAAATTCTAGGAGGTACAGTTTGGCTTCTAAAGTCAAATACACTATATTGTCAAAAGTATTGGGACACCTGCCTTTACACGCACATGAATTTTAATGGCATCCCAGTCTTAGTCCGTAGGGTTCAATATTGAGTTGGCCCCGCCCTTTTCATCTATAACAGCTTCAACTCTTCTGGGAAGGCCGTCCACAAGGTTTAGGAGGGTGTCTATGGTAATGTTTGACCATTCTTCCAGAAGAGCATTTGTGAGGTCAGGTACTGATGTTGGATGAAAAGGCCTGGCTCACAGACTCCAACCTAATTCATTCCAAAGGTGTTCTATCAGGTTGAGGTCAGGACTCTGTGCAGGCCAGTCAAGTTCCTCCACCCCAAATATACTCATCCATGTCTTTATGGGCCTTGCTTTGTGCACTGGTCCAAATCATTTGGTGGAGGAGGGATTATGGTGTGGGGTTGTTTTTCAGGGGTTGGGTTCGGCGCCTTAGTTCCAGTGAGGAGAACTCTTAAGGCATCAACATACCAAGACATTTTGGACAATTTCATGCTCCCAACTTTGTGGGAACAGTTTGGGGATGGCCCCTTCCTGTTTCAACATGACTGCACACCAGTGCACAAAGCAAGGTCCATAAAGACATGGATGAGTGAGTTTGAGGTGGAGGAACTTGACTGGTCTGCACAGAGTCCTGACCTCAACCCGGAGCTACGCTCCTCTCCCCCCCTTCTCCGTCGGCGCCTCCATTCATAGTGTGGGCACCCGGCCGTGACCGCTTTCGGCTTCACGGCCGGGCACTCACTGCGCATGCGCGAACGGCGCAGCGCTCTCCGAGTGGACAGGCGATGATCGCCTGGGACCTGTCACGTCCCAAGTGATCGCCTACAGGGAGGGGCCGCCAAAAGGCGATATGACGTATCGCCTAGGCGACCCCAGGGCAGAAGGAGCTAGTGGGACAGCAGGTCCCACTCCTACTGAAGCCCCCACTCCCCCCCCCCCAAAAAAAAAATTCAAGGGAGCGAGGAGTGGATTTAGCAGAAGTTCCACATTTGGGTGGAACTCCGCTTTAAAGTTCATGTGCGTGTAAAGGCAGGTGTCCCAATACTTTTGGCAATATATGTGCACTTCTGATGAAAAAAGGTATTTATCCGTTTAAATGTACTAAAATAATGACATTTCCATGTTCTGTGTACTGTGGGAGACCAGATATAGTGAATGCAGAGTCCTGGGGAGACCAGATATAGTGAATGCAGAGTCCTGGGGAGACCAGATAAAGTGAATGCAGGCTCCTGTGGAGACCAGATAAAGTGAATGCAGAGTCCTGGGGAGACCAGATAAAGTGAATGCAGGCTCCTGGGGAGACCAGATAAAGTGAATGCAGGCTCCTGGGGAGACCAGATAAAGTGAATGCAGACTCCTGGGGAGATCAGATATAGTGAATGCAGGCTCCTGGGGAGACCAGATATAGTGAATGCAGGCTCCTGGGGAGACCAGATATAGTGAATGCAGACTCCTGGGGAGACCAGATATAGTGAATGCAGACTCCTGGGGAGACCAGATATAGTAAATGCAGGCTCCTGGAGAGACCAGATATAGTGAAGGCAGGCTCCTGGGGAGACCAGATATAGTAAATGCAGGCTCCTGGAGAGACCAGATATAGTGAATGCAGGGTCCTGGGGAGACCAGATATAGTGAATGCAGGGTCCTGGGGAGACCAGATATAGTGAAGGCAGGCTCCTGGGGAGGCCAGATATAGTGAATGCAGGCTCCTGGGGAGGCCAGATATAGTGAATGCAGGCTCCTGGGGAGACCAGATATAGTGAATGCAGGCTCCTGGAGAGACCAGATATAGTGAAGGCAGGCTCCTGGGGAGACCAGATATAGTAAATGCAGGCTCCTGGGGAGACCAGATATAGTGAATGCAGGCTCCTGGGGAGACCAGATATAGTGAATGCAGAGTCCTGGGGAGACCAGATATAGTGAATGCAGAGTCCTGGGGAGACCAGATATAGTGAATGCAGGCTCCTGGGGAGACCAGATATAGTGAATGCAGAGTCCTGGGTTTAGTAACACTTTAAGTTACTCATTTTGTTTCGTTGCATTCGTAACTAAATTCGTTTTGCTTAATTTTGTTTATTTGTTTTCAAAGTATTCAAATCAAATTTTAATCGAAAAAGTCAAATTTCGAAAGCACAACTTTATTCTTTCTATTTTATTCTTCTCTATTCTTAGATTCTAATTCTAATCTATTGTATTCTTTTCTATTTTATTCTATTCTTTTATTTTATTTTCTATTCTCTTTTTACTCTATTCTGTTCTAAATTCAACTTTTGGAAGACGGATCTATTCTAATTTATTATATTCTGTTCTATTTTTTTCATTACGAGGGGTTCCCACCATCCCTGTGTTGAGTACATGGGCCTGCTGCACACTTGCTGATCTCCTTACAAGGGCCGCCCACCATCCTGCCGGGTGATATTATAAAGAATGTATCAGAAACCACAAAAAAAAGGCGGGTAGGAGAAAAAGTCATACATTGCATTATAGAAGTTTAACCCCTTCCCAGCCAGTGCCATTAGTACAGTGACAGTGCATATTTTTTAGCCCTGATCACTGTATTAGTGTCGTTGGTTCCCACAAAGTGACAAAAGTGTCACTTAGGCCCCTTTCACACTGAGGCGTATTTCAGGCGTTTTAGCGTTAAAAAATAGCGCATAAAAACCGGCTGAAATACTCCTGCCCCAGCATTCTCAATGTAAAAGCCCGAGGACTTTCACACTGAGGCGATGCGCTGGCGGGAGAAAAAAAAATCTCCTGCAAGCCGCATCTTTTGGAGCGGTGAAGGAGCGGTGTGTATACCGCTCATTTACCGCTCCTTCCCATTGAAATCAATGAGACACCGCGGTAATACCGCCCTCAGAGGTGAAATATTAATATTATATTTAATATTAACCCTTTTTCGGCCGCTAGCGGGGGTTAAAACCGCACCGCTAGCGGCCGAATATCGCAGTAAATACGACGGTATAGCGGCGATGAAAATCGCGCCGCTATACCGCCACCGCACATGCCCGCCCCAGTGTGAAAAGGAGCCTAAAGCCCCGTACACACGGTCTGACTTTTGGCCAACAAACTTAATTTTGAGCAAGTTGGACCAACAATCCGACCGTGTGTACGCTCCATCGGACAAACTTTTTTTGCTTTTTTCTTCGGACAAAAGTTGGGTCTGCAAACGGACAAACTTTTGGCCAACAAAAGTCCGATGGGGCAAAGTCCGACCGTGTGTACAGAAAACCATCGGACTTTTGTCCGATGGACAAAAAAAATAATGTTAAAATCAACCAACAATAGCAGAAGTGGACCAAAGGGTGGCGGTAAAGAGCAGAAAAGAGCAGAAAAACCACGTGATGTTGCAAAAAGTTTTGGGAAAGTTTGCAGAAAAGTCCTGTGGTGTGTATGCTATGGGTGTGCCCGGCCAACTCTGTTCGGACAAAAAACCACGAAAAAGTCCGATGGAAGTCCGACCGTGTGTACGAGGCTTTAGTGTCTGATTGTTTGCCGCAATCCCGCTATAAGTCTCTGAAAAAAAAAACGCCATTTTAAAAACGTTCTTTTTGCATTGATACATATCCCCTAGGGCAGTACCCGGGTCCCCAAACACGTTTCATGGCAATAGATAAAAAAGAAATAAAAAAGATTCCAGTACGTATCCCCGAGTTTGTAGACGCTATATTTTTTTTTGCGCAAACCAATCAACATACGCTTATTGGGATTTTTTTTTTTACCAAAAATATGTAGCAGAATACATATTGGGCTAAATTTTTGAAGAAATTCGATTGAAAAAAAAAAAAAATGTTTTATTGGATTTGTTTTATAGCAGAAAGTAAAAAATGTTGTTCGTTTTTTTTTTTTTTCAAAATTGTCGCTCTTTTTTGTTTATAGCGCAAAAAAAAAAAACGCAGAGGTGATCAAATATCACCAAAAGAAAACTCTATTTGTGGGAAATAAAGGACGTCAATTTTGTTTAGCTACAACGTCGCACGACCGCCCAATTGTCAGTAAAAGCGATGCAGTGCCGTATCGCAAAAAAATGGCCTGGTCATGAAGGGGGGGTAAATCTTCCGGAGGTCAAGTGGTTAATTAACAAAACGTGAATGTACAATATGTATGCCTACAATAAATAAATAATAAATTGAATAAATAATTAAATGAATGTCTATGGTGTTCACTGGCCAGTCTTTTCCACCCAATGTAATAAACGATATAATACCGGATGTATATTCTAGTAACATGCTGGGCAGCCGCAAATCACAAATTTTGGGGCCCCTCACACAGCTTTAGGCAGGGCCCCCCTGGAGCAAAGAGCTGGGGACCATCGGACCCCTTACAGGTGTGATGCAAAAAAAAGAAAAAAAGAAACGGGAGGGGGGGGGGGGGAGGGCTGTAAGGGGCCCTGGGGACCATCGGGCCCCTTACATGTGTAATGCAAAAAATAAAATTAATAAAAATAAAAAAACAGGAGGGGGGCCAGCTGGGTCTGTAAGGGGCCCTGGGGACCATCGGACCCCTTACATGTGTAATGCAAAAAATAAAATTAATAAAAAAAAAAAAACAGGAGGGGGGCCAGCTGGGTCTGTAAGGGGCCCTGGGGACCATCGGACCCCTTACAGGTGTGATGCAAGAAAAAAAGAAATGGGAGGGGTAGGGCTGTAAGGGGCCCTGGGGACCATCAGGCCCCTTACATGTGTAATGCAAAAAATAAAATAAAAAAAAATAAAAACAGGAGGGGGGCCAGCTGGGCCTGTAAGGGGCCCTGGGGACCCTCGGGCCACTTACAGGTGTGATGCAAAAAAAGAAACGGGAGGGGGCCTGTAAGGGGCCCTGGGGACCATCGGGCCCCTTACATGTGTAATGCAAAAAATAAAATTAATAAAAAATAAAAAAAACAGGAGGGGGGCCAGCTGGGCCTGTAAGGGGCCCTGGGGACCATCGGGCCCCTTACAGGTGTGATACAAAAAAAAATGTAAAAATGAAAAAAAAAAAAGAAAAACGTGAGGGGGGCCAGCCGGGCCCCTTACAGGTGTAATGCCTGTACCCCCCTGATGGCGGCCCTGGTAACAGGTCTAGTATACAACATCACCATAAATCAACACATAACCGTATCAATGATGGGGTCCCACGCCCTGATATGAGAAGGTGCTCTTTATTAGACAAAGGCAATTTCTTAGAAACCTATTGGCCGCAAAAGGTCCTTAAACCTCAGTAGTACGTATAGCCGACCGGCAAGAGTGCCACGGGGTTGCTCCAAGCCCAGTAAGAGGTGTATCTATAAAATATTTGCATGGAGATTTACACACTGAAAGTGCGTGTACAAAAAAAAAAAAAAAATTTTGCTATTTTTTGTCTGGATAAATGTTTATCATTGATTTAAAATGGAAAATACAGTATTTGGCCACTAGATGGTGCTAAGTTTTATAAGAAATTCCTAACACCATCTAGTGGACAAATGCAGTATTTTCTGATTTTTAATAAATGAAAAACACTCATCCACCAGCACAGGAAATAGCGTAATAACATTTTAATTTTTGCCTCCTTTCCACAGAACGAATGTACATACATTTTTACTAAGTGAATTGCTTTGCAAAATGAAAAATACCTCATTTGGCCACTGGATGGTGCTAAGTATTATAGTAAATGCCTATGATACCTAGCACCATCTAGTTGTCAAATGAGATGTTTTCTGATTTAACCCCTTCTATACCGGGTCATTGTAAAATGACGCCGGCAGGAACCCTCCCTCCCTCCGGGTGAGCGTCATATTGTCCCGGACGAGCCCCCAAAATGTTTCGCTTGCGTCTATCTAGCAAGGTTACTCTGTGGTATAACAAGGAAGCTGAGACTTCTGCAGTGTGTAAATGTGCTTTTACTATACAAGATGCTGTACATACAAAACTATTACAATATTAGGAATATACTACAAGACTGACAGATATCTATAACAAGCAAAATGCCTAGAAAATAGAACAGCCTATGGTCTATAACTACAAATACATTTAAAAGGTTACTTATCTTCGATTACTCGTGATCTCCATTGGCAATAATTCTTCTTGGAGACCAGGTCCTGTTCTTCTTCATGATCTTACAGCAACATGATGTGTCTCCCCTAGCTTCCTAGCTTATGCCCTGTTTTTATGTGTGCTGTTTACCAAACAGAAAACATAGCTGTAGCTGTATTTCAACAATAGCATTGAATACAACAATGCTATCTACCTATTGTCTACTCAAAACGAAACCTGTAATCTAAACTAATTCTTTTAGTTTGAGAGCTGAAAGAAATCTAAACAAGTAATGCCTTACTTGTTTACTGAATACAGGTAATGTACTAAATACAACAATGGTATCTAAGGCCCCATGCACACGAGACGCAGGTGCAAACTCTGCTGAACACACGTTTATAAACGCGCGTTTTGCCGAGTTTGCGGCCGCGTTTAGCGGCGTTTTACCGCGTTTGCGTTTATAAGCGTTTCATCATAGACCCTCCCTAAGCTCAAAAAACAGTAAATTTTAACCATTTCAGCCAGTTTGAGAGACCAGAGTGAGTAGCAGCAGCTGAGAGAGCAGCAGTGTACTTGTATTTAGCGTATCACTTGCCACATCATCTGCCACAAGTTGTGGATTGTCCACTTGCCACATCACCTGCCACGTCACCTGGCCACGTCACCTGCCACAAGTTGTGGATTGTCCACTTGCCACGTCACCTGGCCACATCACGTGCCACGTCACCTGCCACAAGTTGTGGATTGTCCACTTGCCACGTTACCTGGCCACGTCACCTGGCCACGTTACCTGCCACGTCACCTGGCCACGTTACCTGCCACGTCAGCTGGCCACGTCACCTGCCACAAGTTGTGGATTGTCCACTTGCCACATCACCTGCCACGTCACCTGGCCACGTCACCTGCCACAAGTTGTGGATTGTCCACTTGCCACGTCACCTGGCCACATCACGTGCCACGTCACCTGCCACAAGTTGTGGATTGTCCACTTGCCACGTTACCTGGCCACGTCACCTGGCCATGTTACCTGCCACGTCACCTGGCCACGTTACCTGCCACGTCAGCTGGCCACGTCACCTGCCACAAGTTGTGGATTGTCCACTTGCCACGTCACCTGCCACGTCACCTGGCCACGTCACCTGCCACAAGTTGTGGATTGTCCACTTGCCACGTTACCTGGCCACGTCACCTGGCCATGTTACCTGCCACGTCACCTGGCCACGTTACCTGCCACGTCACCTGCCACAAGTTGTGAATTGTCCACTTGCCACGTCACCTGCCACGTCACCTGCCACAAGTTGTGGATTGTCCACTTGCCACGTCACCTGGCCACGTCACCTAGCCATGTTACCTGCCCACATTACCTGCCACGTCATCTAGCCACGTCACCTGCCACAAGTTGTGGATTGTCCACTTTCCACGTCACCTGGCCACATCACGTGCCACGTTACCTGCCACAAGTTGTGAATTGTCCACTTGCCACGTCACCTGCCCAGTCACCTGGCCACGTCACCTGCCACAAGTTGTGGATTGTCCACTTGCCACGTCACCTGGCCACGTCACCTGGCCACGTCACCTGGCCACGTCACCTGGCCACGTCACCTGGCCACGTCACCTGGCCACGTCACCTGCCACAAGCTGTGGATTGTCCACTTGCCACGTCACCTGGCCACGTCACCTGGCCACATCACCTGACACAAGCTGTGGATTGTCCACTTGCCACGTTACCTGCCACAAGTTGTGGATTGTCCACAATGCAATGCAAGCAATTACAGTTTTCTTTTATATTTTTTAATAGTTTTTCATCATTTGCCATCATTTTTGAGATTTCTAATGTTAAAAAATAGGTCACCTTTAAAAACGCTTATAAAACGCAAACGCGGCAAAACGCCGGTACCGCGTTTAGCCGCGTTTAGCAGCGTTTAGCGTCTGAAACGTGGAAAACTTTTGCGTCTGAACCCATTTTTTTGCTTCTGGAAAAACGAGGTTAAACGCAACTGCTTGTAAACGCCAAAAAACGAGAGTGTGTGCATGGACACATAGGATAACATTGAATGGGTTCAGGAGCAGTTGAAAAAAGCGTCCAACTGCCTCTGAACGCGCGTTCAACAGCAAATAACAGCGTCTCGTGTGCATGGGGCCTAATCCCATTGTCATTTGTTTGAGAAATCTACTCAAACAAAATGCTGACAGGTAATCTGACCAACTCACTATTACAAAATTGTCCCATGTATCCTATGTCTGATTAATATAATAAAAATCATATTTTTAACAAATGCAATACACATATGACGTCCTGGGCTTTGTGGGGGGATATCTGAATGATGGGTGCAGCTAGAGGCATCATTCAGATATCCTTCTCTTCAGCCAGCGATTCTGCGCACCATAAGAATGATCATAGCAGCGGTTCCGCCGCTTGATCGTTCTTATAGGCGGCGGGAGAGGACGCCCCCCACCTCCCGCCGCCATCCAGTGCTTCTCCGGGCTCTCCCGTGCCATCGGGGACCCAGAGAATGAATCGTCCAGTGCCGGATAGGAAGCATAGAGATGACTGGTGACCAGATGGTCACCAGTCATCTCTATGACCCTCGGAGGCCCGGGCGCGATGTGATGACGTCACGCCCGGGTTCCCAGAAGTAAACAAAGCCGCCATTGCGGCTAGTAAACATGAGATCAGTGAATTTTTTTTCCCGATCTCATGCTTTCCAGCCTGGAGGAGAGATGTGGGGGGAGGGGGAGGTCTTATTGACCCCGCATCTCTCCATAAAGAGGACCTGTCACACACATTCCTATTACAAGGGATGTTTACATTCCTTGTAATAGGAATAAAAGTGATTAAAAAATGTAAAAATAAAATGCAAAAAAAAATAAAAAATTTAAGTAAAAAAAAAAAAATATTAAAAACGCCCCTGTCCCCGGTAGCTCGCGCTCAGAAGCGAACACACACGTAGGTCCCGCCCACATATGTAAACGCCAGTCAAACCACATATGTGAGGTATCGGCGCGTGCGTTAGAGCGCGAGCAACAATTCTAGCACTAGACCTCCTCTTTAACTCTAACCTGGTAACCTGTAAAAAACTTCAAAGCGTCACCTATGGAGATTTTTAAGTACCGAAGTTTGGCGCCATTCCATGAGTGTGCGCAATTTTAAAGTGTGACATGTTAGGTATCTTTTTACTCGGCGTAACATCATCTTTCATATTTTACAAAAAAATTGGACTAACTTTACTGTTTTGTTATTTTTTTAATTCATGAAACTATTAAAAAGGCATTTGAAAAATTATCGCGCAAATACCGTGCAAAATAAAAAGTTGCAACGACCGTCATTTTATTCCCTTGGGTGTCTGCTAAAAAAAACATATATAATGTTTGGGGGTTCTGAGTAATTTTCTAGCAAAAGAATGATGATTTGTACATGTAGGAGAGAAGTGCCAGAATAGGCCCGGTATGGAAGTGGTATAAACAGCCCTGTATGGAAAGGGTTAAATACATTAAAAACATTCATCCACCAGCACAGGAAATGGCCTAATAACATTTGATTATTTTTACCCTATTCACACAGAACCTTTAGATTGTAAGCTCCATGAGCATGGCCCTCCTATTCCTGATGTATTGAACTGTATTGTAATCACACTGTTCCCCTTTACATTGTAAAGCGCTGCGTAAAACTGTTGGTGCTATATAAAATCCTAAATAATAATAATAATAATAATAATAAAATACATTTTGTTCTATGTGGATCGCTATGCAAAACAGAAAATACCTAATTTGGCCACTAGATGGCAATAATAACTAATTCCTATGATACCTAGCACCATCTAGTGGAGGAATAAGATATTTTCGGATTTAAATAAATTTAAATAAAATAT
The DNA here is from genome assembly GCA_029206835.1 of Rana muscosa. Lineage (NCBI taxonomy): Eukaryota > Metazoa > Chordata > Amphibia > Anura > Ranidae > Rana > Rana muscosa. The sequence goes on from CM055117.1 coordinate 1,102,750,723, forward strand.
GTCTATACCAGGAGTACCAGAGTAAAGTTACTTTTTATTTATTTATTTCATTATTATCTTATTGTCATATTGTGACCATGTTACACTACCATATATTTTCTTCATAGTTCTATCATTATAACTGTAGCACCCCGCTCCTGATGACCAGGGGCTACGTTAAATTCAGTGGGTGTCTGAGCTGGTAATTATCTAAAGCCCCGTACACACGGTCGGACTTTTGCCCAACAAACTTCATTTTGAGCAAGTTGGACCAACAATCCGACCGTGTGTACGCTCCATCGGACAAACTTTTTTCGTTTGGTTTTGGATTTCATCTGACAAAAGTTGGGTCTGCAAACGGACAAACTTTTGCCCAACAAAAGTCTGATGGAGCAAAGTCCGACCGTGTGTACAGATAACCATCGGACTTTAGTCCGATGGACAAAACAACTAATGTTAAAATCAACCAACAATAGCAGAAGTTGACCAAAGGGTGGCGGTAAAGAGCAGAAAAACCATGCGATGTTGTAAGAAGTTTTGGGAAAGTTTGCAGAAAAGTCCGAGCGTGTGTATGCTATGGGTGTGCCCGTCAAACCCAGTTCGGACAAAAAAACACGGAAAAGTCTGATGGAAGTCCGACCGTGTGTACGAGGCTTAAGACTTTGTAAATAATTTAGGCTAAATCAGACTCTGTTCCGGCTATGGCTGTTTGGAAGGACTTCCCATTGTTTGCCTGTAGGTGGCGTTACCACCCCAGGCCAATGTGGAAGACAAACAGGCCAAAGTGCATTGGGTGTCTTTCCCCGGGAACAGTTCAGTGGGAGTGGTCTCCCTGCTGGGCATGCTGGGGAAGGGTACTTAAGGGGCAGACGCCATTTTTCGGGGCTCTTCTTCGCCTCATGGCCCTTCTGGCTTGAGGCATGTGTTACTGGGAATTCAGCCTCGGAGCCACGTTGGTCGGAGGCTGTAACTATGCCAGGTAAGCCCAGTTGTCCTGACTGGGGCCTACAATTGAAGGTGATCCTGTGCTGTCCGTCCTGCGGGAGAAAGCCACTCAATGGAGGAAACCAGGGGAGGACCTGTCCAGGAGAGGACCGAGCGGAAGGCCGGTATCTTGCGGACCTTATTGAGGGATGCACCGTAACTAAAGTAACCTTACAGTCTGCTGGGTTGGCTTAAAGGCTCTTAGACTGTAAGGCTGGATATCCGGGTACTAAAATCCTGTGGCAGAGGATAACTGAACGGTTCAACTTAACCATTAAAAAGGTCTGTGGCAGAGACTGTTCTTTCTTATTTGTTCGTGCATCATTCCGGCTGCTAGGCCAAGTGAGAGGGGCCTATCCGGGTGAGCAATGCCCACTCGAAGGAGAGTGGTGGGTGAGAGTTTGTATATTAGGAGTTTTCCCAGTGATCTGCTGTGTGTGTCTGAACTTTCCCCTAACCCTCCATCCCTCTACTTATACAAGTTTGTTTGGAAAATAAAGCCTGAAGAAAGGGATTCATAACTTGTGTGGACAAAGTTACTGTAGACTCTCAACCAGAGGCGGCTCTTTAATTAGGCAAATTAGGCGGTCGCCTAAGGCCTCGCACTCACAGGGGCCTCGCAGCCGCCTAACTTACCTAATGCATTACTCCAGTTTTGAGGGACAGGGGACCTTAACGCTGCTGTGTTCGGGCAGCGTTAAGAGCCCTGACTCAGGAGCGGGGCCGCCAGCATCCCTAACAACCAGTGAATATCGGTGACACCACCCCTTGTGACGTCAATGACCCAGGATGCCCTCAGTCAATGACGTCACAAGGGGGTGAGTTCACCAGGTGACATCTCCGGGTGGCCCCCGACCCCTTAGTTATTAAAGAGCAGGATCTGGGGGCCGCCTTGTTAAAGTGGGCTTCCAGATTCCGATAAGCCCCCTGCACGCAGACCCCCCCCAACCACCGGCCAGGGTTGTGGGGAAGAGGCTCTTGTCCTTGAATTATTTTTCCCATCATGGGCGCGAGTGGGGCCCCATGTCAAGTTTTGCCTAAGGCCTCACAAAGCCTAGAGCCGCCTCTGCTTTCAACCCCTAGACAACGAATGTTAAGGTAACGTGCAAGGCCCGAAATCTAAACCAGCAGCTCCTACGAGGGTAGTGCTACATAATGAAATACAATGTATGGATTGTATTTATCAGCCCTGAGAAAGGGGGACCCGAAACGCGATGATATCTGCGACCTCATCTTTTTGTTACATCTACAGAGAAATAAATACATTAATGTGTAACTAAAAGGTAAAACTTTTTTTTACTTTTGGATGGAGCGGAGAGTGATTAGACGCCCTGTCAGGTTTTTTATTGCTGTCTGTGCCCCTATTAGGGAGATTCACCCCTCTCTGTTTGTCCCGGTGACTGTTACCCCCGAGAGTGAAAGGCCTCGTACACACGACCGAGTTTCTCGGCAAGAACCATCAAGAAACATGCTGGCAGAGATGTCTTGCCGAGAAACTCGTTCGTGTGTATGGTTTCTCGTCAAGAAAACCGACAAGTAATCTCGACGAGAAAATAGAGAACCTGCTCTCTATTTTCTCGTCGAGATTCTCGTCGGCATGTTTCTCGACGAGAAAAGTGAGTGTGTGTACACTTACCTGTCCTCCGGGAAGCCCGCGCATGTTCGAAATGAATTCGACGCATGCGCGGTAGCTTCCTAGGCATAGGTAGGGTATACCAAGATGGCGGCGACGGCATCGAATGTGACGAGCGCATGCTCGTCGTAGTCGATGACGTCACCGCGTACGCTCCATTCAAAGAACCGCGGGTTCTTTGAATGGAGCGTCTGTACACTCCGCCAAGACAAGTTTCTTGTCCAAGAATCTCGTCGAAAAAAACTACATGTTTTTTTCGATGAGGATCTCGGCCGTGTGTACGAGGCTTAAGAGAAAGAAAATCCCAAATGTTGGGTTGTCACCAAAACAGGAATAGAGGGGAAAGTTTCCAATGGGGGACACTAGTTCTGGTGAATAGTGATGAGCTGCCCTGGGTTTGGGTTGGGCATTGTTCGTTGTTGAAATTAATGAGAGTCGAATCTCTCAAATAAAAAACACCCATTTCCTGGGCTAATGGGCAAGGGGGTGGTCCAAAAATATCATTCTGATGGACAAGGATCTACATGACTGGATGATGTGATTGGGGGCGCATTGTGGGACCCTTTTTTTTTCTTTATTAAAAGTTATGTCAAAAACTGTTTTTTTTTTTTTTACTGTTTACATTTTTTTGTGAATGAGTATAGATACTATGTATTCCCTACTCATTTACATAGAGGAAATATCTGTGTGCCCTCTTATTGTTAATGGGGGCTTCAAGATCCTGAGGATTCGAAGATTCTGCCCCTAGACCCCCCACAACCACCAGATCAGGTTTTTGTTTGGAAGATGCCATTCGCCTGGATGTACTGTACATCCGCTGTGCTCATTATGAGGGGTTACCACCATCCCTGTGCTGATTTCCAGGGTCTGTACACCTACTGTGCCCATTATGAGGAGTTTCCACCAACCCTGTGCTGAGTTCCCGGGTCTGTACACCTGCTGTGCCCATTATGAGGGGTTCCCATCATCCCTGTGCTGAGTTCCCAGGTCTGTACACCCGCTGTGCCCATTATGAGGGGTCCCCACCATCCCTGTGCTGATTTCCCAGGTCTGTACACCCACTGTGCCCATTATGAGGGGTCCCCACCATCCCTGTGCTAAGTTCCCGGGTCTGTACATCTGCTGTAGCAATTATGAGGGGTTCCCACCATCCCTGTGCTGATTTCCCAGGTCTCTACACTCGCTGTGCCCATTATGAAGGGTTCCCACCATCCCTGTGCTGAGTTACCGGGTCTGTACACCTGCTGTGCCCATTATGAGGGGTTCCCACCATCCCTGTGCTGAATTCCTGGGTCTGTACACCTGATGTGCCCATTATGAGGGGTTCCCACCATCCCTGTGCTGAATTCCTGGGTCTGTACACCTGCTGTGCCCATTATGAGGGGTTAATTTTGTTTGTAAGATTTTCAATAAACAACAACTTATATACAATAAAACCATAATAAATAAATAAATAAAACATATTTACAAAATAATTGAATATGACTATACAAAACAGAAAGAACAAGAACAAAATAAACTGTGCAAACCAAATTGCGCACAACATAATCCCTACGAGAGAGCCAGACTAAGGAACATCACCATCACCATGCATGTAGCCTTTTATCAAAAATATATTTGATCTGAAAATCTAGGGGAGTGAAGCAAGGACAGAAAGAAACCACACACCCCGAGATCAACAGGCAGCAGCTACAGAGTCCTGATATTCCTCCATGCCCTCATCCAGGCCTCCTGCCTCCACCTGTCTTTCTCAAGACCCCGAATCTTCCCAACCTCACCCAGAATGTCCTGCACCACCACTTCGACAGGGAGGATTTTACTCCATAAGGATACCTGACACCGTGCACTCCACGTGAAATAACGGACTACTAGACTAACTAGAAAAAGTGTTTCCAAATCATAATCCCGACGAGTCTGGAATGCCCCATACACCCACTCTGCATAACTCATATGGGGGAGGAAGGGTATACTCAGAGCCCCCCCCCACCCTCTTGTACACCTCTATATTAAAAGGGCACTGAAGAAGAAAGTGATCCATGGACTCCACCACTCCTCCACACTCCACTCTCGGGCAACCCCGATCACTCATGGAAAGAAACTTCAAGTTGCCCTTCACATATAGTTTTCCATGAAAGGCAAGCCAAGCCTGATCCCTAAACTTCATTGAGATTCTCTCCAAATTAATCAATCGCAAACCCTCCCTCAAAACTAGGCTTGGGCAATCCCTCAAGGCCGGTGGCTCGCAAAAAGCAGAGCTCATGATCCGCTTCTCAAGAAGTTTCCTTGGAAGAGATCTGACTTCGCCTGCTGTTACTTGCCACTGCCGAAGCATTTTCAAACACGGGGGAACATAAACCGGGAGCTTATCATGCTTGACCCTCAGGCTTTTCACTGGCCCACCATTTTCCCAGTCTCGCAGAAAGGGCCTAAACCAGGACTGGAAAATACCAACCCACCCAGGCGGTCTCTCTGCCAACATGTTACCAAGATTATACTTCAAAAACATGAGAGAAAAAGACTACAGGGTTGATCATCTCTAGACCACCCTCCCACCTTGGCATCGGCATTCTCCAGCCTGTTCACCCAATTTGCATGGCCATAGTCACCTGGGCCGAATTCAATGCCTAGGACTCTAATTTTTTGTTGGGGCTCCGGGAAGTCATCCGGGAGAACAAAGCTCTCACCTTCCACGCCCATCCAGAAAGCTTCACACTTGTCCTGGTTGACCTTTGAACCTGATGCCTCTGTATACTGCCTTATCACTGAGACCACCTCCTGTGCCTCCACAGTCCCAGAGACAAAAACAGAAACATCATCAGCATAGGCCACAACCTTCAAAGGAGGCCCACCAGCGATGCCCAAAGGTACCCCACACAATGATCCACTCTCTAGCCTTCTGATGAAGGGGTCGATTGCAAACACAGATAGCAGGAGGACTCAAAGGGCACCCCTGACACACACCCGAGCCGACCACAAAGAGCTGCCCGACCCAACCATTAACCAGAGGAAAGCTTTCAGCCCCTTTGTACAAAATCTTGAGCCAATCAATGAAACCCCCCTCCAGGCCGTATTTGCCAAGAATGAGCCATAAGTACTCATGATTAACCCGATCAAAGGCTTTAGCCTGATCCAATGTCAGCAAAAATTTACCCCAACCAGCAGCCCTACAACGCTCCAAAGCCTCCCGGACAGCTAACACTGCTGAGAAAGTGCTTCTACCTTGGACCGAGCAGTGCTGGTGGTGGGATAACAAACTGCCTGCCACTGGTGATAATCGCCAGAAAAAAAATCTTTGCCAGTATCTTTCTATCGACATTAAGAAGGCTAATGGGGCGCCAATTCCCAATCATCGAAGGATCTTTACCCTTTGACAGAAGGATCACTGCAGATTGCCTCATGGAGGGAGGGAGAGAACCCTCTTGCAAACAGCCAATAAAAACCTCCGCAAGGTAGGGAGCCAGGATCGTCTTAAAACATTTATAAAATTCGGCTGTCAAACCATCTGGCCCTGGCGTTTTCTTGATGGCCAGTTTATCAATAGCCTGGATTACCTCATCTGCAGTGATTTCATCTGTCAAATTCATCAAAGGAACATTACTTTCCAGACCTGGTGTAGAGTTCAAAAAACCCAACATCCTTGTCCGATCAAGGTTCCTTCCTCCCAGGAGATCGGCATAGTATGACCTGACAACCTCCAGGATCCCTGACCTAGACTTCGTCAGAGAGCCCGTACTGTCCTTCAGGCCATTGACCGTCTTAACTGCTACGCTCTGTTTACAGTTCTGGTAAGGGTCAGGCGAATGGTATTTCCCGTAATCCCTCTCCTGAACCAAAGAGGCGTGCCGGTCATATTGATGTCTCCTAAGGAGGAGCTTCACCTCAGAGATCGCTCCAGAATCTCCTCTATTCGAAACAAGGCGGTCAAGTTTCCTCCGCAAACGCTGGTAGGTGATATACTTATCTTGCTGCTTCCTTCTTCCTATGGCCTTGAAAAGCCCAACAGTCCGCTGTTTTACAAGCTCCCACCATTCTGACTTGCTGTTGCAAAAGTCTAGGATCGTTACCTGTGCTTGAAAAAAATCCTCAAAGGATTGTCTTACTCTCTCGTCTTCCAGGAGGGCTGAATTCAATCTCCAGATACCCCTCCCCCTAGGCGGCATGTCTGAGGCATTCAGAGTCACAGATAGAATACAGTGATCAGAAAACTCCACTGCCCGACACACAGGTGCCGAAAAAGCAGAGTCTCCCTTTAAAAAAAAAAAAAACTATCTATCCTACTCTGACTACTACCTCGCTGAAAAGTGAACCCTGTGCTGTCTGGGCAGCGCTTAATGTGCGCATCTACCAGACCTGCTTCCCTAACTATCGCATTGAGAAAAAGGGTGTCATAGCCCAGCTTACCTCTGAAACCTCTCCTGTCTTTCGACCTAGTAATGGTGTTGAAATCACCTCCAAAAGATAAACTGCTGGGCCGTAAAAAGAAAAGGCTTAATCTTTGTAAAGAGGCATTTCCTGTCCCACTTCGTCTGGGGACCATAGATGTTAATCAGACGCAGGTCCTGCCCCTTCACAGAGACGTCCAAGACCATGCATCTCCATATCTCTACCTCAATTACTAGCCGGCACGTTACCATACCAGAAAAAAGGACTGCAACCCCGCTGTAAGGCTCGGCCGCAAGAGACCAAAATGAGGGACCACGTCTCCACTCCTTCTTTGCCAGATGTATATCGGCCAGACTACTCAGATGGGTCTCTTGCAAAAACAAAATGTCAGCATCGAACTCACTGAGCAAAAATAAAGCCATATGACGAGCGCTTACTGATCTTAAGCTGGCAACATTAATGGTTGCCACTTTTAACGGAGTGGGAACTGCCATTAGGGTAGTTGAGGCAGCCGTTTCTTAGCCTGACTACTCCCCTCTCCCTGGAGAACCAGCGCGCTTCATTGCACCCTGGGACTCATCATCCATAGAGGATGCAGAACTCAACGAGTCCCATTCATCATCATCATCATGATTATCATCACCATCATCATCAAACAGTACCTTAAATTTATTTGCCAAGGGCAAACCCTTAGGACTTAAGGTAACTGTACCCCCTTTTTTTTTCTTCCTTTTGCCCCTTCTCCTTTTATCCTCCAACCACTCCATATCATCCTTAGACAAACCAGAGTCAACAGCCTCCCCACACCTATCCTCCCCTTCACCCTCCTCCCCCCCACACTCCCTTCCCTTATCTACTACTAGGCCAGCCTCTTCACCATCCTCCCCACTCCTCTGCACCCCACGATCCTTAACAGGAACCCTGCAGCGTCGAGGGAGGGGGACTGGCACCGCACTTAAAGGGCCTGCCTCAGCACCTCTTGCTGCCTCTGTAATTTTAGAAGACACAGACACAGAAGGATTGGACACATTCTCTGCAACTGACCCCTTACCTACAGACTGGGAAGACACTGGCACACAAGGTAAACGCACAGACTGGGGCACCACAGACTGGGTAGACACAGACACATTGGGTGTTGGCACAGACTGGGGCACCACAGACTGGGGAGACAAAGACACATTGGGTGTTGTCACAGACTCAGATGGACTCATAGGCACTCCAGCTGCTAAGCTCTGAGCATCCTCCATGTCCAGGCGGAAGAACTCTCTCATGAGCTCAGGCTTGTTGTGCATTGCCTCAGGATACAGACTGTAAGGATGTCCCACCGCATTGCACAGATTACACCTTATAGTATTACAGTCCTTAGCCAAATGATCTTCACCTTGACACAGAGAGCACTTCATCACTGGACAGGAGGATGCAAAATGTCCTTTGATTCCACATTTGTTGCAGAGCTTTGGCTGGCCTGGATAAAATATGGTCAGCCCGTCCCTCCCCAGGAAAGCTGAGGATGGCAGATGCTGGACAACATTATCAATGACCTTTAATTTTAGCTGTACAGACCACCCCCCCGTCCATATTCCCCGATCGTCCAAAATCTTTTTCAGGGGGCTCAGGACGTCTCCATACCTCCTCAACCAAACACATAAATCCCCATGTGGTATGGACTCATTACGGACAAGAATTGTCACCATTTTAATGAGGGGCTGGCGGGATACAAGCTTGGGGATGAGCCCTTTCCAGTCCGGCAGGCCCCTACACACGTGTTCATACTTCTCCCAAAATATGTCCAAAGACTCTGGACGGATAAAGGACAAATCATATTCATAGGAACCTGCCGGACTGATCAGGGCGAAGATATCTGCGGGCGTAAACCCCATCTTTAGGATTTTATCCACCACTGCCCTCCTATGTGGGGGGATTCCACCGCCTTCCCATTTTAACTGCACAACATTCCTCCTTTTAAACAGGGAGGAAGACAAAACATTCCTATATTCCTTCCCTGCTTGCTCCCCCTTCCCAGATTTTGCAGCAATACCAGCATAAGATTTCCTTTCATCCCCAGTATTTGCAGTCTTGTCCTCATTCAAAGCTGCTGGCAGAGAGTCTAATTCAGCTGGGATAGCAGTCACTGAATTAGCAGAGGCAGGACCCACCCTCTGCTCTGAACACACAGCCCCAATCCTGTCCACTGCAGACTCCTGGAGAGTTGTGGCACTACTGCACCCAGCATCTCCTCCACCATTCACAGGAACAGCCACTGCGCCTGGTCCAGGCAAAGTCTCTATATTGTCCTTGGACCTCTCTGCAGATTTTTCCCTCAGAAGCTGACTATTGCTCTCAGCAGTTTCAGCTGAAGCTTTGTTTTCAACAGGTAAATCAGACTGCATTGTATGTTGTACATTGTCTATGGGATTGGGCTGACTGCCCGTAGTACTACAACCCCCAGCAAGCCCATTGTCACCAATAAAGTTCACACCACCATCCTGCACACACACTGTACCTGCTTGCTGGGTTGTTACCTTTACAATGGTATGGCTGACGGTGGGATCGGACTTCCCCCAAGCTGCTGCAGATTTTATGGTGGATCTTGCTCTTGCCACAGGTTTGTCCTTCACAGGACTAGGAATGGTGTCCATCTTATCATCACCATCCTGGGAAGCTGCATCCAAAGGGGATTCCAACTTGTTGATGAATTCCAGCAAGCCAGAACCTTCACCTTCCTGAGATGTTCCACATTGCTGGGGTGGGAAGGGGACAGAGACCTCCGCCATTGAGGGCTCAGCAGATGTCTGAGGTGTTGAACAGGTGGGCTCATCCTCCGGGGGCCACTTTCTCACTCTCTGCTGAGTCTGTCAGTTCCTGCATCTCCTCACTGGTCTCCTCACCCTCCATGCAGGAAGCGGCTCCTCTTCTCATGCGATTAAATCGCTCCTCATTCCTATATTTTTCTTTAAATATTCCGCTATTCTCCTTCAGAGAACTCACCAAATCCCTCTGCTTCCTCACAGCTTGTTCCAGGTCCTTCAACTCAGGCCTCAGAGCCGGTCTTTTCTTGCTGTACACTTTTGCACAGATCTGCTTTTTCTTCCTGAAATCAGCCATCATGACCATCAACTTCTCCTCTTCCTTCTCAATCCTCTTTAGTTTGCTGACAGTCCTCTGTCTAAAGGCAGACAGAGATTCATCTCTCCTTTGGCTAGGCCCAGAATCTTCCACAGGCCTATCCAGGGGGCCCCCGCCAGGGTCCTCCCCAGGATCCAGCATCCCTCCTGGGGCAGAGAAGCAACTCTAGCCCCTGGTCTCTGGAAGCACAGGAGCAAAGGAACTAGCAACTGCACACCTCACTGACAAGGAGCAGAATGGCAGTTTCCCACCATCCCTGTGCTGAGTTCCCGGGTCTGTACACCTGCTGTGCCCATTATGAGGGGTTCCCACCATCCCTGTGCTGATTTCCCAGGTCTCTACACCTGATGTGCCCATTATGAGGGGTTCCCACCATCCCTGTGCTGAGTTCCCGGGTCTGTACACCTGCTGTGCCCATTATGAGGGGTTCCCACCATCCCTGTGCTGAGTTCTCGGGTCTGTACACCCGCTGTGCCCATTATGAGGGGTTCCCACCATCCCTGTGCTGAGTTCCCAGGTCTGTACACCCGCTGTGCCCATTATGAGGGGTTCCCACCATCCCTGTGCTGAGTTCCCAGGTCTGTACACCTGCTGTGCCCATTATGAGGGGTTCCCACCATCCCTGTGCTGAATTCCCGGGTCTGTACACCTGCTGTGCCCATTATAAGGGGTTCCCACCATCCCTGTGCTGAGTACCCGGGTCTGTACACCTGATGTGCTCATTATGAGGGGTTCCTACCATCCCTGTGCTGAGTTCCCGGGTCTGTACACCTGATGTGCCCATTATGAGGGGTTCCCACCATCCCTGCACTGAGTTCCCGGGTCTGTACATCTGATGTGCCCATTATGAGGGGTTCCCACCATCCCTGCGCTGAGTTCCCGGGACTGTACTCCTGCTGTGTTCATTATGAGGGGTTCCCACCATCCCTGTGCTGAGTTCCCGGGTCTGTACACCCGCTGTGCCCATTATGAGGGGTCCCCACCATCCCTGTGCTGAGTTCCCGGGTCTGTACACCTGCTGTGCCCATTATGAGGGGTTCCCACCATCCCTGTGCTGATTTCCCAGGTCTCTACACCTGATGTGCCCATTATGAGGGGTTCCCACCATCCCTGTGCTGAGTTCCCGGGTCTGTACACCTGCTGTGCCCATTATGAGGGGTTCCCACCATCCCTGTGCTGAGTTCTCGGGTCTGTACACCCGCTGTGCCCATTATGAGGGGTTCCCACCATCCCTGTGCTGAGTTCCCAGGTCTGTACACCCGCTGTGCCCATTATGAGGGGTTCCCACCATCCCTGTGCTGAGTTCCCAGGTCTGTACACCTGCTGTGCCCATTATGAGGGGTTCCCACCATCCCTGTGCTGAATTCCCGGGTCTGTACACCTGCTGTGCCCATTATAAGGGGTTCCCACCATCCCTGTGCTGAGTACCCGGGTCTGTACACCTGATGTGCTCATTATGAGGGGTTCCTACCATCCCTGTGCTGAGTTCCCGGGTCTGTACACCTGATGTGCCCATTATGAGGGGTTCCCACCATCCCTGCGCTGAGTTCCCGGGTCTGTACACCTGATGTGCCCATTATGAGGGGTTCCCACCATCCCTGCGCTGAGTTCCCGGGACTGTACTCCTGCTGTGTTCATTATGAGGGGTTCCCACCATCCCTGTGCTGAGTTCCCGGGTCTGTACACCCGCTGTGCCCATTATGAGGGGTCCCCACCATCCCTGTGCTGAGTTCCCGGGTCTGTACACCTGATGTGCCCATTATGAAGGGTTCCCACCATCCCTGTGCTGAGTTCCCGGGTCTGTACACCTGATGTGCCCATTATGAGGGGTTCCCACCATCCCTGTGCTGATTTCCCAGGTCTCTACACCTGATGTGCCCATTATGAGGAGTTCCCACCATCCCTGTGCTGAGTTCCTGGGTCTGTACACCCGCTGTGCCCATTATGTGGGGTTCCCACCATCCCTGTGCTGATTTCCCAGGTCTGTACTCCTGCTGTGCCCATTATGAGGGGTTCCCACCATCCCTGTGCTGAGTTCCCGGGTCTGTACACCTGCTGCGCCCATTATGAGGGGTTCCGACCATCCCTGTGCTGAGTTCCCGGGTCTGTACACCTGCTGTGCCCATTATGAGGGGTTCCCACCATCCCTGTGCTGAGTTCCTGGGTCTGTACACCTGCTGTTCCCCTTATGGCACAGACCTGGGAAAATGATCTTGGACTCTTTCATCCAGTTTTGGTCTGACGCTCCTTTCTACCTTGCTATGGTTTGAGCGAATACTTGAGAAAGTATCTGAATTAGTACTGAAAGTTGGCTTCTGCGAAGATTGAAGGGTGAAGCCTCGTACACACGACCGAGTTTCTCGTCGTTAAAAACACGTCGTTTTTTTCGACGAGATTCTTGTTAACCTTGACGAGTTTCTCGTCCAGCTTTAAATGCGTACACACTGACAATTCCAAATCTCGTTGTTCTGCGCGGTCACGGCCAGCACGTACGATGGCAGTATAAAGGGGAAGATCGATTTCCCTGGCGCCACCCCTTGGGCTGCTTTTGCTGATCTCGTGTTACCGCGTGCAAAGTAAAAGTTTGGGAAGAGACGATTCACGCTTTTCAGTCTTTGTGCTCTTCAGTCCATTACAGCGTGACGAATGTGCTATCTCCATTACGAACCGCTAGTTTTACCAGAAGATGCGCTCCCGTCTCATACTTGATTCTGAGCATGCGCGCTTTTTGAAGAGTCGTAAAAGCGTACACACGAACCATTTTCCCGTCGCAAAACAGGCCGACGAGAAACACAACGAGAAAATCTAGAATCCGGACGAGAAAATAGAGAGCAGGTTCTCTATTTTTCTCGTCGAGATTCACGGCAGTTTTCTCGTCGTAAAACCATACACACGAACGGTTTTCTCGACAATAAAGCTCTCTCGGCACTTTTCTTGTCGGTTTTGGACGAGAAACTCGGTCGTGTGTACGAGGCTTGAGACTTAAAAAGTTATAGGTATTGGTACTTTGCTGCCATTTAGTGGCTAATTATATGTACTACAGGAGGATATTCCCTATGTGGGAAAACTTTGAGCCTGTTTTGATCTTTCTGCCCTTGTTCACACCATGTGCAGAAACGGGAATTTCTGCAAGATCACAAAGAAAAACAATTGTTTTCTATGTGCCTACAACACATGTATGCAGATTTTTTTTTTCTGCAATGTGTATGCAGTTTTCTGAGGCGTGTCCTCCATTTTCTTGTAGCTCAGAAGGGGGAGGGGTGTCCTCCATTTTCTTGTAGCTCAGAAGGGGGAGGGGTGTCCTCCATTTTCTTGTAGCTCAGAAGGGGGAGGGGTGTCCTCCATTTTCTTGTAGTTCAGAAGGGGGAGGGGTGTCCTCCATTTTCTTGTAGTTCAGAAGGGGGAGGGGTGTCCTCCATTTTCTTGTAGCTTAGAAGGGGGAGGGGTGTCCTACATTTTCTTGTAGCTTAGAAGGGGGAGGGGTGTCCTCCATTTTCTTGTAGCTCAGGGATCCGATCTTCCTGTAATGACACGATGACTTCTCATTGTTTGGAAGAAATGTGTCTATTGATAAAGATCTTCCTCCTTTATATACAATGTATCAGGCATGTCTGAAATCCAGCAATCCATAGAATGGTTTTAGCATACCTCCCAACTTTTTGAGATGGGAATGAGGGACATCTATTAGTAAAGTATGTAGGCATAGGACACACCCCCCGCCACGCCCCCTTAAAGGAGAATTATACAAAAAAAGATTAGTTAAACCCACAAATGCTTTATTTTTACCACTACTATTTATTTTTTTACCGACTGAAATTTACAATGGTAGCAATTTAGAAATTGGAGGGAAGGTTTAGCACTGTGAAAAGCATTTTGAAAGATAAAAAGTACATTTTATATACAACTATATAGATCAGACCAAAATGAGGGACTAATAAGGAGGAAAGAGGGGCAGGGGGACATTGGTCTAAATCAGGGACAGTCCCTCGAAATTCGGGACAGATGGAAGCTATGGGGTTGGGCAAAGTATGAAGTGTGTCTGTGTTATTGCAATCTGCTTTATACTTTCCCAGACTTTGTATATAATACCCATTAGAGATGGGCAGGACACCCCCCCCCCCCCCAGTTTGGTTTGCAGCAGAACTCCCAAACATGGGTAAAGTTCTGACCCGAACAGCGAAACCCATTAAAGTCTATAGTAGCCAAACATGAAAAATCAAAAGTGCCCATTTTGAAGGTTTTATGCAAGTAATTGGCCATAAAAGGGGGTATGGGGTTCCGGGTACTGCCCTGGGGGCACATGTATCAATGCAATTTTTTTTTAAAAAAGATCGTTTTTTCAGGAGCAGTGATTTTAATGACGCTTAACGTGTAACAATAAAAATTAAAAATTACTATAAATATCGTGCATGGGGGGGTCCCCTTAGTCTGCCTGTAAAGTGCTGCATCTGAAGCATGACATTTCTGAAGGAAAAAAAAAAAACACAAGTCAAATCCCATTTAAATTGACTTGCAGTTACAATTGCCAGAACCTGGCTATTAAAAAAACATGAAGGAAAAAATTCCAAATTTGAAAAAAAAAACGAGCCCCCCCCCCCCCCCCCAAACACTCATACCAGACCAGTTATCAGAGCATGCAGCCTGGCAGGTCAGGAAAGTCCCCTCCTGACCCATACCGGGCCACATGCCTTCAACATGGGGGCGGTGGATGCTTTGCGGGCCTGCATGGTTCAGGGAGGGGGATGCTTGCTCCCCCCCCCCTTCCCTGACCTGCCATTCTGCATGACCAGATAAGCGTCTGGTATGGATTTTTGATGGGGAGAGGGACACACTTTTTTTTTTTTGCTATTACCAGTAATTTAAATGTAATTTCCTGCATTTTTTTTTTTTAGAAATGTAATTTTTTGCTGCAGCATGTTCTATACACAGTACAGATGCACCACTTTACAAGGAGACTAAGGGGACCCCCCCAGGCACTATAGTGAAAGGAATTTATAATTGTTATTGTTTCACTTTAAGCATCATTAAAATCGCTGCTCCTGAAAAACAGTCTTTTTAAAAAAAAAAAAAAATGTTTGCATTGATACATGTGCGCCAAGGGCAGTGGCCGGACCTCCATACCCCTTTAATGGCCAATAACTTGCAGGTAAGCTTTAAAAATTGAGACTTTTGATCTTTCAAGTTCCGGTCCCATAGACTTTAGTAGAGTTTGCTGTTTGGGTCCGAACTTTTTCTCTATTTGGGAGTTCTGGTGCGAACAGAACAGGGGGGTATTCGGCCCATCACCAATAATTTGCTATATACTTTCTTAGACTTTGTATATACTGTAATCCCCAGGCATGGGGTGGGGGTGTCCTCCATTTTCTTGTAGCTCAGAGAAGGGGGAGGGTGTTCTCCATTTTCTTGTAGCTCAGAGGAGGGGGAGGTGTTCTTCATTTTCTTGTAGCTCGGGGGAGGGGGGGAAGGTGTTCTCCATATTCTTGTAGCTCATACAGAAAGAGGGGGTGTCCTCCATTTTCTTGTAGCTCGAGAGGAGGGGGTGTCCTCCATTTTCTTGTAGCTCAGAGAGGACTGGGTGTCCTCCATTTTCTTGTAGCTCAGAGAAGAGGGGGGAGGGGTGTCCTCCATTTTCTTGTAGCTCAGAAAGGAGGGGGAGGGGTGTCCTCCATTTTCATGTGGCTCAGAGAGGAGGAGGGGTTTCCTCCATTTTCAAATAACTTGAAAATGTAAATTGCAATTTGAAATTACTTATCCTTTATGTTTGTGTGTGTATGTATATATTACAGGCAATTTGTGAGATTTGCCATTCTATACAATGTAACATATATAAAGGAAGAAGCTCTTATTGCCGGTGTTCCGTCAGATTAGGCGACCCGTCAGATTTGGTAATGGAAGTGACGTTTTGTCGCTGCCATCTTGCTACACCCCGCACTCCTCCACAGTAACGATACACTGAGAAGGGGGCAGGCGGACATCTTGTTACACCCACCAGAGTTTTGCATTTCACACTTTTTTTTAACAGGAAACTGAGCATATATGGTGAAATATTGTATTTAGAAATCCCTCGGACTGTTTAGATGTTGAATTATAAATGCAGCGGTGTTCTGTCACATTAGCAAACCTGTGAGATCAGCAGATTGGCTGCTTCTTTTAAAATTCAACATCTAGACAGTCCGTCGGATTTCTAAATACAATACTTCACTATATAAGCGCTGTTTACTTTTAAAAATAAGTGGGAAATGCAAAATTCCCGTGGGTGTAACAAGATGTCTGCTTGCCCCCTTCTCAGTGTATCGTTACAGTGGAGGAGTGCGGGGTGTAGCAAGATGGTGGCGACGAAACATCACTTCCGTTACACATTCTGATGGGTTGCCTAATCTGACGGAACACCAGCAGTGAAAGGGTTACATGTGAGTCAGCCCTCTAGTAGAACAGGAAGTGGGTGGGGCTGATGTCACAGATTTCTCTCCTCCCTCCCAGTACAGGAAAAGGAAAGCATGGATAAATTGTATATAAAGGAGGAAGATCTTTATCAATGGATACATTTCTTCTAAACAATGAGAAGTCATTGTATCATTACAGGAAGATTGGATTGCTGAGCTACAAGAAAATGGAGGACACCCCCTCCCCCTCTCTGAGCTACAAGAAAATGGACACCCCCTCCTCTGAGCTACAAGAAAATGGAGGACACCCCCCCCCCCTCTCTGAGCTACAAGAAAATGGAGGACACCCCCTCCTCTGAGCTACAAGAAAATGGAGGACACCCCTCCCCCTCTTGCATGTAGCTGAAGCCAGAGACAGACAAGGCTGAAGGAGAAACTTCCAGAGTGCTCGGGTAAGATGAGGAACCATGGAGGGGGACTACAGGGGTGACACTGCGATGGGGGAGGGGCAGTACAAGGAACTAAGCACGTGGAGGAACTATGGCATGAACAACGCTGGATTTACACATACACAGACTTCGATTTTTGCTGATGATGTCACTGTGTGAATTCTCCTTGTAAATGATGTCACAGAATTGTATGTCATAGTTCCCAGATAGGGTTGCCACCTCATCCCTTTGAACCCGAACACATATTAATTACACAGGTTCTGTGGCTGATTAAGGTGATAATCAAACTCACTTAGTGCCTTATCTGCATAAAATCAGCCTCAGAACCTGTGTAAGGCCGCTTGCACGTGATACTCCTGTTTTGAGCATCTACTTTTTCAGCCATTTTTTTTTTCTTATTGGTATGTATTTGCGCGTATTTACGAGCATTTTTGCATATATGTGTTCGCGCATTTTCGTATGCACTCGTGCAAAAACACAACATCCCCCCCCCCTGAAGGAAGGGGAAAGCGGGAAGGTGGAAAAGGGGAAAAAGAAGAGCAGAACAGGAGGGAGGGGACAGGAGAAGGTACGATCACAACCGCCATCCCTCCAAATTAGGGGCGGCCCGTCCATTATAGGCGCCTCCTCTAACCACGCCACCCCCTATATGAATAATGGATAGATTTATGCATATGTACCGCCTACCCCTCTTCTCTCTCCGTGCGGCTCGCACTGTCTCTTGTCTAGGGGTATTTGATGGTGGAGAGAGAGAGCGGGTGGGCTACGCCTAGCCTCCACCACGTGTATAATACCTGTGGTATCAGCAATGTCTTGTTTACCTTCGGGTCTGTGCTGTGCACCCGGATCCTCCCTCCAAGAGTCACCGTGAACTTCGTCCGCCAGGAATTGAGCCTCACACCATTAAAGTCCAACACTCCTTTTATTAGAACACACCATACAGGGACTTCCTTGATAGATAGAGAAGAAAAGGAGGTGTGAGTGTGAATAGGCCCAGACACAAATTCGCTCCTCCACTCTCCTCCTGGAGAGTGGACTATGGTCTCCGCACGAGAGGAAGGGGATCCTTCTGGACGGTCTCCGACAAGAGACTCACCCGCCACCGGCAGTCTGCTGCACCGGGTCTTCGAGTGAGGAGCTCTCCCCGGTCCATTGCGTCTTACTCAGACTCAGGCCTCCATCCCCGAAGCGCCTTAGGACCCTTCCCTCGCGGAACTCAGTGTTGGGCACTGAGCTCCGGACCTTCTTGCAAGTACCTCACCCCAGGACTAAAGGTGCCTGAGGTGGAAAACGATCTCCGGTGGTCCTCTAGGCCAAGGCCGCCTAGAGGACGAGCACAAACCCACGTCCGCAAGCTAAAGGTGCTTGGGACGAAGACCCCGTGACCAAGATAGCCGGCCCCTTTATACCCCCTCCCAGCAAGCATGGCGGGTTCCCCGCCCCACCATACCGCTGCTGAGAGAGGACAAAAAGGAGGCTCGGCACACAGTGATATTCGTCCCTCCGCCCACGGTGACATCGCCACCTGGTGGACCGCCGGGAACATAGCACTGATGTCACCGCCATATTCAAAAATGCACCCGGGAAAGTAAGTACCCGCTACACATAGCATAGCATGAATCTATCCACGGCCGCCGCAGCCACCCCATATTCATGTGTCAGACCCCTTTAAAGCGGTGTTCCACCCAAAAATGGAACTTCCGCTTTAAGTGTTGGTGACCCCCATGACATGCCTAATTTTGCATGTCATTTTTTTTGGGGGGGGGAGTGGGTACCCTGTTTTTACAGGCACCCAGCTCCCACTTCCTCCCCTGGCTCCATGGCGCCGGAAGGAAGATCACCTCTCTCCGCTCCCTTCGTGCAATCTTCTGGGACACGTCACAGGTCTTTTGGGACACGTCACAGCCGGGTGTCCACAGTTAGAATGCCGGCACCGTGGAGAGGAGGGGGTGAGGAGCGGGGCTTTGCTAGGGTTGCCACCTCATCCCTTTAAACCCGAACACCCATAAATTACACAGGTTCTGAGGCTAATTAAATGCAGATGAGGCACCAAGTGAGTTTAATTATCACCTTAATCAGCCACAGAACCTGTGTAATTCATATGTGTTCGGGTTTAAAGGGATGAGGTGGCAACTCTAGGCTTTGCGCACCCGCATCGCTGGACAGTGGGACAGGTGAGTGTCTGTTTTTATTAAAATTCAGCAGCTACACTTTTTGTAGCTGCTGGCTTTTAAATGGGTGGAACTCCGCTTTCAGGATGCTGGGCGCATGAATTACAACAGCGGGGGTATTTTTGAAGCACCTGATTACAGCCATAGGCTTCAAAATAGGGTGGACTCGTGATGCAGAGCATTGCGCTTGGACCCCCCCCCCCCCAGGTGTGTAGAAAAGCTAATGACTATTCGCTTTTGTAACACTGAATCGCCTCTCCACCAATAAGGAAGCGCAAGTCTGATACCCATCACCTGATTGACGATCCTATTGGACGCCTAGCAGGAGGAAAGAAGAGATGCACGGCGGAAGCATGGAGGACACAGGACCCGCCGCCTGTCTTCCAGCTCGCCGCCGCCCATACCACACAGTTGGCTCCTGCCTAACCTGCCACCCGTCCCACAGCTCGTCGCTGCCTAGCGGGAGGAAAGTAGAGACGCACAGTGGAAGCATGGAGGACACAGGACCCGCCGCCCATCCCACAGCTTGCCGCTGCCTAGCAGGAGGAAAGAAGTGATGCATGGAGGACACAGGACCCGCCGTCCGGCCCAGATCTCGCCACTGCCTAGCAGGAGGAAAGAAGTGATGCATGGAGGACACAGGACCTGCCGCCTATCCCACAGCTCGCCGCTGCCTAGCAGGAGGAAAGAAGTGATGCATGGAGGACACAGGACCCGCCGTCCGTCCCACAGCTCGTCGCCTGACCCGCTGCCCGTCCCACAGCTCGCTGCTGCCTGTCCCACCGCCCGTCTCACAGCTTGCCGCTGCCTAGCAGCAGGAAAGAAGAGACACACGGTGGAAGTATGGAGGACACAGGACCCGCCTGCTGCCTGGTCTGCTGCCCATCCCACAGCTCGCTGCTGCCTGGCCCTCCGCCCATCCCATAGCTCGCTGCCGTCACCCGCTGCCTGACCCATCACCAAGATGGGGTAAGTGCCGGGCAGACAATGAGAGGTAGATAAACGGTTAGTGAATTTTTGGATTATGCGATGGACCTCGACCAGAAGTAATGTAATAGTCGGCAAGCCCAGAAAATTGCCTCCCGCCTCCATGTCTCCTCTTCACATCTCCAACAGAGATCCAAGCATTGCGAAAACATCTTATGAATCTTAGCAGGGATGTGGTACCACTGGGTCAGGACCTTGAAAACAGATTGGTGTTTAGCACAAATAGAGGTTTTATAGGAGAACAGGAGAATTCTGTCCACCTGTTTGTCTGTAAAGCTCAGCCCTAAATCTCATTCCCATTTGGAAATATATGGCAGTCGAAAGGCCGGAGCTGGGGACACCAGCATTCAGTTGGTGGTGCAGCGGGGACTGCTCTGCACATAAGATCTCAAACGTGGTAAGGGGACATGTGAAGGCGTCTGGGGAGGATAGAGAGCTAATTAAATGAGCCAACTGTACTTTCTGCCAAAAGGAAAGGCCAGCATATACCTGGTCATGCATGAATTGTTGTCTGGCGTCCCATTGTCGACGCACTATAAAGTGCCTGGCCTGATAAAGACCCGCAGATTTAAAATCCTGACTTATGAAGACCAGGACTGAAGGCGGGGTTCCCAGTGATAGGGGTATCGCATTCTCTTTCTGCACAATATGTAAATGAACATATGCGCACATGAGGCGTAAATTACTGACCAAAAAAATCATTTTTCTATTATTTTTTTTACTGAAGAATATATGGGGCTTGTTTATGCGCCTGTGTGCTCCGTTAAAAAAAAAAAAAAGAAAAGGAAAAAAAGAAGCTGTACTGAGCTTTTTAAAGCTGCCGTGTGCAAGAGACCAAATTCATAGGTGTTCGGGTTTAAAGGTGTAGCGGTACCCCTGTAGGGGCTACTAAGTTATGTAGCCCACCTATCACACTGCCCAGCCTGGCATTCACCTCTCAATCATTTTAAGACAATTGACAGTCCATGTGCTTGTTTTTTTTTTTGTTCTATTGAGGGAAGTTAACTTGGATGGGGTAAGAGAATTATGAGATGCCCGGTGAATTGTATATCAATCAATTGGTGGATTGTATATCAATCAATCAGGACAACTATGTACACTTCTCTGTACAAGTGCAACTCCTACTTCAGTCTCCTCTAACACTTTCCTTGCTTGCATACTATTCCTCTTCCTTACTCCTGCACAACTCTTAATCCTCAGGACCAGCTAGCAGCACATGGTGATTAGGCCTGACACTGTCTCAGCCAGGCCTCAGCAATTGCCCTTTGCAGGCAGGGACCCGCGGGGGCCTGTAGTGTAGCATAAGTAGAAAGTCTTTAGTGCTAGATGTCCTACTGATGAACTACTGCTTCCAGTCAGCCCTCTTCAGGCCCTGCCAGCCCTCATGGCTACCGCTGCCTGTCTCTACTTCCCATGACCTTGCAGATCTCACTACTGGCTCTGCACCCATATCTGACTGTTTCCTCTCAGTCAGGCCTCCCTAGTCCTCCTGACAGCACATGTCACTCACCAGCCCTCCTGGCTGCAACCGGTGGATGCCTCCTGGAGACTTGCCCGGAAGTACTAGCTCCTGTTGTCCTCTCTTGCTCCTCCTGTGCAGAACCTTCACACTTTCCTAAAGGGCTCCATTCTGCACCCAAGCCCCGGGCCCAATGTCACCACCCCCAGACTGGGGAGCTCCCTCAAAGGCCCAGAGAGCCTAGTACTCCATCTCCAGTTCTTCCACCCGACAACTCCACAGCTGGGCTGACTCAGGGGTATTTCAGGAGGCCTTCCCCCTGCCAATCCAGGTTGGGGATTGGTCAGGGCTCCCTGAGACACTCCAGACATCTCCACCTAGAATCCTCTAGAAGAAAGTGGGAGGTCTCAGTGACACTGCTTGTGAGTCACCAGCTGCTGACTCTAAACCATGCCCAGCCCACACAAATCAAAACAAACAGGCCTGGCTGCAATTTTTCTGCACTCACCAAAAATCCTAATTTAGCACCTACCTATGTAGAGGGTGCTACAAAGGGATGAGGTGGCAACTCTATTTCCAGCAATGCACAGAAAAATGCTGGTTTTTGTTCTAAGCTGATAGCGATACACAGTTGGTGCCGACCTGCTGGTACACTGAGATGGATGTGTTGTATTGTACAGATATCAGTACTGGGAACCATCTTCAGCAATGCAGTGATGGTTTGTGTCCTGTACAGGACGTCCCGAGAGTGCACAACTGCCCCCCCTCCCTCCCTCCGCTCTCAAATCCCCCCCCCCTCTTGGCACAAATTCTGTCCCTCTCATCACAAATGTAGTGACGGCAGCACAGAAGATAAGTGAGGCAGGAGGAGGTGTGGGTGTACTTTCCCCTCCTGTCAAATCTGAATGTACAAGTTTGATTACTCAACCCCCCCCCCCCCCCCACCCCCAATTTCTGCGGACAGGAGCAGTGTGGGGAGGAGATAGGTAAGGAACCTGTCTACATTTAGATCTAAGAGCGATCCTGTGTTATCTCCTGTATACAGAGAGGAGAGAGAGCACAGCCTGCACCTCATCCTGGCTTACTCCTTCTCTCCACTGCTATCTATATAAAGTCAGCAACCCAGAAAGCTGTGCGAGCCTCACCCAGAGGATCCAGCATTGTCCCTCTGAGACCCCCTAGTCTTCTGCCACCACTCGGTCCCATGCTGCCATGTTTCTTGCAATGTCATCAAGAGGTCCATTGGCTTTCAGGTTCAGCCGGTGTGCCTTTCCAATGACAGTGCTAGGCATGTCGCCCTCCTCCTTTATGAATGAAGGTTATCCCTCCTTAGATATGTGATGTGCATATCCCAGGAGGCATAGCGAGCACTGTGCATGTCATTTGCCTAGGCTGTCCACAAGGTTTAGGAGTGTGTCTATGGTAATGTTTGACCATTCTTCCAGAAGTGCATTTGTGAGGTCAGGCACTGATGTTGGATGAGAAGGCCTGGCTCACAGACTCCACCCTAATTCATTCCAAAGGTGTTCTATCAGTTTGAGGTGAGGACTCTGCAGGCCAGTCAAGTTCCACCGCCCCAAACTCACTCATCCGTGTCTTTATGGACCTTGCTTTGTGCACTGGTCCAATTCATGTGGTGGAGGGGGGATTATGGTGTGGGGTTGTATTTCAGGGGTTGGGATTGGCCCCTTAGTTCCAGTGAAGGGAACTCTTAAGGCGTCAGCATACCAAGACATTTTGGACAATTTCATGCTCCCAACTTTGTGGGAACAGTTTGGGGACGGCCCCTTCCTGTTCCAACATGACTGCACACCAGTGCACCAAGAAAGGTCCATAAAGACATGAATGAGGGAGTTTGGGGTGGAGGAAATTGACTGTCCTGCACAGAGTCCTGACCTCAACCCGATAGAACACCTTTGGGATAAATTAGAGCGGAGACTGCGAGCCAGGCCTTCTCGTCCACATTGGTGCCTGACCTCACAAATGGGCTTCTGGAAGAACGGTCAAACATTCCCATAGACACACTCCTAAACCTTGTTGCCAGTGGCCAGCCTTCCCAGAAGAGTTGAAGCTGTTATAAAGGGCGGGGCCAACTCATAATTGAACCCTGCGGACTAAGACTGGGATGCCATTAAAGTTCATGTAAAGCAGGGCTCGACAATCCCCGGGCGCCAGGTCGCAAATGCGACTAGAATTAGCGACCTGGCGCCTGGGGCAGCCCAGCTGAGGTTACCTGTATCTCCGTGCCCCCCCCCCCCCCCCACGATCGCCGGCCGGTAATTCAGGCCACGGCTTTGCGGCCTTCTGCAGGCCTATGCTTCCTTCTGTGATCTGGCGCCATCTAGTGGTGGCCGTTGGTATGACATACAAGCAGCAATGCTAATGGAGCTTCCCCTGTCTGTTTTCACTGCCATCCCCTTCCCTCTAATTAGAACCCCCAAACATTATATATATTTTTTATTCTAATACCCTATAGAATAAAATGGCGGTCATTGCAATACTTTCTGTCTTACTGTATTTGCGCAGCGGTCTTACAAGCGCACTTTTTTGGAAAAAAATACATTTTTTTTTAATTAAAAAAATAAGACAACAGTAAAGTTAGCCCAATTTTTTTTTTTTTTTTATATTGTGAAAGATAATGTTACGCCGAGTAAATTGATACCCAACATGTCACGCTTCAAAATTGCGTCCGCTCGTGGAATGGCGACAAACTTTTTACCCTTTTAAAATCTCCATAGGCCACGTTTAAAAAATTCTACAGGTTGCATGTTTTCAGTTACAGAGGAGGTCTAGGGCTAGAATTATTTCTCTCGCTCCAACAATCACGGCGATACCTCACATGTGTGGTTTGAATACAGATTTCATATGCGGGCGCTACTCGCGTCTGCGCGTGAGCTCGGCGGGACGGGGCGTGTTCCTGGCTCCTGGATTCCAAGCAAATTTGTCAAGCCTTGATGTAAAGGCAGGTGTCCCAATACTTCTGACAATATAGTGTTGTTGATGGTAAATCTTCTAAAAAAACAGACCCTTACCGTATAGGAAGACTTTCTGTCTTTTTTTTTTTTTTTTTTTGCCAGTGTCCTATCACCTGCAGGTGGTGCATAACCCAATGAGTAGGGAATGATAAGGATGCACCTTGTCCATGATATACAATAAAGAAAGATTCTTATACAGACAGGTTAGGGTATGACAAAGTCTGGTCGAGAGCGAGTATAGCTCTTCACTCTGAATATAGGGGTTTATAAAATGAGGTTGGTCGAATGCAATGGCTTCCTAAAAAAAAAAAAAAATCTAATTGGATATCAGTAGGCCAATGGTCAGATCTTATTGATGGGTGTAGGAAAGATGCCAGAAGCAGAGCTAACATGATGTCAAGTTTGTGGCCAGGAGGAGCACATACTGAAAAATCCCCGGAGAGTAGAAGCAGAGAGACTAAAGCCCCTCGTACCCACGGTCGGACTTTTGGCCAACAAACTTCATTTTGAGCAAGTTGGACCAACAATCTGACCGTGTGTACGCTCCATCGGACAAACTTTTTTTGCTTTTTTTTTCTTGTTTTCATCGGACAAAAGTTGGGTCTGCAAACGGACAAACTTTTGCCCAGCAAAAGTCCGATGGAGCAAAGTCCTACTGTGTGTACAGGAAACCATCGGACAAGCATTCCAATGTATGGGAGATCAGAGAGACTTTGTACTGCAATCCAAAATCTGGAAAATTCCCCCAGTGAGCTTGTGTTTTCGTAGCCTTTAGTAGTTCAAGCGTGTGAACCCACAATTCCAAATGGCTTGGATACATGATGACCTCAAAGTATAGAAAAAGAAGAGCTTAGGGAGAGCTTGGGGAGATTTATTGGGCTGGTCTAGAAATTCTAATGAAACTTGGGGAGTATATCCCATTTCCAGCACGTTCATCTTTGCCAAGCCATGAAGTCTTCAGGGAGCTCCATGTCTATATGGAATTAGAAGACTACAGATGTATTAAGCTGGCATAGCAGTCCCTAAATAAGAAATGCTCTTATGCCGCGTACACACGGTCGGAAATTTCCGAGGGGGGAAAAAAGTCAGACGGAATTTTTTCATCGGATATTCCGACCGTGTGTATGCCCCATCTGACTTTTTCCGCCAGAAATTCCGACTGAGTTAGAAAGAGAACATGTTCTCTTTTTTTTCCGACGGAAAAAATTTCTATCGGAAATTCGGTTCTTCTGTATTGAACTCCGATAGAGAAAAAAGCATGCATGCTCAGAATCAAGTCGACGCATGCTCAGAAGCATTGAACTTAATTTTTCTCGGCTCGTCGTAGTGTTGTACGTCACTGCGTTTTTGACGGTCGGAATTTGGTGTGTCTGTGTGTATGCAAGACAGCTTGAGCGGAATTCTGTCGGAAAAATCCGTTGGAGTTTATCCCGACGGAAAAACCGGACGTGTGTACGAGGCATTAGAGTTTCACTGAAAAGAGAAGTAGGTTTTTAGAAGATCAAGAGAGCATGGTGACAATGATATATTCAGTGCTCCAGTTTTAGAAATAATTACTTTGAAATTGCTTATTGCACCAAAATTTAAGTAGTAGCGGTTGGATACTTGTGAGTGCTTGTTGGATATTAAAAAAAGTACAGTAGAGAATTGTAATCTGTGGTAGAACAAGTTAATTTTAAGCTTGTGTTTTACAAAAAGGAGAGGTGATAGAGGACAGCACTGTCTCATGCCGTTAAATATGGCAAACAAATCGGACTGAGTACCATTGACCAGAACTTTACCAGTGAGGCATGCATTTATGGGCACAATTTTAAGGATGAGGTTCACACTCAGGCCTTTGTGTCCCAAAGACAGACATAGAAAATTCCAAATAACTCTTTAAAATGCTTTTTCTGTGTCAAGGGATAAAATACAAGCTGAAAAGTTTTATTTATGGATATGAGAAATGGGATGAAGGGTTTTGGTAGTGTTGCCGTTGGCTTTGCGACCAGGGACAAACCTGACCTGTTCCTCGTGGATCAGCTGTGAAAGACAGGGAGAGATGAGATTGGCAATGGGTTTGGAAAAGAGTTTAAGATTCCCCATTTAAAAGTGAAATGGGTCCCTAATTAATTATTCTACTATGTCAGTGGCTAACATCTGAGACGGAAAGTGGGTGATCTACATCAATGGAAATGAAATCCTGTGTTTTACATGGAAGTTCAAGATTCCTTGAATATCCTATAGAAACTTGGGGTGAATCCATCTGGGCAATTTCCAAGTTTCAATCTCTGGATAGTACATTTGATCTCTGTCTGTGAATGAAAAGTCTAGCAGCTTGAATGTCTGAGTGTCCCGAGATGGAAGGGTTGTATCGCATGTATAGTATAGCATTTATAAAATGTACTTTTTGGGAGGGAGGGAGAATGAGATGAGGGAATATTATATAGAGTGGAGTAGTAGTCTTGGAATGTTTCAACAATTTTCGGAATTAGTGATGAGAATTCGACAGGGTTGAAATATACTGGATAGCCCTATTAGAGGGTCTGGAGCGTATCCGGTGAGTTAAGTGTTTCCTAATTTTATTGGCGGATTCATAAATTTTGTCGCTCTGGCTCTGTCCCTGGCAATGAGGGATTGTTTTTCAAAGAGGCCTGAGACCCGGTTCACACAGGGGCGACTCGTCCGGCGACTCAGCCGCCTGACAAGTCGCGTCCCGCTCTGTTCAATGGAACCGTTCTAATAGGAGCTATTCAAGTCGCTCCGACTTAGAAAAAGGTTCCTGTACTACTTTGGGGGCGACTTGCATTGACTTCAATACAGAAGTCATTTTGCAAATCGCCTCTCAAGTCATCTTGAGATCGCCTTGCCGAGTCGCTCCCAAAGTCGTGCCGCCCCAGTGTGAACCGGCTCTAACAGTTCTGGTATTTTATAATGCAACGTGTTGAAGGCAGCAGATCTTTTATGCAAGGATTAAAATGTTGCTAACTGATCCAATAAAAACATAATCTGTGAAGGTTTTTTTTTTTTATTCCAGAACCCTGTTGAATAAACGAGCAAATTAGAATTTTAGAAATCGTGAAAAGGGATCTTTACATCTGGGGGACGTATCCCAAAGTTGTATGAACTGGGGCGTGGTCCTGTTGGCATCCTTCAAGCT
The DNA here is from genome assembly GCA_029206835.1 of Rana muscosa. Lineage (NCBI taxonomy): Eukaryota > Metazoa > Chordata > Amphibia > Anura > Ranidae > Rana > Rana muscosa. The sequence continues at coordinate 1,102,778,391 of CM055117.1, forward strand.
CCTCCCATCATCTGAGGGTTAATGAGCCTCCTTAGACTTCAGCTGCTAGGTAACAAGTCTTCTCAAACTGCTAGCTGCTCTCACCAGCCGCAGGGTAATGACTTTGACCACATACTCCCCACTGGGTTGGTCCACAGTGCAGGATATGCCTCTGTGCTTGTGATAGTGTTAGCTTCCTGGCTTTCTATTTGTTTTCTTGCTTGACCTATTTCTATATTCTTGGTTTCCCTTGTTGCTGAACCTTTTTCCTTGCACCCAAATTACTTCTTTTTTTTTTTGGGGGGGGGGGATTTCCGCCTTGGATTGGTAACTGGACTACCATTTGTTTGCTACCAGCCCTGACCTCAGATATGTTTTGGACTAAGCTTGGCCACCACCTGCCCTGACCTTGGACTGTCTGCTACCAGCCACTGTCCCCTGCCTGACCAGCCTTTGGACTACAGGTACCCTTCCTCATCTCTTGTCCATCCTGGTGCTGTCTGGTCAGAAAGTAGAGCGTCAGAAAGTAGAGCACCATGTTCTAAGACATGGGGAAACCAAGTACTGGTAGGCCTATTTGCCTTAAAGCAACGGGGGGACTGCTTTAGGCAGAAGAAACACCAGCTAGCTTTAGTTCCTGACCCAGGCATCAGGCTTTGCATTATATTATCGCAAGTACGTACAAATATTACTACCTGGGTAGTTACTGGCTCTTCCCAAGCCCGTATGTTTGCTGAGGAGCTGTGTAAACTGTCTTGCCAAGTCCAGGAGTTATTGATATGCCAGTCACTTGTTCCTCCTGACTCTGAGCCCTAAGATTAACCTGCCAGACTTATTTTTGGGGGACTACCCCAACTTTTCTAACTTTGTCCACAGCTGTGAGCTGAACTTCCAGCTCAGGCCACACCTTTTTAGATCTGAGGTCCAGCTGGTATGGACAATCGCATCCCTGGTACAGGGAGACCCACAGCCCTGAGTCTTTAGCATGTCCTTGGACAACCATGCTCTGATCTCAGTGGATGAGTTCTTAAAAATCCTTTGGCCTTCCCTTCAATGACCCTGATTGCAGCCACACTGCGGAGTCCTCTCTTAGAGTTTTGTGGGAAGGTAGGCATATCACAGAAGAGTTCAGGTTAGGGCTGTTCAGTTGAAGATTACTTGGTGCATTACCTGGAGCCCAAAACCTGTGAAGAGGTCATGCAATTTGAAGTTGGGGTGGACAGATGTCTGAGGGAGAGACACTAAGAAGGCAGCATCCCAAATCCCAACTGTCCTCACAGCAACCCTTCTGCGGGATTTTCCAGGACCCCCTGCTCTGAACCTGTAAGAACTGATACAGATAGGAGCCACATGGCTGCCCCACGTAAAAAAAAAAAAAAAAGGTAGAAGGGCACTAGGACTCTATCTATACTGGAGTGGTCAGGGCCACTTTGCTGTTAAATGCCCTAGCAAGCCAGGAAATTACAAATGTCCTGGGAGACTTGGGTCTGTTGAGCTAGTCAACTCAGTACCTGGTCCAGGTCCGAATAAGCTATTTGTACCTGCTCAGCTTACGTTAGCTTCCCTGTCTCACCTCCTGTTGGCTTTTCATAGAATCCAGTTCCACCAGTAACTTTCTTAATAGGGGTCTAGCAGAGCGCCTCCAGATTTCTCTGACCACCCTGCAGCAGGGCCGGATTAACATAGGGGCTATTGGAGCAGCAGCTCCAGGCCCCTTCCCCAAGATAGGCCCATTTGCCCAAAAAAAAAAAAAAAAAAGATCGACTTCGAGGATTGTAGCTCAGCAACCAGAAACCACAACCACTTCATATTTGAGGGGTATGTAGCTGAAGACCCACCCCACCACTGGTCAAAATATGGGGCTGCTATCATTTATGGTTCCGGAGATACGGGGCTGCTTGCGCAGCCTGTCAGAAGCTATATACAGAGCAGACAGTTTAAATACAAGCTGACACACTGCAGCAGACTGAGAAGATGAGCTCACAGTGCTTTTAATAATTATTTGATATTACTAAGACTGCTTTCACACTATGATGCCCCGAGCGTCGGCGGTAAAATAGCGGTAAAAACGCTGCTATTTTACTGTCAGATTTGCAGCACATTTCGGCCGCTAGCGGGGCGCTTTTAACCCCCGCTAGCTACCGAGAAAGGGTTAAAACCGCCGGAGATGCGCCGCTACTGCAGTGTATTGGCGGCGGCACGGCGGTGCTGCCCATTACTTTCAATGGGCAGGAGCGCATTAGGAGCGGTGAGTTCACCGCTCCTAATGCGCTCCAAAGAAGTTGCTGGCAGGACTTTTTCTGACGCCTGGCCAGCGGACCGTTCCAGTGTGAAAGCCCTTGAGCTTTCACACTGAAGTGAATAGAGCAGCTGTTTAAGGGCGGATTGCAGGCGCTATTTTTAATGCTATAGCGCCTGCAAAACGACCTCAGTGTAAAAAGGGTCTTATAGTAATTAACCCCTTGCCACCCAGGCCAATTCTGAAACTTCTCTCCTACATGTAAAAATCATCATTTGTTTTTTGCTAGAAAATCACTCAGAACCCCCAAACATTATATATTGTTTTAGCAGACACTCTATGGAATAAAATGGTGGTCTTTGCAACTTTTTATGTTACGCAGTATTTGCGCAGAAATTTTTCAAACGTGTTTTTTTTGGAAAGAAACTGTTTCATTCATAAAAAAAAAAACCTAAAGTTAGCACCATTTTTTTGTATACTAAGCGATGCTTTAATTTTTTTTACAGGTTACATGTTTAGAGTTACAGAGGAGGTCTAGTGCTAGAATTCTTGTTCTCACTCTAACGATCATGGCGTATGTAACCTGTGTGTATCTGGCTCTGATACTAGCCAGGGCCTACCCAGTCACTGACAAGGATCTCTCCCCAGCCTGTCCCCACACACCCTCTCCCTGCTGACCTGTGGATGGGGGAATCACTCCTGCAGTGTTATTGTGTTCTGCCTGCGAATACAATGATCAGTGTTGCTAACTATAGCTGGCAGCACTGATTGTGTTGGGAAAAACCTGACAGGCTGGTTTTACTAAAGTCAGATAATATATTGACTTGTGTAAAACCAGCTAGCCCATACATAGATCGACTATGGCTGGTCTCTGCTTAATTGGCGTAATTTCAATCCATGTATGGCCCGCTTAACCACTACGCAGTCCCTAAACATCCTTCCACAAACCTTTATATTTTTCCTTCCCAGATTCCTTCATCCTCCTCACCTGTACATACTCCCCACACTTCTCTCCTGTACATACTGCTCACTGTCATACCCTCCACACATCTCTCCTATACATAGTGCCCGCTGTCATACCCTACACACTTCTCTCCTATACATAGTGTCCACCGTCATACCCTCCACACTCCTCTCCTGTGCATACTGCTCACTGTCATACCCTCCACGCTCCTCTCCTATACATAGTGTCCACTGTCATACCCTCCACACTTCTCTCCTATACATAGTGCCCACCATCATACCCTCCACACTCCTCTCCTGTACATACTGTTCACTGTCATACCCTCCACACTCCTCCCCTATACATAGTTTCCACTGTCATACCCTCCACACTTCTCTCCTATACATAGTGCCCACTGTCATACCCTCCACATCTCTATCCTGTACATACTGCCCACTGTCATATCCTCCCCACTCTTCTTCTGTACATACTGCTCACTGTCTTACCCTCCACACTCATCTCATGTACATACTGCTCAGTATCATACTGTCCACACTCCTCTCCTGTACATACTGCCCACTTTCATAAACTCCTCTATTGTACATAGTGCCGGCTGTCATACCCTCCCCACTCCCCTCCTGTACATACTGCCCACTGTCATACCCTCCACACTCTTCTCCTGTACATACTGCTCACTGTCTTACCCTCCACACTCATTTAATGTACATACTGCTCAGTATCATACCGTCTACACTCCTCTCCTGTACATACTGCTCACTGTCATACCCTCCACACTCCTCTCCTGTACATACTGCCCACTGTCATAGATTCCTCTATTGTACATAGTGCCAGCTGTCATACCCTCCAAACTCCTCTCCTGTGCATACTGCTCACTGTCATACCCTCCACACTCCTCTCCTGTACATACTGCCCACATTCATAAACTCCTCTATTGTACATAGTGCCAGCTGTCATACCCTCCACACTCCTCTCCTGTGCATACTGCTCACTGTCATACCCTCCACACTCCTCTCCTGTACATACTGCCCACATTCATAAACTCCTCTATTGTACATAGTGCCAGTACATATGTGCGTCGGGACCCTTCGGGGTAAGACCGCGCTATATTAAGATACCTTTCAACTCAACTCAGCTGTCATACCCTCCACACTCCTCTTCTGTGCATACTGCTCACTGTCATACCCTCCACGCTCCTCTCCTATACATAGTGTCCATTGTCATACCCTCCACACTTCTCTCCGATTACATAGTGCCCACCATCATACCCACCACACTCCTCTCCTGTACATACTGTTCACTGTCATACCCTCCACACTTCTCTCCTATACATAGTGCCCACTGTCATACCCTCTACACTTCTCTTCTATACATAGTGCCCACTGTCATACCCTCCACACTCCTCTCCTGTGCATACTGCCCACTATCATACCCTCCACACTCCTCTCCTGTACATACTGCCCCCATTATACCCTCCACACTCCTCTCCTGTACATACTGTAACCAAACCTTACCCTCCACACTCCTCTCCTGTACATACTGTAACCTAACCTTACCCTTCACACTCCTCTCCTGTACATACCGCCAACTATCTTTCTCTCCACATTCCTCTCCTGTACATACCGCGCCCATCATACCCTCCATATTCCTTTCCTGTACATACTGTCCACTGTCATACTCTCCACACTCCTCTCCTGTACACACTGCCCACTTTCATACCCTCCACACTCCTCTCCGGTACATACCACCCTCTGTCATACCCCTCACACTCCTCTCCTGTACATACTGCCCACTTTCATACCCTCCACACTCCTCTCCTGTACATAGTGCCCACTGTTAGACCCTCCACATTCCTCTCCATCACCTGCACATACTTCCCAGTTTTATACCGTCCATACTCCTCCCCTAAGCCTCTTACCCACAAAAACAGTTC
>CM055117.1:1102783602-1102969123 GCA_029206835.1 Rana muscosa
GAAGATCTGAACAAATTAATTGGGTGGGCAAATACATGGTAAATGAGGTAGAAAAATTTAAAATAATGCATTTGGGTGCCAAAAATATGAATGAAATCTATACACTGGGGGGAGAACCTCTGGGGGAATAAAGGACGGAAAAGGACCTAGTAGATGATAGGCTTAGCAATGGCATGCAATACCAAGCTGCTGCTTATAAAGAAAACAGAATATTGGCATGCATTAAAAAAGGGGTTTAACTTGAGATAAAACGATAATTCTCCCACTCTACGAGACTCTGGTCCGTCCGCACCTGAAGTATGCTGTCCAGTTCTGGACTGCATAAAGGATGTACTGGAAATTGAGCGAGTACAAAGAAGGGCAACAAAGCGAATACAGGGACTGGAGCATAATAGTTATGAAGAAGGGATTACGAGCACTGAACCTTTTCTCTCGCTTCAGAGGGGATATGATTTCAATTTACAAATACCGTACTGGTGACCCCACAATAGGGATAAAAATCTTCAGTGAAAGGGAGTATTATAAGACATGTGGTCGCTCATTTAAATTAGAAGAAAATAGGTTTAACCTTAAACTGCGTAGAGGGTTCTTTACTGTAAGAGCGGCAAGGATGTGGAATTCCCTTCCACAGGCGGTGGTTTTAGCGGGGAGCATCGATAGTTTCAAAAAGCTATTAGATAAGCACCTGAACAACCACAACATACAGGGATATGCAATGTAATACTGACATATAATCACACACATAGGTTGGACTTGTGTCTTTTTTTTCCAACCTCACCTAGTATGTAACTATATGTATGTCTGTGTTTAGATTTACCATGGCTTCAATAAAAATCACCATACACATCAAATATCCACTACCACTTAGCCCCCTTTTAGTCAGATTCAGGGGGCACGAATATTACCTCATTTGGACTTTCTATGTACAGTAACAGTAGCAGGTATTTCCTCTAAACAAGTTTTCCAGGTACCAGGATTTTGGTTCGGAAGGATACGATTGCCTTTTTTCCCAAATGCCTCTGCCAAGAGGGTCAAAGAGTGAAGCCAGGGAGGATTTGAGGAGTCAATCTGGTGAGACCATGTAATTCAAATTTACCCAAAGAAATTAAAGAGATCACCCAGATTTCTGAGGATAGCTGATTTGCCCTCCTGCTGTTCAATAAGGCAGAATGGGTAACCAACCCCATTGGTACTTTGTTTTTGGATTTAAGTTCATCCAGTAGCAACTTTAGTAATCTGTCATTCCCTACTGATAGCTATCTTCCAGGCATGAAAAAAATATGTAGCGGGGTATTGCCTTTTAAATCCCTCAGAGACTACATTACCCAGTACACTTTTAGGCACCCAGGGTGCCTTGCCCCGTGCAAGGACTGCTGGAGCGGACTTTATAAGGGAGAGGGGGAGCCCAGTTCTTTCTCTTTGGACACCGCCCTCCCAGCAAGCTGAACTGCCGCTTGAGATCCTGTGACTTTAGGCCAGAAGCCTGGCCCTTTTCTCCAAAGAGCCTTCCGCGTGCACCGAGGAACCTGAGGGACGTCTCTCCTTGATACTGCACCTTTGCCAGGAGGACCGAAGACCCGGATGTCGAGGGATCGGTGTACTTAAACACCGCAGTGGAAGAAACGGACGCGGACTGGTCCGGTTGGGTGAGAGAGCACCTGCTCATAGACAGACACAGTACCTTTTTGTTTCCTTGGTGGATTACAAATTTTGTTCTTCAAGTGCACCACCGTTGCTAGCGAAGATTTCCCTACAGAACTTCCTCTTAAGTTTAGTCAGGCCTGACTGTAGCGTAGACATTCCTGGGCACCATATTGTCCATGAGGGGAAGTAGCTGCAAAGGGGACTGTTAGAGTTGCATAGCATTGAATATTTGTCTGTTTGTTTAACACTGTTTGTTGCAGGACTCTGCACATGACATGTACCCTCCTGTTTTACTGCTTACCCACTAATCTAGGTAAACATACAAGGGTTAAGTATATTGGTGTCTGTGTTCTTTACTTTACAGAAGAGATAGGTAAAGGAAGTTTTAAAATATCACTGTGTGTTCTTGTCATAGGATTGTGCCGCTGTGAGTTGCAGGCCTCACAATCCTATCATCCCCTACTAACTGTGCCAAGGGAGGTTAGAGCCGATTGCCAGGGGTTGATAGCGGTGCACTACAGGGCCCAAAATCATACAGGCAGCCCTCTTAACTGGGGGTATCGCTACAAATAAAATAAAGCTTTCTGCCAGGGGGCAGCCTATAGGGGGGCCAGGGGGAGATGGAGCCTGGAGTGTGCTTTATTGATGAGAGGAAATTAAATATGGGGGTAAAAGCAGGGATTTAGTTAGGAAGAATCAGTTGGCACAACAAATCAAGAATCCAACAAGGTGTTACTCTATTAAGTCACACTAGGTACTCCATCCTATGTAGAATCCTTTTGGTAAAGTAGAGCATAAATTATTCAGAAAGAACATAAATTAGCTGCATTTGAAGACGAGGTGCTGCTATTCAAACGCTCACCGGAATTGTCTTTCCCCCTCTGTAATTCAACATGTCCAAACCAGAGTCTAGTAGACATCCCGGTTATGATAAAGTTGGAAACACAAAATCATGAATTATAATATAATAAATAATTCTAACAAATAATATAATAAAAATTATTCAATAATGTAATCAAATCAAAAACACTGAAATTTGCTGAGTTGCAGAATTGTCGCCGTCATTACTTTTAGTGTTTGATGACGAATTTCCCCACAAATCGCTATCGCTCAATTCTGCGAGTGATTCTAATTTCCTATTGCTGTTTTCTAGCTAGTGTAGCGGGCACTCTGCTCGGTGGGTCTTCCACACTCCCAATCCCCTGTATTAAAGTTCTCGATCGAAATGTCTCTGGTCTAGGGGTATGATAGGAAAGGGAGTGCGGCCGCTACGCCAGGCCTCCACCACAGATGTATAAGTGGTATCAGCAAAAGTTCTTTACCTTCGGGCCTGTATTGTGTATCGGATCCTCCCTCCAGGAGTCCTCTGCCAGGAAACGAGTCTCACACCGTTGTAAGTCCAACACTCCTTTATTTGAACACAGCATGGACTTACTTGCTTTACAAAACCAGAACAGGAGGTGTGAATGTGTATGTAGGCCCAGACACAAGTTCTTTCCTCCACTCTCCTCCTAAGAGTAGATGATGGTCTCTGCACGAGGGAAATTCACCTTCCGGACGGTCTCCGACAAGAGTCTCACCCGTCACCGGCAGTATGCTGCACCGGGTCTTCAGATGAGGAGCTCTTCCCGGTCCATTACGTCCACCTCGGATTCAGGCGTCCATCTCCGGAGCACCCTAGGATCCTTCCCTCGCGGAACTCAGTGTTGGGCACTGAGCTCCGGACCGCCAACTGGGTACCTCACCTCAGGCTAAAGGTGCCTGAGGTGGAACATGATCTCCGGTGGTCCTCCAGGCCTAGTCCGCCCGGAGGACAAACACGAACTCCATCCGCAAGCTGAAGGTGCCTGGGACAACGAACCCCGTGACAAAATGGCCAGCCCCCTTTTTATACCTTCCCCCGGCATGCATAGCGGGTTCTCCGCCCCACCACGCGGCTGCCGAAGAAAGACAAAAAGGGATTCGACACAGCAATGACTCGTCCGTCGGTCCAAAGTGACAGCGCCACCCGGTGGACCGCCTGACATACACCACCGGTGTCACCGTAGAAATTCAAAAGTTTTCCCGGGAAAGTAAATACCCGCTACACTAGTCTAAAAGCACTTTTGACGTAAAGGGACACTTTTTGGTTGCTATGGACATTCTCAAGTTTCCAGGCAGAAAAAACTGTATTTATAATATAAAACTGCATGCAGGGCACTGGACAAACCACTAGGAAGAAAGGGGATGTGTAATTATTTTATACAGTACTGTAGAGGTCGACCGATATGGGGTTTTCTCTGGCTGATGCCGATATTTAGAAATTGGGGCGGCCGATAAATGATGCCGATTTTTGTGGCCGATATTTTAGGCCGATTTAAAAAAAAAAAAAAACACACCTCACCCACTCCATTCCTTCCTGCTTACTCCTGTCACTCTAGCACACACTTGATGTCCTCAGTACAGATGGCACTGGTTGGTGGCACTGGTTTGGAACTGGCAGGTGGCACTGGTTTGGAACTGACAGATGGCATTGGCAGGTGGCACTATTGGCATTGGCAGGTGGCACTAGTTTGGAACTGACAGATGGCACTGGCAGGTGGCACTGGCTGGCACTGGTTGTCATTGGCAGGTGGTACTGTTTGGAACTGACAGATGGCACTATTGGCACTGGCAGGTGGCACTGGTTTGGAACTGACAGATGGCATTGGCAGGTGGTACTGGTTTGGAACTGACAGATGGCACTACTTTGGGACAGATGGCACTGATTGGCAGTGGCACTTGCAATTGGAACTGGTTGGCAGTGGCGGGTGACACTGGTTGGCAGTGGCGGGTGACACTGGGTGGCACTGACAGATGGCATTGATTGGCACTGGCTGGTGGCACCAATTGGCACTGGCTTGTGGCACTGACAGATGCCACTGATTGGTACTGGCTGGGGGCACTGACAGATGGCACTGATTGGCACTGGCTGGCACTGATTTGGGTGGCACTGAGAGATGGCACTGATTGGCACTGACAGATGGCTCTGATTGACACTGGCTGGTGGCACTGACAGATGGCTCTGATTGACACTGGCTGGTGGCACTGACAGATGGCACCGATTGGCGGTGGCACTGATTTGGGTGGCACTGATTGGCACTGGCTTGTGGCACTGACAGATGGCACTGGCTGGGGGCACTGATTTGCAGTGGCACTGGCAGGTTTCACACTAAGCCAAGTGTAATGTGTGAAACTGACAGAGAGGAGAGAGAGAGCTGTTAGAATTGAGCTCGATGTGGGGGTGGGCGGGACCCGGCCGGGGTGGGCGGGACCCAGCAGCTAAATTACACCAGCCAATGATTGGGCTGCTTTAGAAAGGGGGCAGGGCCACATGCACGTAGCGGCCTGCCCATATACCATCCCATTGGCTGGTGTAATATATCTGCTGGGTCCCGCCCACCCCGGCCGGGTCCCGCCCACCCCGACATCAAGCTGACAGCTCCTCTCTCTCTCCTCTGTTACTTTCAGTTTCACACACACACACACACACACACACACACACACACACACAGCATGGCGCTTGATGATGCTGAGTGTGGAGAAGGGAGGAGGAAGGGCAGCCAGTGAAAAATATCGGCCCAGTTTTGATAATAATCGGCCGATGCCGATTTATCAAAAATGCCCAAATATCGGCCGATATATCGGTCGACCTCTACAGTACTGTAATCTTACAGATTACAGTGTACTGTATTTATTGTGTGTTTTAAAAAAAAATTAATTTGGCGCCGTGCTCTGTCCCCATGCATCGCAGGGAACGGAGCTCGGCACTGTGAATCGAGCGAGGAGACAGCTCGCAGACATAGCGGGGAGACATTACAGGATCCAGGGGACATGTAAGTAACTTTCCCTGGATACTGCGATGCGATCCCGAGTCTGGCTCGGGGTTACCGCTTTTGGTAGTAAACCCCCCCCATCCAGACTCTGGAATACCGCCAGGGAGGTTAACCAGTGACTCAATCTAGGGCAGTGGTCTCAAACTGGCGGCCCTCTAGCTGTTGCGATACTACAAGTCCCATCATGCCTCTGCCTTTGGAAGTCATGCTTGTAACTGTCAGCCTTGTCATGCCTCATGGGACTTGTAGTTTTGCAACAGCTGGAGGGCTGTTAGTTTGAGACCCCTGATCTAGGGTCTCTGTTCTCCAGACCATTTTTTTCCTCCTTTGCTATGGTTCTCTCAAATATTTGGAAATTACCGTAACTCTAACCACAAATTACACAGAACTATACAAACCTAGTTATCAACCCCTTCTCAACTGTTTCAGAGAGAATCTAGAGAGATGAGTTGCCTGCATTCACCTTATTGGGTAGTATCGTCATCATAAACGCCAATCTTTTACACTGATCTTAGTTCTATCAACTATTGCAGATTTATCTACCATTATATGAGGCTCTCAGGAATAAAAATCAGAACATTTATCTGGTTTGACTGCAAACCTTGACTTCACTATTAACTGGTGATTAGACCAAATCAGTAGGGGGATTGGACTTGCCAGACTTCATAAATACTACAGGGCAACCCTACTAGTCAGAACAAAAAATGGGTGGGATTCCTCAATGGACAATCCTTCAGAACTGTCTATGGTTCCAAAGATTGTATAGAAAACTTTCAATGGCACCAATGACTAAGCGGACTCAAAACCTTGGTCTTTAGAAAATGGCAAATTAACTTACCATTGAAGGCCAACTCTCACTTCCCATCTGGGCTGGATAAATGGGTCATGAGATATTCAGGAAGTAAAAGGTCAATTATAGCTACTGTACATTATATGATGTTAGACACTTCCATACTCTGCGGGCAGTCAGGGAAAAACTGGGAGTTTTCTTCATTCGGTTATTGGAAGTGGAGCCAGATCAAAAACTTTGATAAGCCTTCAATGGCACCTGCAATCTGTAGACAATATATGCCCCTTGGAATGGCATCCCTGCCTAAATATTGATCAGCACCTTGTATGTCTTAAGCCTCGTACACACGGTCGGACTTCAAACAAACTTTTCCGTGGATTTTTGTCCGAAGGGAGTTGGTCGGTAACACCCATAGCATACACACGCTCTGACTTTTCTGCAAACTTTACCAAAACTTTTCCAACCTCACGTGCTTTTTCTGCTCTTTACCGCCACCCTTTGGTCAACTTCTGCTATTGTTGGTTGATTTTAACATTATTTGTTTTGTCCATCTGACAAAAGTCCGATGGATTTCTGTACACACGGTCGGACTTTGCTCCATCGGGCTTTTGTTGGCGAAAAGTTTGTCCGTTTGCAGACCGAACATTTGTCCGATGAAAACCAAAATAGTTTGTCCGATGGAGCGTACACACGGTCGGATTTTTTGTCAAACTTTCTCAAAATGAAGTTTGTTGGCAAAATGTCAGACCGTGTGTACGAGGCTATAGTCATACAAACTACTTCTTGCTTTGCAGCACATCCTCCTCAATTTGTATGGCTGAATAGAAAGAAGATAATCAAAAGATTTGCCAAGATTTTATGAGACCTGCCAAGCTTCCATACATAAACAAGTGGTAACAGGATCTAGGCAAAACCCTAAACCAGGCCAATTGGCACAAAATGTGGCTGGCCACCTCCAAGTGCTTGTACAAGATTCTGGCCCAAGAAAACACATACAAAGTGCTTTTGCACAGACCTCAATAGACATAAGCGAAAGCTGGTGGGATTTGTGTTCCTAGAGGCTCGGCAAATGCTAGCTACTGCCTGGAAGTAGTCAACAATTAACTTGGCAAAGGTGAGGCAGAGACTCATGAGCACCATGGTACATGAGAAATTGACCTCTATACTTAAAGATACACATGCCAAGTTTCTCAAGGTTTGGACACCATGGCTGAATTACAATAGTCACGTAAACCTGTACTGCTCCCTTCTTTTCATATAGTTGCATACTTCAGTCCACAATAACTTAGTGGTTGGTCTGGTCTCCGGGGACCTCTTTCTCCTTGTTCCCCCTCCCCCTTATTCCTTAATTATGGAGGCATCTTCACTAAATCGGTTGACTAAAAATGGTTAGAAAAATAATACTATCAAACACATTTGTCATCTGTGAGAAGGGTTCATCAAGGTGGGACAATACAACCCACCCACCTGTTGTAATATTATATATAATAATAATATATATGTAATATTATATAGGTGTATGTATTATATATTGTGTTATATGTATGGCACAATATATTTGTGTTACATACAGGCATTCTAGTTAAGCACATCAAAGGGTGTTTTGTTGACCAAAGGGCCAAACAGGATTTACTACACATATCAAGGGGACTTGTTTATGTTAATATGCAAGAATCCAGGACGAGTCTATTTTTACGTATCAAAGCATTATTCAGGCCACCTTCCGTCTCCGTAATCTAATTGCATATGTCAAAAGACAGCTTGTTGATGTTATTATGCAGGAATACAAACGATGGCTGGGGTCGTCTCCGGCTGAGTGGGGGGTCATTCTCTGTCATCCTGAATGACAGAGTGTAGATCAAAGACAGCCAATCAAATTGCTCAGTCATTCAATAGATAAGATATAAAAAGCTAATATTCAGGCTAGTCATGATTTTTCTGCATGATTATGAAGGCACAGGTTTATTCTGTAGGAATATGAAGGCACAGGATATATATTTCTGCATGGAGATCCTGCATGGATAGGAAAGCATAGGTCTAGAATATGATCTAGGAGGAGTGGGACCTTGAATCATGTGTATATATATATATATATATATATACTATTGGGTTTGTTGTCATCTGTGCAAGTATTGGACTTTGTTCTGTATTGGAAGTCAATAAAGCGCAATCTCTGGAGAACTTGGGTGATGCTGCGGGAAACATAACTTATATACATCATCATAATAACCTAAGTATTGGGTCAACTGTGGACTATATGAGTTCACTACACCACCTTCTGTCTATTTTGCCTTAATCTGTTCTACATTAGAAGCTAGAGGACCTGGCACTTTCTTTGAATTGTCACAGTAATGGATCAAGTGCTGTTTGTAGAGTAGTAATCATTTTACTATGTTAGGTCTGAATCCTGAATACTGTGTTCTGTATGTAGTAAAGACCTGAACAGTTAATTAAATCCCATTATTTAGAGAAAAAGCTGCTGAACCAAGCTTAACACACTGCTTCTGATTTATTGTACAGTTTGTGCAAAAAATGCAGCCCAATGGTCTGAATGGGAACAAAGAATGAATTAAACTATACCAACCAAAGGAAATAATAGCAGGCTCCCTATAAAATGAATTACAAACATTTAAACATGTATATCACATACAGTACTATTTTTAAATATAATAATGCATGTGAAATGAAAGAGAAAGCAACTTTACTATAGCCAGTTTAACAGAATTTCACTTTTTTTTTTTTTTTCTTTCAGGCGGATTGATGAACCAAACTTTTGGTCACGTTGGTCTTCATCATCCCAACTGAGTTTCCCTGGTAATGGTCGCGTTGATCTTCATTGTCAATTGAGTCACCCTGGTAACAAGTCGCTATGGGTGTTCTGAGTGCCTGAAAGTCTTTACTGGAGGATTCACTCTGGACACCAGCCATATCGGTGTTCTGCATTTCTTGATTGTTTCGGATGTTCTTCAGCATTGATCCAACCTCCGGCGGCAACAGAAGAGAAGTCATTTTTTTTTTTAACAAGAAAAGAAGAGAAGTCATTTTAGCTTTCTGCTCAACACAAGAGCGAAACTTTACCTTACTGCAAAATCAGACCTAACTAAATCCCAGATGGAACACATAGAGGGGAAGCCATATCTGTCTTCGGAATGCATCTTAGCTTTTGCAATTCAACCAAACCTTGGACCCGAAGGAGTTCACACTAAAGTGAAGAGGTATTTTTGTGCCAAATGTGGCAAAGCTTTCTCTGTAAAGTCAAAACTTATCACACATGAGAGGGTCCATACAGGAGAGAAGCCGTTTCAGTGTGACAAATGTGGCAAAGCTTTTGCAACAAAGGCAAATCTTATCACACACGAGAGGGGTCATACAGGGGAGAAGCCATTTCAGTGTCCTGAATGTGGCAAAGCTTTTACATCAAATGCGCAGCTTACCAGTCATAAGATTGTCCACACTGGAGCCAAACCATTTCAGTGTTCAGAATGTGACAAAGCTTTTTTAAGGAAGTCAGATCTTCGCAGACATCAGATGCTTCACACAAACTCGTTTCAGTGTTCTGAATGTGACACGGCTTTCAAAACAAGGTCACAACTTATCAGACACCAGAGGTTTCACACTGGAGAAAAGCCATATCCATGCACAAAATGTGATAAAGCTTTTACACAAATGGCACGTCTTATTACACACCAAATGGTTCACACTGGTGAGAACCTCCATCAGTGTTCTGACTGCGGCAAAGCTTTTGCATGGAAGTCTGCTCTTATTGCGCACCAGAAGGCTCACCATCTAAAAAAGCCTTATTATTGTTCAGAATGTGACAAAGCTTTTACAGCGAAGTCACTGTTCATCCTACACCAGAGGGTTCATACTAGAGAGAAGCCGTATAAGTGTTCTGAGTGTAAAAAAGCTTTTTCATGGAAATCAAACCTCACCACACACCAAAGACTTCACACTGGAGAGGCACCCTATCGGTGCTCTGAATGTAACAAACCTTTTAGAGAGAAGTCAAACCTTATTATGCACCAGAGGGTCCACACTGGAGAGAAGCCATATCAGTGTTCTGAATGTAACAAAGCTTTTAGGGTGAAATCTATGCTTCTCAGGCATGAGAGGGTCCACACTGGAGTGAAGCCATTTTGCTGTTCGAAATGTGGCAAAGCTTTTACATTGAAGGGAAACCTTATCATGCATGAGAGGATTCACACTGGAGAGAAGCCGTACAAGTGTACTGAATGTGACAGAGCTTTTACAGGGAAGGCAGAGCTTATCATACATGAGAGGACCCACACTGGAGAGAAGCCGTATCGCTGTTGTGAATGTGACAAAGCTTTTAAAATCAAGTCTGATCTCGTCAATCACAAGAGGGTGCACACTGGAGAGAGGCCATATCAATGTTCTGAATGTGACAAAGCATTTGCAAGGAGGTCAAACCTTGTCAAACACCGGATGATTCACACGAGAGAGAAACCATTTCAGTGTTCTGAATGTGGTAAAGCTTTTATAGTAATGTCAGGTCTTCTCAGGCATGAGAAGGTTCATGCTGGAGGTAAACCATATATAGAGAAGCCTTTTCATTGTTCTGAATGTGATAAAGCTTTTGTTCAGAAGACACATCTTATCAGACATGAGAAGCTTCACACGGGAGAGAAGCCGTTTCAATGTTCTGAATGTGATAAAACTTTTATACAGAAGACACATCTTATCAGACACCTGAAGGTTCACACTGGAAATAAATTGTGTTCTGAATTGGACAAAGCTTCTTCGGCACCAGAGGTTTCACTGCCTTCACTCTCTGCTGTAGAGAGGAAACTCTAGAAGAGGGGGTTACTAAAGAGGTAGCAGCAATGAAAATCTTAGGGTGTCCCATCAGTTTAACTCTCCATATCATCCAACAATATAGTGGAAAGGTACAATGATACCTTGAAAAGAAAAACTTGCTACAATTCATGTGCAAGTAGGAATGTAATGGATGATGCAATAAGTTTTTAGTGCTTATGTCTATCAGGCACACACCTAGAGGGCCATGGAATACTTTACCCTTTTGAGATACTTTTTGGACAAGCACCAATGACTGAACTGTGTTTTCCTTAATAATTCTCCTCCTTTCTTTTTTTTTTTTTTTGCGTATGAAGCTTTTAATGAACATGTTATTCGTTTGCATCAAAAATTAAATGATCTGGGTTCCTAAGTGTTTTCTTTATTTCCATATCCCCCAGCTAATGCATGAATAACTCTATCTCTCTTGGTAGTGGTCAAGCGGCATTTTATCAAGCCTCTGCAGCCAAGCTTAAGCTACCTGCTAAACCTGTCCATACACTGATCAAAATTTGGCCGGTTCAGCAGGGACATGTGTGGGCATCTTTCCTTGAGAGAAGTTGGTTTTGGACTAATGTCTGTTGAAGGGACACATTAGAAAATCTGAGCGGTGTATTCTGACAGCAGTGGGTTCTGCTGTCAATACACAAAGTCCCCAGTGTGGAGGATTCCTTCATTCTCCTTATTGCGTATTTAGAGGAGTATGTTCGTTTTTTTTTTTCTGGCTGAATGAAGAAAAAAAAAATTTATGGCAAGCTGAAGATAATCTGGGCATGTTTCCCATTGCAAATAGGTTCCCCACTCCTCTGTGACAACAGCACTCCAGGTATGTCTGTGAATGGGACCCAGACGAGGAGGGGGCACTGTCTGGTGAAAAAGCTGCTTCCTATGTATCGCTTATCTGGTGAAGGCTGGAACATTGTGGAGGCCTCTCTTGCACCTTCTGCCCAACACTCCTGAAGGTAGAGACAGAGAGTGTGAAGGCATGGAGTGGCATGAGTGCCAGAGTAGCTGGCTTGTGATGTACATTTGTAGGCAGGTTGCCTACAAGTTTGGCTCTGCTTTAACCTAGTTAAGTAAAGGGTTTGGAGAAGGTTTTAACTTTTCTAGCCTCCTTTCCCAGGTTTTTTAGGTCCTGCCTTCCCACCCAAATGGGCTATAAAAAGGGGGAAGGTTGGGGCCAGGGAGGTCTGGGATCCTGAAGAGGAAAAGGGGGGAAAATAAGGGCGCACCAGCCTTGTGCATTATCCTTGGATATATTTTATTTAAAAATAAAGTAAAAGACTACTCACAAACGTATGGGAGAAGACTCGCGATACAAATAATCTACAGATAACAGCAATTGGTCTAATGACATCAGACTCCAGATGGTATTAGAGGAGGTTTCAGAGCCCACTGCCGGCTAACGTGTTTCGAAGGATTACCTTCTTCTTTAGAGCCCAGCGTGTGCTGATGCTCTGATGTGTGCCTGCTGCCATGGACTGGGTTCCCTAAATGAATCTACCTCGGAAAACTTGACTGCCAGACCACTACTATTCTATGGGGAATGCCATATACATACTCGCGCCTGTGACAAAGCACGGGCGACCCGGAATGGTATATTCAACATTGCCCTTTCGCTTAGAAGTATGAGCAAGTGTGATGCGCATGAGCACGAGCATAGGATCACACCCTTTTTCCCGGTGCTGGAACTCCAGTTTAATTTACACAATGCTTGCTTACACCTACCACTCAGGCCCGGTTGGCTAATTAAGTTCCATCTGTTTGGAACCAGTGGTGGCTGGTGATTTATTTATTTAATTGGGGGGGTGGTAAACAACCACCCCCCTCCCCCGCGGTCAGTCAGCACTTACCCCATCTAGGTCACGGGCGGACAGCGCTCCTACGGGCGATGAGTGGCGGCTTCCATAGCGCCTCCTCCCCTGTGCGCCTCCTCCCTCCTCCTCCTAGGCGTCCAATAGGATCACCTGTCCTTTCAGCTAATCGGGTGACTGGTCTCAGGACCCGCTTCCTGATTGGCTGGGAGGAGGATCAGTGTGACAATAGCGAATATTCATTCGCTGTTTACACCCAACCGGGTGGGCTTGGAGCGCAGTGCTCTGCGCCCCGAACCCACCCTTTTTTGAAGCCTAGTAGAGGCTCAGGCTCTAATCACGTGCTTAAACCCCCCCCATGTCTCCGGCCCACTGCATGTAGATTAGGGGGCCAGATGCATGGCTGAGGGGGCTGGCACCCCTGTTTGGAACTTACCTATAGGGAGTGAAGACAAGTGGACATAAACATTTTGGGATAGGCATAGTTCTTACTGAAAGAGGAATCAAGTAGTGCAGATCACAAGGCATGGAGTCAGCTTCAGGGTCACAAGCCAAGATCAGTTAAAATAGCAGAGAATCAGTGTTGGGGTCACAAGTTGGGGTCTGTAGAAAGAGCAGTATCGAAGAACAGCAGGCAGGAATTTATGTGGAGCTCAATAATCTGGCAAGGTAAAAGGAAGGAATTAAAAAGAGTAACTCCACGTTTGTTGAGAAAAAAAAAACAACATCCTCTGGGTGATCCAAGTATATTTTAGGGATTTTAAAGTGGCTGTTAATGCATTCCTTGCTTTTTTTATTTATTTATTTTTTAAGTCAGTGGTGCCCAACCATTGGGTGTCCTCTGATGTGGCCCATGACCTCCTGATCTGGGATGGAGGGTCAGCAAGCCCAGGTTGCCTGACCCACCATCTCAGAGCATCAGTGTGAAGAATGAAGCCAGCTGAATAGGGAGCATGTAGCTGCAGTAGAGCGCAGAGCCAATGCTTCCAGTAGAGCCCCGACTCCTGTCACAGGTGAAGTGATACCAAATGCACTTTGCCTGGGACAGCAGCACCCAGCGATACCATTTGGAGGACAACAGCAGCCGCAAGCAATACCCGCCTGGGGGGACAGCGGCAGTCCGTTTGTGTATACCACATTATTTGGATAATGTGGATTCCTGTGGGACAATCTATGATCTCCATATGCAGAGGTAATGTGGAATCCCAATGAATAATCTATATCTACCATATGGATTGGATATCTAGGAGTCCTGTGTAATTAACCATGTCTGCTACATGCAGAGACAATATGGAGTCCCAAGGGACAATGTATTTCTGTCACATGAAGGACACTGTGGAGACCTGTGGGATGATCTGTTTCTAAAACGTGCAGAAAAATGGGGGGTCCCATGAAGAAATCTATGTCGTACACTTAGTTCACTACATGAAGGACAACAAAATCCTGTAAGAGACTCTATGTCCGCAACATGTAGGGGCATTGTGGAGTCCCTTGGGAATGTCCTCTGCATTCAGAACAGAGTGGAGTCCTGAGGGACAATCATTGTCTGCCACATGCAGGGCAATATGGAGCCCAGAGGGACAACTTCCACATGCAGAACAATATAGAGACTTTGTTAGTCAATTTATATTGGCAACGTGAAAGCTAATGTGGATCCAGTGAGAAGTTTTTCGACAATATGGAGTCTGGATGGATACAATCTCCAAAGGCAGGACAATGAGAAAACCCATAGGAAAATCGATCTGCCATATGCAATGACAATGTGGAGTCCTGTGGGACATTCTATGCCCACCATATACAGAGACAACCTGGATCCCAGTTTAATTATCTAAAGCCACCACATGCATGCGAGTCCTGATGGACAATTTGTTGTTGTCACATGCAGGCAAAGATAGCCATGTGGGATAATCAATGTCCACAACATGCAGGACAACATGGAACACTGTAAGACAACCTATGTCCACCACAAGCAGAACAATGTGGAACCCCATGGAATGATCTGTTTTTATATAATTTAGGCCAGTGAGGGTTATGTGGGACAATCTATGTCAGTCACATGCAGGACAACGTGGAGTCCATTAAGGTGATCTATGTCCACTAATTGAAGAACATTGTGGAGCCCCATGGAACATTTTTTTGTCTGCCACATGCAAGACAATTTGGAGTACTGTAGGATGATCTTTGTCTATAACAGGAAAACTCTCTATACATTAAAATTGCCCATGGGACTTTTACAAGAGCTGCACCAAACAAAAATAGATCAACACCTTGTTAAAAGGTAGAAACTTTTATTTGAATACATGATTAAAATCATAATAAAATTGGGGGGCGTGTCCGGATATGAGCCGAGAAGGACGTGCTGCAGTGGAGCTCCACTCATCCTGTCTCCATCCTTAGCCATCCTGAACCTGTGCCCCCTAAGTGAGCCCCCAGA
Organism: Rana muscosa; assembly: GCA_029206835.1. Lineage (NCBI taxonomy): Eukaryota > Metazoa > Chordata > Amphibia > Anura > Ranidae > Rana > Rana muscosa. The sequence goes on from CM055117.1 coordinate 1,102,798,954, forward strand.
ACCCCCATCCTAGTTCCTGGGCACCCCCTGCACCGGCCCCAACCTATATTGCTGTTCACGGCCGGCCTGTCTCTCTGCTATCCGGCCCGCGGCCGGCTCCATACAGCTACGTCCCGCCGCCATCTTGCGGCCTACAAAGCCTCCACATCCTCCACGCTCGAGTGCCGCGATCGGGGGGACGAGTAACAGCCCCATCCAGAGCCATCTGCGGAGATCAGGCGGATCGGGTGTACGTCATAGGAGAGCCACCAGAGGAATCCTGGGAATCGCTCCCACACACCCGCGGCCCGCCGCCATCTTGTGGCCTGCGGGACCTCCTCCGCGCTCGGGTGCCGCGATCGGCGGGACGAGCTACAGCCCCATCCTGGGCCATCTGCCGCGGCTTTCTTGAACTCTGACCAGGCGGATCGGGGTGTGACATCGGGGGCTGCCGGAGGAGCTCTGTGACCTGCTTCCCCACACCCTCGTCCCGTCGCCATCTTGTGGCCTCTGAAGCCAGCTTCATCCTCCCAGGCCCGGTAAGCAGGCCATCCTCTCGTTCCTCCCTTGAGCCGGCGTCCCCGGAGAGGGGGAACAGGACTATCACACATCACAAAGGGGGGTGAGACCCATCCCACTGGAACATTGCCCTAGCCCAATGCATTTAAACTGTCAGCCCTCATCCTGCTCCCCGGTCCCGAGATCTTTGCCCACGGCTCCCTGCGGCCCCCCTCTGCCTCTGATTGAACGTCGGATGGGCCACCCTAGGACCCGCTACTCAAAATCAGGCCCAAAGTTTCCGCGCACCTCCCCGCCGGCGGCTACCTCGTCTGCACAGAGGTCCGTGGCTGCGATGGCGGCCAATTCGCAGGCGGCTGGGGAGTCGGGCGGTGGTGGCCCCCACAGGGGTGGAGATCCTGGCGGCCATTACATCCTGTAAAGAAGCCCTGACAGTGAAGATCGACTTCTTGACAGTGGATGTCGGCCTCATCCACCAGGATATGGATAAGTTTCGGTCCCGCATCGCGGAGGTGGAGGATAGGGTCTCCACGGTGGAGGATGCGGTCCGGACGGACTCCAGGGAGGTCAGGGCCCTGCAGCTACAAGTGAAAGCGCTCCAGGAGCGTGCGATAGACACTGAGAACCACCTCAGGCGGAACAACATCCGTATACTTGGATTGCCTGAGAGAGCTGAGGGCCCGAGACCCGCTGAATTTACTGAACAACTGCTGTCTACTTTGTTCAACCTGGGTGACATGCCGCCCACGTTCGTAGTGGAAAGAGCCCACAGGGTCCCACCACTTCCTCCGAGACCTGGGGCCCCCCCACGCCCCTTCCTGCTGCGGCTGTTAAATTACCGTGATTGGGACCGCATCCTGGCGGCGGCACGTGCCATGCCTGAAATTAAATATGAGAATGCCAGACTGCTCTTTTTCCCCAACTTCTCTCAGGAGGTACAGCAACGCCGAAAGTCCTTCACTGATGTGAGACGCCGGCTCCGGGAGAAGGTAAAACGCTTCGGCCTTTTGTATCCCAGCAGATTGAGGATCACTGATGGCGACGGCACCCGTTTCTTTGACACCCCGGAGGCTGCGGCGGCGTGGCTGGACACTCGTTAATTACGTAAGGCCGAGGACTCATGGTCGACTACATCCAGCAGGGAGCAGCTAAGTACCACTTTCCTCCTTCAACAGGACTGCCTCTTGTCTCCTGGTGAATCCCAGCATTGCCCATTTTGTGTCCCCAGTCCTTTCTCTCCCTGCTGAATTCCACCCAATTCCACCTTCATCCCATTTGTATGCCAGATGACTTTTGCTTGCAAGACTGCTGCTTACTCCTGCCTAAGGAGCTCCAACAGCAACTACTGAATTGCCCCACCCTTAAACCGTAGTGCCTCGGCAGTCCCTTGTCTATCTTCCCACACTTTGGATCCCCCACCCAAAGCCGAGACGAGCTCCCCCGGAGAGTGCTCCTCCACCTCCGGGCCAATTTCTTGAGGACTCTATGTTTTTTTCAGTTATGGGACGAAACCCTGCATCAGTTTTTATGGTTCTTTGGTCTAGTTTTTTGGCCTCTGAACTAGGTTTGTATGGTGTCTGGGTAGGGTGTTATATGTTCTGGGGAGAGAGGTATATCTGTTTTGATGATCTGGATAAGTACCGTACTGCTCAAATGTCTTATTGGTCTCTGACCCTACTAAATGTATCTGCCAACGTTGGGTTTGCTTACATGTGTTGGTTTGATGGGCTCATCCTGCTCCTGTTTCCCCCCGGTATTCCATGATGGCTCCCTCAGATGCTGAGCTTCTGACCATTTTGTCGTGGAACGTCAGGGGGCTTAACTCCAAATATAAACGATCATTGTTATTCCAATATTTGAAACTGCATAATCCCCACATAGTGCTGCTGCAGGAGACGCACTTAACTGGTAGCAAGGTTCTGGCTTTGAAAAAACCCTGGGTGCAAAGGGGGCTTCATGCAACCTATTCTTCGTATTCTCGAGGGGTCTCTATACTGCTTAGCAAATGTGTACCATGTGTAATTCATGAAGTTCATCTGGATCCCCAGGGGAAATTTGTTATGGTAGTGTTGAGTATTTTTAACAAGAAGTATGTTATTGTGAATGTCTATCTGCCACCCCCGAGCCAGATACAGATTCTGTACACACTCTATGAGAGGTTGGCTCCGCATTGCCCAGCACAGGTTCTGTTCATGGGAGATTTTAATGCTACACTGTCCCGTGACCTGGACAGGCCTTCCCCCCAATCTACTTTTAATTCTGATCTCGGAACGTGGGCTCAGGTAACAGAGTTCCAGGAGGCATGGAGGTGGCTTCATCCCCATGATAGAATGTATTCATGCTTTTCAGACACATATTGTGCACCTTCTCCCGCATTGATCTGGCTTTTGCCAATACCACCATGCTGGCCAGTATTCAAGAGGCATGTTACCTTCCCTCTGGCCTCTCTGACCATCACCCACTTAAATTGACCATTAGGACCACCAGGTCGCGGAACAAAGCCCTTTGGAGGTTACAACCCCATTGGATTAATAACGAGACAGTCCATGACAGAGTTTCTTCTCCCTTGTGGGACTATTGGGCACACAATGCGGGGTCAGCCTCCCTGGAAATGACCTGGGACGCCACCAAGGCTCACAGCAGGGGTCAATATATCTCGGCTGTGGCGGCGGTGAAGGCGGAGCTGGGAGACAAGGTCACTGACCTGCAGCGCCGAGTTGACGAGGCTTTGAATCAATATTCAGCCTCGGCAATGGTCCCCAACTTCGAGCACCTTTCCTCGCTTAGGCGAGAGCTGCATCTCCATGTTTCAGACACCACTAGGCTTGGCATACAACGTAGCAGACAGGACTACTTTGAGCATGGAGACAAGAATAGCAAACTACTTGCGCTGCTAGCACAGCAGGACAGGCCCTCAGCGTTTATATCAGAAATCCTCATGACAGATGGAGTTTCAGTCACCTCTCTGGAGGATATCCTATCTGCATTCACCTCATTTTATACCTCTCTGTATGTTTCCTCACTCCCTGACGGGTTTGACCCTACGCCTATGATCTCTGTGTTGGACACGCTAGCCCTGGGATGGCTTTCTGACGCGGAGAGGCAGCTCCTTGTCTCAGAGATCACTCCAGAAGAAGTCACACTGGCCGTTAAGTCTTTCCCAGCAGGTAAAACTCCGGGGCCGGATGGCCTGCCCATAGAGTTTTATAGGGCCCACATAGAATTACTCGCCCCCAAACTAGCTCAGATGTTCCAAGCCTGTTCACAACAAGACTCCTTGCCGCCCTCTATGAGAGAAGCCCATATCGTTCTCATTCCAAAGCCTAACAAAGACCCTAAGCTGTGCGCCTCCTACAGGCCAATCGCACTTCTCAACTGTGATTTAAAAATTTTAACCAAGTTTCTGACCACTAGACTTAATAAAGTGATAAGATCCCTGATTGACTCTGATCAAACAGGCTTTATGCCTGGTAGGTCCACAGACATTAATATACGTAGATTATTCTCTAATATACATGCCCCCCATACTAACCAGGGTACTAGGACCATTGCCTCCCTAGATATAGAGAAGGCATTTGACACAGTGGAATGGCTCTATCTGTGGGAGGTTCTTAGAAGAATGGGATTCCCGCTGAAATTTATAGCTTGGATACGCACAATCTATACTAGTCCCACAGCCTGCATCAAGCTGAATGGCTCCTTGTCTCCTCTGTTCCCCCTGCAGAGGGGCACCAGACAGGGATGCCCTCTCTCCCCGGCTCTCTTCGCCCTGGCCATGGAGCCTATTGCTGAAGCCCTCAGGAGCTCGGCCGAGGTCCATGGTCTTAGGGTGAGTTGGCCGGAGGAGAGAGTGGCTCTCTATGCGGATGATTTGCTGCTTTTTTTGAATGACGCTGGTGAATCTCTGCGGGGCGCACTCGGTATCATGGATGCCTTCTCGGTCTTCACAGGGTTGAGAGTGAACTGGCACAAGTCTCAATTGTTCCCAGTGGATGCGGGAGCCAGGTCTTCCTCACCCTCCTCTCTCCCACTTCAGTGGGTCGAGCATTTTACCTATTTAGGTGTTGTTGTCTCCAGAGAGAGTGGGGACTTTGTGCGGCTCAATCTTGACCCTGTCTTGGTAGTCATTAAAACTAAACTAAAAGCGTGGAGTAATCTTCCCCTTTCCCTCATTGGGCGCATTAATCTTCTCAAGATGAAAGTCCTCCCTAAACTTACATACATTTTTCGGAACTCCCCGCAATGGCTGCCTAAAGGTTTCTTTAATTCTCTCAGGCAACTCTTCCTCTCCTTTATTTGGGGGCCCAAACCACCTAGATTCCGATATGCCACCTTGACCAGGCCTGTGGGCAGTGGGGGCTTGGCTCTCCCTGATTGCCACAAGTATTATTTGGCCACTCAGCTTGTGACCGCCCATTGGTGGCTACAACCAGACCTGACCAACTCTGCGGTGGTGTTGGAGGCATCCGTAGTGGGGTCTTTGGAGGCATTGAAGGGGTTACTATTTAGGGGGCCTAAAATGCCTCACACTCTCACCCCTTCGATGCGTACCACTCTACGGGCATGGAAGGTGGGTGAGGCGCTGAGGGCACCCCGGCCGAACTCTTGGTCTCCTCACACCCCCCTGTGGCTGAATCCTAACCTATCGCATTTCAACACTATCCCAGATCCACAGGCCTGGGCCAAATACAAAATACTGACCCTTAAACATATTATCACCAACGGAGACCTCACCCCCTTTCACACTTTATGTACCAAATTTAATGTGCCTGCACGAGCCTATTATAGATATCTTCAAATTGCTCATGCCTGCAGGTGTCAATTTTTAGGCCAACCAGTTGAATTGGTATATTCGGAGCTTGAGTCCACTCTCCGGGTAAAAGACCTGTAGAAACCCACGTCTCAGCTCTATGGATGTCTGTTGGCTGCTGTCATCCCCGAGTTGTCCCCCCTCCGCAGGAAATGGGTGGGGGACATACCGGGGCTGGATGAGGACGACTGGAGGGAGACTTGGGACTTCCCCTTCTCCCCTCTGGTCTCAGCAAGAGACAAATTGGTCCAATACAAAATTGTACATAGAGCTCACTACACACCTCACAGGTTGCACCAGATGCTACCGGCGCACTCTCCGGCATGCTGGCGTTGCTCCTATCGACTTTTTCCACATTTTTTGGGTTTGCCCGGCTATTGCACATTATTGGAAAGCCATTCTCCAGGTGATTACTAAGGTCACTAAGACTCGTGTTCCTTATGATCCTATATATTGTCTGCTAGGGCTGATAGAACAAATGCCAATGATCAGAGCCAGGAAAATACTCATATCCCTTTTATTATATTATGCTCGTAAAGCCATTACGATGAACTGGAAACAATCATCTCCCCCCTCTATCAGATTCTGGAAAAGCCTAGTGAACGCCAGTTTGCCCCTTTATAAAGCCACCTACTCGAGCAGGGGATGTCCACAAAAATTTGAGAAGGTATGGAGTTGTTGGCTGGATGATAATACCACGGCAAATGATGCAGTAACCAATGCCTAGATTGACAATATATTTTTTTAGTCTGTAAGTTTATTGACCCAACTATTCTCACGTTGCATTATCCTGTCGGTATCAATTTGAGCACGGTTTATATATTGAACTGAACCTCTCCCCACATTGGGGTTATAGTATAAGTTTAGATAAGTTGTTTGTATTGTGTGTTGTGCCCTGTTGAGGTGTGCCGCCTCAACAGAGGAACTGCCCCTGCGCGGGCGAATGTTCGGCCCCTGTGTGGGCCAATTTTGTATGATGATATAAACTTCAATAAAAAAGAGTTTGCAAAAAAAAAAAATCATAATAAAATTACATAGAATACATCAAAGAATGATATGAAGTTGTAACTGGTGATGACCTGGCTGGTGATGACCACTCTGTAGGTGGATAGAGCTGGTAGTCGCAGTCCTCGGAACAGGATGTAGGAGCAGCTTGGCACGAGAGCGAGAGATGGAAGCAGAACCAGGAGAGGAGCAGCAGTCAGCAACAACCAGGCAGTGAGGAACAGGATCAGCAGGCAAAGCAAGTCCAGAAGGCAGGCCAAGGTCAGCAACAGCCAGGCAAACCGGTCTAGAGTCAGCAGGCAGGTCAGGTCCAGTAAACAAGCTGAGGTCAAAGGAGTTAGGTAACAGAGCAAGAGCAGAAACGAAATCCAAAGGTAAGCTGGGTCATACACAGGTAAGCAGGTACAGCGGATCAGGTCTTGGGAACACCGGAACAAGCTGAAGACCACTCAGCAACTTCTCATAGTAATAGACCAGTTTAAATAGGCCACTGAGCACCAAGTGCTAATTGGTATGTGCACATGCTCGATTAATTGGCAGTATATCTAACACTGGCCCCTCGCTCAGAAACATGAACATGCTTCCAATGTGCACGAGTGTGAAGCACAAGCACAAATCCGCACTGACTTTTTGATGCTAGGGATCCAGTTTACCTTACACAAACATCTTTTATCGGATATCTGTAGAGAGACCATGTCATTAGTATACCATAGTACAAGAGAGAGAACTACATGGCTGAAAAGATAGATCCGCCATAGAAAAAGTGGACTGGCTCAAAAACGGTTGTCAAAAGGTGCAGGGCATAACTTACCCAGCAAATAGATAACAGTGTATAAAACATACAGTATATTATCCTTCGCTGACAACACAACAAGGAAGTGCAATGGAAAACACCAAAGAAGATGTCTTGTCTGGGACCTGTGAGAAAAGCAGGGCACCAGCTGAAAGGAGCTACACAGCGGGGATAAACAACCAAGGCATCAGACATATTAGGGATGGCTAAAATTAATGTTGTCTGCCACATGTAGACCTACATTGAGTCTTGTGGGACAATCTATTTCTGCCACATGCAGGACAATGTGGAGTTCCATTAGACAATTTATGCCAAGTACTGTTGGAAAATCTATGTCTGGCGACTGCAGAAAAATGTGGATTATCATGGGACAATCTATGTCCTCCACAAAAAGGTTAAAATAGAGTCCAATGGGACCATCTATGTTTGCCAAATTCACGTTAGTGTGGAGTTTCATGGGATAATCTGTATGTCTACCGCATGCAAGAAAATTTAGGGCCTGATGAGGCGATCTATGTATCACTCATACAGGACAATGTCTGCCATAAGCGGGCCAATATTGAGACCCATGGATATATCTCTGTCTGCCATAAGCAGGCCACAGTGGAGTCCTTTGGGACAATCTATGTCTATCACATGAAAAGTAGAGCTGGGTGGAATACTCCATGCCCTCCATCTAAAGAGAGCTCTTTAGACAATCTATGTTTGCCCCATACAGAACAATGTTGAGTGTTGTGTGACAAACTATGTCCACCACATGGAGGACAGTATGAAATTCAGTTGGACAATTTTTGTACTTTACATGGACAGGAGAATGATGAGTGCCTTGGGACAATCTATATTCGTCACATGGTTTGGACAATGCGGAGTATGGTGGGACAGTCTATGTCCACCATTCAGGACAATGTGGAGTGCTGTTGGCCTATCTATGACCATCATATGCAGGATGAAGTGAAGGCCCATGAGACAATCCATATCTGCCACATGGAGAACAATGTGAAGTCCCATGGCACAATCTATGTCCACCAAATGCAGACACAATTTTGAGTCCCGTGGAACAATTTATGTCCTCTACATGGATTGGGCAGTGAGGAGTGCCTTGGAACAATCTATGTTCACCACATGGTGTGGACAGTGCAGAGTACTGTGGGACAATCTATGGTCTTCCACATTCAAGACAATGTGGAGTCCCATGAGACAATGTCTTTATTCCATATGAATGCCAAGGTAGAGTCCCATGGGACAATTTCTATATTCCAAATGAGGGCCATGGTAAATCCCCATGGGACAATCTATGTCCATCAAATTCAGGTTAATGGAGAGCTTCATGGGATAATCTATCTCTGCCACATGCAGGCTAATTTGGAGTCCTTGGAGCAATCTATGTACCCCTCATGCTGAACAATGTGACCTTTTATAGGACCATCTATATCGGCCAAAATCAGGATAATGTTGACTCCATTGGGACAATCCATGTCCATTACATGCAGGGCAATGTGGAGTCCTGTGGGACCTTCTATGTCCACCACACGAAGGTCACTGAGGAGTCCCGTTGGACAATCTATGTCTATGGCATGCATAGACTATGTAAAGTCCGGTGGGATAATCAATGCCTGCCACTTATGAGAGCCATGGGATAATCTATATCTGCCACATGCAGGAGAATTTGGAATGCTGTGGGAAATCTATGACTGTCATATGCATGATCAATCACATAGACTGGACAATGTGGAGTCCTGTGGGACAATCAATGATCACCATATGAATGATAATGTGGAGTTCCATGTGATGATCCATGTCTGCCACGTGCAAGATAATATGAAGTGTTGTAGGACAATCTATGACAACCACATGGATTGTAAAGTGTGGAGTACCATGGAACAATCTCTGTCTCCCATATGGATTGGAAAATGTTGAGTCCTGTGGGGCAATTTTTGTCTACCATGTGGATTGAACAACATGTAGTCCCTAAGGATAGCCTATGTTCACCACATGCAGGACAATGTGGAGTTCCATGCAATAATCTATGCATGTTACATGTATGAAAATAATTCCCATTGGGTTATTAATGTCAGCCACATACAGAGATAATGTAGAGGCCCTTTTTTGAATAATGTTGAGTTTTGATAAATACCCTTCTATATAAAGTGCAGAAGTCATGTGTTATGCCGCGTACACACGATCGTGATTCACGGCGGTGAAACCATCGCCGTGAATCACGACAGGAAAAACGAGGGAACGGCTTGTTCCCCCACACATGGCCGTTTTTCCCGTCATTTTTTTCTCTTGACGAGAAAAACGACCGTGTGTAGGCTCCGCGGCAGTTTTCCCATAGGGAAACAAAAAATGTCAAAAAATGACAGGAATCACGATGAGAAAAATTAGAGCATGTTCTAATTTTTCTCGTCGTGATTAATGCCGTTTTCCCGTCAGGAAAAATGTCAAATAGCCCACAGGCGATAGTTTTTCTCGTCCAAAGGAAAAAATGTAATTTTTCCAGACGGGAAAAATGATCGTGTGTACGCGGCATTATAGTGCCCCTTGTATTGCTAATTAAGAGGGAACAGATTTGGGTCTGTGGTCATTAGGATAAAAAAATACCCGCCATCTGTGGTCAGTGGGATGCCTCATTATCAGCGAGGGGAAAAAAATGAATTGCTGTTAGCTAGGGGGAAATGTGAGGCATTGGTGCTTAGTAGGGAAAAGGAGGAAATGTTGGTGCACAGTGGGGAGGGGGGGAGTGGTCTTAAGTGGAAGTTGGGCTATTACTGGCACTCAGTGACAAGACAGGGGGCACTAGTGCTTAGTGGTAACACAAGGGGGCAGTGCGAACAGAGGGGCACTGCGGTGGACAGATGAACACTGGTGCTTGGTAGCGAGACGGGGTCTGTGGAGAGGACAGGAAGGCAGTGTTGACAGGAGGAAATGGTGTGGATAGGCGGCAGTGGAATTGACAGGCAGGACGCTGGTGCTCAGCAGGGGGGGGGCGGGAGCAGGACAGTGGGGTAGATGGGGGGCACTGGTGCTCAGTGGTATAACAGATGCAGTGGGGGTGACACTGTTGCACAGTGCTTAGACATGAAGCAGTGGGGTCAAGAGGGGGACTATGGGGTGGCAGTGAGTGGCAGGAGGAATGGGGGCAGGAGTGGAAAGGGCGTCAGGCAGGCACAGAGGTGGATGGGAGAATGTGGTGATCAAGACAGGGACACTGGTGCTCAGTGGTGACACAATGTGACAGCTTGGAAGTGGGGTGGACAGGGCGACAGTTGGGTGGACAGGCAGGAAACTGGAGCTCAGTAGGGAGACAGGGAAGCAGTGGATGGCCGAGGGCACTGGTGCTCAGTGGTGAGATGGGGGCAATGGGGTTGATGGGGGGGCCAGTGGGTGGACAGGTGGCCAGCAGGGACACAAGCGGATGGGGAATATTGTGAACCAGGGGACACTGGTGCTCAGTGGTGGAAAGGGGGGGGGGTGGAGAACAGAGAGGCAGTTGGTGGACAGTGATGCAGAGGTTAGTGGGATGGACAGGGGGGCACTAATGCACAGTGATTAAACAGGGGTAGTGGAGGACATGAGAGATGGGTGGCAGGAATGGAAAGGGGGCAGCAGGTGCAGGAGGACAACAGAAGATAGGGGTAGGTGGTGAACAGGGGTGGGGTCGGGGGGGGTTTGGGTACTAGTGCTCAGTGGTGAGACTGGGGGACAGTGGGGAGAACAGAGGGTCGGTGGGTGGGAAAGTGTTGCATGGGGGGGAAGTGAAGGGACACTGGTGTTTAGTGATGGGAGAGGGGGAGCAGTGGGCGGACAGGGGATGGTGAGAGGAAAGGGGGCAGTGGGGTAAAGTGGAGTGGACATGTGGAAGCAGGGCCGGTGCTACCACTAGGCAGCCGCCTAGGGCGCACTGCTGCCTAGGGCGCCCGGCCACTGGTGTTTCTACTGTCTCCTCTCTGCAGCAAGCAACTTAAGCCTTGTACACACGGTCGGACTTCCATCAGACTTTTCCTTGGTTTTTTGTCCGAATGGAGTTGGTTGGGAACACCCATAGCATACACACGCTCGGACTTTTCTGCAAACTTTCTTAAAACTTCTTACAACATCGCGTGTTTTTTCTGCTCTTTACTGCCACCCTTTGGTCAACTTCTGCTATTGTTGGTTGATTTTAACATTAGTTGTTTTGTCCATCGGACTAAAGTCCGATGGTTATCTGTACACACGGTCGGACTTTGCTCCATCGGACTTTTGTTGAGCAAAAGTTTGTCCGTTTGCAGACCAAACTTTTGTCCGATGAAATCCAAAAACAAACGAAAAAAGTTTGTCCGATGGAGCATACACACGGTTGGATTGTTGGTCCAACTTGCTTAAAACGAAGTTTGTTGGGCAAAAGTCCGACCGTGTGTACGGGGCTTAAGTCTCAGCATCAGCAGGCAGCTGCCGCTCCATTCGCACATAGTGTCAGAGGCGCAGTGTCGGCTGAGGACTGTGTCTGTGTCCTGACCTGACTCCCGAATGAATGGAAGCAAGCAAACATTCATTGATGGGCTCTGGTAGGCTGCATTTGATGGGTGCTGGTAAGGCTGCATTTGATGGGCACTGGTGATGCTGCATTGATAGACGCTGGAGAGGCTGCATTTGATGGGCGCTGGTGAGGCTGCATTGATGGGCGCTGGTGAGGATGCATTTGATGGGCGCTGGTGAGGCTGAATTTGATGGGCACTGGTGAGGCTGCATTGATTGGCGCTGGTGAGGCTGCATTGATGGGCGCTTCATTAATGTACATGGGCAAGGCAAAGGGGGTGGAGCCAGGGGGCAGCAAAATTAGGTTTCACCTAAGGTGTCAAAAATCCTTGCACTGGCCCTGTGTGGAAGTGTGGTCAGGGGGCAGTGGGGTGAATTGCTGGGCACTGGAGTGGATGGAGGTGGCAATGGTGCACAGTGGGGGGAATTGGGAGATGAACGCCTGGCTGATGCTGACCTGTTCTGGAGATTGATGTGGAGCTCCTCTGATGACTCTACCATGGTTGGGGTCCTCTTGGATGGTTCCACTGGCTCCTTCTGCTGGGAACCTCTGGTGGAAGCTGTGCAGTATCTGCTCAGCACCAGAAGAGACACAGACAGGGCAGAGTCAGGGAGGATCAAGGGGTCCTTCTCATGTCTGTCTGTCCTGGGAGGCGTCTGCTATTTTGGGTACTAAAGCTGGATACACACTATACAATTTTCTGTAGATTTGTGTCTTCAGATTGACCAAAACCATATAATATGAGGTCAAATCCTAAAGCCTCGTACACACAATCAGATTTTCATCGGAAAAAGCGTAGGACTTTTGTCCGAAGGGCGTTGGCCATGAACTTGTCTTGCATACAAACGGCAAAGAATTGTCAGCCAACAAACACAAAGCTACATGTTTTTTCAGCTCTTTAGCGCCACCCTTTGGGCAACTTCTGCTAATGTTGTGTTATGGTGAGCATTGCTTCCGAGCATGCGTTTTTGCACTTTGGAGTTTTGTCCGACGAACTTGTGTACTATAATCCGACAACACTCATTTGTTGGCGGACAATTTTAAAGCTTGCTATCCCACATTTGTCCGCGTAAAATCCGACAACAATTGTCCGATGGAGCGTACAAACTATCAGATTTTCCGACGACAGCCTGTCATCACACAATTCCCGCCGGATAATCCGATCGTGTGTACGGGGCTTTAGACTCGAGTTTCAATTTGTATGCAATCGGGCAGGCCTGCATGGTTTTGTTAAATCTAAAGGAAATCAGACAACAAGAGTTGTATAGTGTGTATGGGGTCTAATTCCCAGTACACACGATCGGAATTTCCGACAACAAATGTTCGATGTCAGCTTTTGGTTGGATATTCTGACCGTGTGTAGGCTCCATCGGACATTTGCTGTCGGAATTTCCGACAACAAATGTTTGAGAGCAGGTTGTCTATTTTTCCGACCATAAAAGTTCTTGCCAGAAATTCCGACTGTGTGGAGCCATTTACGACGCACAAAAGTGCTGCGCATGCTCGGAATCAATTTGACGCAAGCTCGGAATAATTTTCTCGGCTCGTCGTAGTGTCGTACGTCTCCGCGTTCTTGACCATCGGAATTTCCGAGCAACATTTGTGCGACCGTGTGTGTGCAAGACAAGTTTTGAGCCAACATCCGTCGGAAAACAAAACACCGTTTTGCTGTCGGAATGTCCGATCGTGTGTACGCGGCATAACAGTCCTGAAATGTGAGGAGCGGGGAGGACAGACGCTTGATGCAGTAAGTTGAGAAATGTGGGCAGTTTGTGGTCTCAGGACTGCAGGGGGGGGGGGAGAAATGAGGGGCGCATGCCTTGGGTAGAGGAACTAGGAACACTTACACCTCCTTCTGTGTTCCTGGGACTCGGTCAATGTGGGACAATCCTGGTAAATTCAGGATATTTGGTCACACACAATACAATCTGATTCTTCAATCTCTGTTCTATGAGCCTTGTCCTCCCCTTGTGACATCAATAAAGATAAGTGAACCAAAAATATTATAAAGTCCCCCCCCTCCCCCATAGGCACGCACTACACAAAGCACAAACCCACAGAGGGCGGACATGTGTACACAGATTGTACAAAACGTATTAGGTGCGGCGGCACACACGAAGCGATGGAATCATTCCAGGACCGGTATTTCTGGTTATCTGTAAATGAAAAGGCTGTAAAGGGTTTATAGCGCCTCCTGTGGACAATTATGAGGATCGCCATTTGGTGGTTTGCTCACAAGTCTAATGCCGCGTACACACGGTCGGAATTTCCCGACAACAAATGTTCGATGTGCGCTTGTTGTCGGAAAATCCGACCGTGTGTAGGCTCCATCGGACATTTGCTGTCGGAATTTCCGACAACAATCATTTGAGAGCTGGTTCTCAAATTTTCCGACAACAAAAGTTGTTGTCGGAAATTCCGACCGTGTGTACACAATTCAACGCGCAAAAATTCTACGCGTGTTCGGAATCCTTGAACTTAATTTTTCTCGGCTCGTCGTAGTGTTGTACGTCACTGCGTTCTTGACGTTCGCGATTTCCGACAACATTTGTGTGACCGTGTGTGTGTGCAAGACGAGTTTGAGTCAACAGCCGTCGAAAAATAATCCACGGTTTTGTTGTCGGAATGTCCGATCGTGTGTACGCGGCATAAGTCTGCACATATTTGGTATGTAGTTATTGGACGCAGTCTGATCTGGTCGTGGAGCACAGCTGCCATCATTTTTTTTTTTTTTGTTGTTTGTTTTGTCAGTGGGGGGGTTGGTACTTTTTCATGGGAAAGAAATCCATGTAAAAAATAGTTCCAGCCGTGAAAGGGTAACATTTGAATCGGCTCTTCAGTAGGACAGGAAGTGGGCGGGGCTGATGTCACAGATCCCCCCCCCCCCCCCCCAGCACAGGGAAAGGAAAGCATGGATACATTGTATATAAAGGAGGAAGATCTTTATCAATGGATACATTTCTTCTAAACAATGAGAAGTTTATTTACGAAAGGTAAATCTTCTTTGCACTACAATTGCACTTTCAAGTGCAGTCGCTGTATATCTGAGGGGAAGCGCTGCTGATTTTATCATCCAATCATGTGCAGGCTAAAATTATGTTTTTTATTTTTCTTGCATGCCCCCCTCAGATCTACAGCGACTGCACTTCCAAGTGCACTTGTAGTGCAAAGTGGATTTGCCTTTCGTAAATAACCCCTGTTGTGTCATTACAGGAATCCCTGAGCTACAAGAGAATGGAGGACCCCACCCCTTTCTCTGAGCTACAAGAAAATGGAGGACACCCCCACCATCCACCAGGACAGGAAAGCATTGATACATTGTATATAAAGGAGGACGATCTTTATCAATGGTCAAATTTCTTCTAAACAATGAGAAGTCGTCGTGTCATTACAGGAAGATCAGATCCCTGAGCTACAAGAAAATGGAGGACACCCATCCCCCTCTATGAGCTACAAGAAAATGGAGGACACCCCTCCCCCTCTCTGGGCTACAAGAAAATGGAGGACACCCCTCCCCCTCTATGAGCTACAAGAAAATGGAGGCCACCCCCACCATCCACCAGGAAAGGAAAGCATGAATACATTGTATATATAGGAGGAAGATCTTTATCAATGGACACATTTCTTCTAAACAACAAGAAGTCATTGTGTCATTACAGGAAGATCAGATCCCTGAGCTACAAGAAAATGGAGGACACCCCTCCCCTTCTCTGAGCTACAAGAAAATGGAGGACACCCCTCCCCCTCTCTGGGCTACAAGAAAATGGCGGACACCCCTCCCCCTCTTTAAACTACAAGAAAATGGCAGACACCCCTCCCCCTCTATGAGCTACAAGAAAATGAAGGACACCCCTACCAAGAAAGGAAAGCATGGATACATTGCATATAAAGGAGGAAGATCTTTATCAATGGACACATTTCTTCTAAACAATGAGAAGTCGTCGTGTCATTACAGGAAGATCAGATCCCTGAGCTACAAGAAAATGGAGGACACCCCTCCCCCTCTATGAGCTACAAGAAAATGGAGGACACCCCTCCCCCTCTATGAGCTACAAGAAAATGGAGGACACCCCTACCAGGAAAGGAAAGCATGGATACATTGCATATAAAGGAGGAAGATCTTTATCAATGGACACATTTCTTCTAAACAACACAAAGTCATTGTGTCAATACAAGAAGATCAGATCCCTGAGCTACAAGAAAATGGAGGACACCCCTCCCCCTCTATGAGCTACAAGAAAATGGAGGACACCCCTCCCACTATTCTGAGCTACAAGAAAATGTCAGACACCCCTCCCCCTCTCTGGGCTACAAGAAAATGGAGGACACCCCTCCCCCTCTATGAGCTACAAGAAAATGGGGGACACTCCCACCAGGAAAGGAAAGCATGGATACATTGTATATAAAGGAGGAAGATCTTTATCAATGGACACATTTCTTCTAAACAACACAAAGTCATTGTGTCAATACAAGAAGATCAGATCCCTGAGCTACAAGAAAATGGAGGACACCCCTCCCCCTCTATGAGCTACAAGAAAATGGAGGACACCCCTCCCCCTCTATGAGCTACAAGAAAATGGCAGACACCCCTCCCCCTCTATGAGCTACAAGAAAATGGAGGACACTCCCACCAGGAAAGGAAAGCATGGATACATTGTATATAAAGGAGGAAGATCTTTATCAATGGACACATTTCTTCTAAACAACAAGAAGTCATTGTGTCAATACAGGAAGATCAGATCCCTGAGCTACAAGAAAATGGAGGACACCCCTCCCCTTCTCTGAGCTACAAGAAAATGGAGGACACCCCTCCCCCTTCTCTGAGCTACAAGAAAATGGAGGACACCCCTCCCCCTCTCTGGGCTACAAGAAAATGGAGGACACCCCTCCCCCTCTATGAGCTACAAGAAAATGGAGGCCACCCCCACCATCCACCAGGAAAGGAAAGCATGAATACATTGTATATATAGGAGGAAGATCTTTATCAATGGACACATTTCTTCTAAACAACGAGAAGTCATTGTGTCATTACAGGAAGATCAGATCCCTGAGCTACAAGAAAATGGAGGACACCCCTCCCCTTCTCTGAGCTACAAGAAAATGGAGGACACCCCTCCCCTTCTCTGAGCTACAAGAAAATGGAGAACACCCCTCCCCTTCTCTGAGCTACAAGAAAATGGAGGACACCCCTCCCTCTCTCTGAGCTACAAGAAAATGGAGGACACCCTCCCTCTCTCTGAGCTAAAAATAAAATGCAGAACAACATCCTCCTCCCCTTCTTCTTCCGTCCACACATTACTGCAGCCAGAGACAGACAGGAGACTGAAGAAAAACTTCTGGAGAGATCGAAGTAAGAATGGGGAGCTATGGAGGGGAAATGTGGGGTCACTATGGGGGGGAGTACAGTAAGTGCACACCAATGTACTAAACAAAAATCAGGTCATGGTGAACTTTGTTCACAGAACGTCCCAAGAGAGAAGAATTACAACATACAGATCACCTACCTCCCCTCCTCCTCCACACATGGATCACCTTCCCCCTCCCCCCCCACACACAAACACACACTTCCTCCCCAAACACAGATCACCTAACCACCCCCCCCTACACACACAAATCACCTACCTCCCCTCCTCCCTCACACAGATCAATACCTCCCCTCCTCCCCCACATAGATCGCCTACCTCCCCTCCTTCTCCTCCCACACACAGATTGTCTACCTCCCCTTCTCCCCCACACAGATCACCTACCTCCACTTCTCCTCCCCCACATAGATCGCCTACCTCCCCTTCTCCTCCACACACAGATTACCTACCCCCCCACACAAAGATAACCTACCTCCCCAATCACAGATCACCTAACAATCTCCCCCTACACACACATTACCTACCTCCTCCACACATGGATCACCTATGCCCCCCTACACACAGATCACATACCTCCTCCCCAAACACAGATGACCTAACACCCCCCCCCCCCCCCACACACACACACACACACACACCCAGATCACGTACCTCCTACCACGCACAGATCACCTACCCCCCCACACACACATATCACCTACCTCCCTCTCACAGATCACTTACCTCCCCCCACACACCAATCACCTCCTCCCCAAACACAGATAACATACCCCCACATAACTCCTACCTCCCTCCCACTCCCCTCCCCCCACACGCTTCCCTTTTACCCCCTCCACTGATCACCTACCCCCCCCACATGCACAGACCACCTACCTCCACCCACAGACAAACCACCTACAGTACCGTTCAAAACTCCCCAGTGTACAGTACTGTGCTCCATAAAGGTGCATGGGCACAGGGGACACCCTATTATTGCTCCAACTTGGGAGACTTAAAATGATAGAGTTAGGACCGCAGTACACTGGGGTGCGGTGATGTGGCCGCTGCGGTTTGCACATATATTTGCAATTGTGTACAAACTTGTTATTAATGTGAACTGTTTAGACATGACAATTCGGTTTTGTTGCAGTCTGGCTGGTAAGTGAGCTGGGAATTTGTTTGCTTTTGATATGCGTTGCCCTCCCATGGGCTCCCTGCTGAAAAGGCCACTTATAGTTTGGGGAGGTTGCCATTTATTTGTACCATTTTCTTTTTATCAGGATCCGTTTAATTTTTCAGTAATGAAGGTATGCTATCACCATTGCTAGAACCATTGTACTATAATTGGGTTGCTCACGACCATATGTTCTCTTTCTCTGTTTTTGTTGCAGTATTTTTGTCAGGGCTGGACTCCTGCTACTTAGCGAGCAGCTCTTTTCTTTCAGTGCTCAGAAGCTGCTCAGCTGTTGGTTAATTACCAGCTACTTGATGTTACCACAGTGACTCACCTGGTTACCATTAACCTGCCTCTTAAGTCCAGCCCACAGCCCTTTTTGCCATTGAAATAGCTTAGCTCATTTCTTCCTTGCCCTTGCATGGTCTATGATCTCTAAGTGCAGTCCTTCCTGTGCTCCTGTGTATGACTTGGCCTGGCTGGCTTCTCTTCTGATTCTTGTACCTAATTTTTTCTCCTGACTACACTGACTTCTGGTTTCCTGATCCTGGCTGGTCTGATTACCCACTCTGGCTTCCAAACCCTGGATTCTGTTTTTGATTACATTCCTGAACTGTTATTTTTGCTCTTTCATTAAAGGTATGATTTTAACTGCATCTTCTGTCTCCGTCTGCTATATGGTTCCTGACGTTATGCAAGGGCCATGAATGCAGAAGGTGTAGGCAATCCACCTATTTGTAATCTGTTTTTCCAGATTGGACGTGCAGGACCACTGCATGGATCAGTTTGCCATAGCGTTACAATCGCTCCTCATTCACACTGCATATCTGGATCCTCTTACTCCAGCTGCTCCGGTACAGCCAGTATTGCAAGCCATCCCTGCTGCTGTCTCTGTTCAGGCAGTCGTCTCTAACACTACCACTGTAGGAGGTATGACTGGTTCTGTTCCGCTTCCCAGTGTTTTGGGAGCAATCCAGCTCAATGCAGAGGGTTTCTCAACCAGGTTGGAATGTATTTTGAGATGTTGCCCCAGGCTTTGCCCACTGAGAGATGCAAAGTAGGCTTTATCATTTCTTTGCTTTCTAACAAAGCCTTGGCTTGGTCAAACTCACTATGGGAGACGCAAAAACCCATTGTCCAGAAATACCCTGAGTTTGTGGCCTCCTTTTAAAAGTGTTTTTGATATTCCCGCTTGCTCCACCTCTGCTGCCAAAAGTCTCATGTCCATTAAACAGAGTACGAGAACTGTTGCTGACTATGCTATTGAATTCAATACTCTCGCAGCAGAGGTTAGTTGGAACAACGAGACTGATTTTCCCCATGGCTTCTCTGCTAACATTAAAGATGAGATTACAACTCAAGATATACCTGGGAGTCTTGTGGAGTTGAACTCGTTGGCCATTCTCATTGATACTATACTCCGAGAGAGACCTTCCTTTAAGGAGCGCTTGCGGCGGCCCCCTGTATGTTTGACTCTAAGGCATTCCCACCCATGCCTCCCTCACTTCCGATGCCTCCTAGGTCCAAGTCCTCTAGTGAAGTAGAGCCCATGCAGCTGGGCTTCA
Organism: Rana muscosa; assembly: GCA_029206835.1. Lineage (NCBI taxonomy): Eukaryota > Metazoa > Chordata > Amphibia > Anura > Ranidae > Rana > Rana muscosa. The sequence goes on from CM055117.1 coordinate 1,102,818,657, forward strand.
CACGTCTCTGTCAAAGACGGGGCCTTTAGGAGAAGGGTGAGATTGTGCCTTTACTGTGGCCAAGCAGGTCAATTATTGAAGTCTTGTCCAACCTGTCCCGGAAACACCCACACCTGAGGTCCTGTAGCAGAAAGACCTTAGGTGATGACTTTTTGTCCCCAGCTACACAGAAAGATAAGCCTCTAGTTCTGGTTATCCTTTCCTGGTCTGAGTTTTCCATCGATACCCAAGCACTAATTGTTTCTGGGGCTGCAGGCTTGTTCATAGATGGTGCCTTCATGGTGAAGCACTCAATACCGCTGTAGCCTCATGCCTCCCCATTTGCCATTCCAAGTAATTTCCTCACCTCATTACTCAGTTGTCATTGGTTATCCATGGTTACAGAGGCACAATTCTTCATTTGATTGGCATAGAGCTGAGGTTCTGTCATGGTTACCACAATGCACTAATGCATGTTTTCAGAAAGTGATTTAAGTCATGTGCACCTCTTCAGTCTCATTGCCAGAGGAGTACCGTGAATTCTATTATGTCTTTGACAAAGGTCAGGCTGGTATTTTGCCACTACATCGGTCTTATGACTGCACAATTGACCTTCAACCTGGTGCTATTCCTCCTCATGGCCAGGTTTACCCTCTGTCTGTCTTGGAGAATGTAGCGCACCCACCCCAGCCTTTACCTGCTTTTCTTCTATTTGGCTCCTTTGCAGGAAAAGACTGAGGCACACCGCACCACAAGCCCGTACCCTCCTGGATGGGGAGGCCGAGCGGTGTTAGTTTCTCGGGCCTGCCTGCAGCCAGTGTTTAAAAACCTCCAGAGCTGACCTCGTTTCTGGGGTAGCCAGAAACAAGTCCTTAGTTCTCCCCAGTAAGCAACTGTCCACACCAACTGAAAAGTCCAACTTCTTATTTATTCTTAAGGGCAATAAATAGTCTCTTTGAGAGCAGACAGGTTGAGACAAACACAGGTCAGATAAGGTGGGAGGAGGTCCAGGCACAAACTTAATTTTGTGTTTCTCCTGTTGTGGTTTGCACGAACAGGCTTGGCGCACGGTCCCTGCCACGGACCATGAGGTTGGTCACTGCCACTGACCTGGTGAATAGTTGCAAGTCACTGCCACTGACCTGGTGTGCGTAGAGTCACTGCCACTGTGACAGAAAGAACCCGTACTTCCTTTCTTGAGTAACTTCGCCCCTTTTTAGGATAAGAACATCCCTCCGGAGAGTTACCAGAGGCCCCATCTGTCACCATGACTCTGCGCTGGGTCTTCAGAAAGGGTCACCTCCCTGGCCTCCTCGTCCTGGATACGGGTCCCCTCGCAAGGCAGATCCCTGGGAGCCTAGATCCTTAGCGGACGCCAGACGAAGGTTGCTGGGTTCCAGGCCCTCGCCAATGTACCTCACCCCAGACTGAAGTTGTCTGGGATGGAAACAGCAGCTCCGTCTCCGGGCCTAGGGCACCCGGAGACGACACGCTAGCCCAGCCCTCCGGGCCTAGGGCACCCGGAGGCGACGCACACACACCCAGGCCTAAGGTGCCTGGGCGCAGAACCGACCCCTCTGGAAGATGGCCGCCCCTTTTATATCCTCTCCCGACAGGCACAGCAGGTTCCCTGCCCCGCCGTACTGCTGCAGAGAGGGGACAAGAAAAGGCACAACCCTGTACCATGGTTCAACCTGGGCCTATGGCAACAGCGCCAACTATAGGCCCCAAGGAACTACACACCAGTACCATCTCCCAGGGACAGAAATGGTCCATGAAACCTAACAATTAGTGCATCTGAGCCTAGTTACCACTCAGATGCTCCCCCTAAATATGACACCCCGCTACAAGAATATGGCTATAGAGGAGTCTGTTGCGGATACACTATCCCGGGTGTTCACCCACAAATTCTCCTCTTTAAGAAAAGAAGAGTGGTGAACTGAGACCCTGTCGAATATAGGGGTCTCAATCGCATTACTGTTAAAAATGCTTACCCAATTCCATTCATAACGTAATTATTTGACCGCCTCAAGGGAGCAACGTTTTTCACCAAGTTTGTGAGGGGCATACAACCTTGTGAGGATTAAAGAGGGTCACAAATGGAAAACTGCATTTTAATACTAGGAGCGGACACTACGAATACCTCATAATGCCCTTTAGCTTCTGCAATGCTCCTGCAGTTTTTCAGGAATTTAATAACAATCAATATCTCCTGCAAGATACGCTGCAGTAATGTGTGGATGATATTCTCATACATTCTACATCTCTAGAGAACCACCACACAGGTGTACCCCATGTGCTACAGAGGTTGAGAGAGAACAACATGTATTGCAAGAAAGTTAAAAAGTGCGAGTTTCATTGTGAACAGGTTACATTTTCAGGGTATGTCCTATCTGTTGCTGGGTTTTTGATGGACCCAGAGAAAATTTCTGCAGTCTTACAGTGGCCTTGACCCAGAGGTCTACATTCTCTACAACATTTTCTTGGCTTTGCCAAATGTTATTGGAAATGTAATTGTAATTACTCTTCTCTGGTCAAACCCCGGACTGATATGACCAAAAAAGAGGGCAACCCACAGAACTGGTCCCCGGATTCCATTAAAGCCTTTGAATCCCTCAAGGCTGCTTTAGCTGCAGCTCCAGTGCTGGCACATCCCGATCAAACGTTACCCTTCATTTTTGAAGTTGATGCTTCTGAGAGTGGAGTAGGCGCTCTCCTGTCTCAACATCCTACCTCTGAGAGGTAACTACTTTTCAAAAAAAAAAATCTCCAGCAGAATGCAACTATGAAATTGGGGACAGAGAATTACTAGCCATCATTTTAGCTCTTAAAGAATGGAGGCATCTCCTCAAGGGTACTTCTGTGCTGGTCCTCATTTTGACTGACCATAAGAATCCTCAAATTTTTATCTGAGGCTGAATGCTTATCTCCTAGAAGGGCTTGGTAGGCTCTTTTTCTGTCAAGCTTCAATTACAGGGAGGTTGATTTACTAAAGGCAAATATTCTGTGAACTAGAAGTCCACTTCAAGTGCACTGCAAGTACAGTTTCTCTATATTTGTGGGGAAGCTTTGAAATGAGGGGAAGCTCTGCAGATTTCTATCATCTAATCATGTGCAAGCAAAAAGTAGGATTTTTAAAACAGCTTACCTGTAAAATCCTTTTCTTGGAGTACATCACGGGACACAGAGCAGCATAGTCATTACTATGTGGGTTATATAGAATTACCTTCAGGTGCTGGCACTGGCAACTTCCAAAACAGGAAGTACCCTCCCCTATATAAGCCCCTCCCATCCGGGAGTACCTCAGTTTTGTAGCAAAGCAATACGTGTCCCCAAAAGAGGGGTGGGAGCTCTGTGTCCCGTGATGTACTCCAAGAAAAGGATTTTACAGGTAAGCTGTTTTAAAAATCCTACTTTCTTGTTCATACATCACGGGACACAGAGCAGCATAGTCATTACTATGTGGGACGTCCCAAAGCAATGCCACATGAGGGGGGGGATACACCATACATAAGCTGGGCGCCATCAGGCATGAGGATCTTTTGCGGCCTGCAACACACTGCGCCCAAAGGCGACATCCTCCTGACTTCTCACGTCCACCTGGTAGAACCTAGTAAACGTGTGTACTGAAGACCATGTTGCGGCCTTACAAATTTGCGCCAGGGAGGCCTGGTGATGCACTGCCCATGAAGTTCCAACTGCTCTCGTGGAGTGCGCCCTAACTTTGAACGGAGGCGGTCTACTTTTCAAGCCATAGGCTTGTATTATGACCTGTCGAATCCACTTGGCTAAAGTAGATTTTGATGCTGCCTGACCCTTTCTGGGGCCTTCCGGCAGAACAAACAGAGAATCCGTTCTACGAATCTGAGCAGTGGCTTTTAGATAAGCTTTAACTGCTCTTACTACATCCAAAGAATACAATAACTTTTCCTCTACCGAGCTTGGTTTGGGGAAAAAAGAAGGAAGAACCACATCCTGGTTCAAGTGAAACCTCGATACCACCTTAGGAAGAAAGGCTGGGTGAGGACGTAATACTACTCTGTCCTTATGGATAACCAGATATGGCTCTTTACAGGACATGGCGGCTAATTCCGACACTCTTCTAGCCGAGCATATGGCTACTAAAAATATCAATTTCCTGGTGAGTAGAACCAAGGAAATGTGCCGCAAAGGTTCAAATGGCTGCTTCTGCAGAACCGACAGAACCAAATTTAGATCCCATGGGCATATGGGAGCCTTAATCGGTGGAATAATATGAGTCACACCTTGCATAAAGGATTTGAAAAGTGAATGCATAGCCAGGGGCCTTTGAAATAGTATTGACAAGGCCGAAACCTGGCCCTTGATAGTACTTAAGGCAAACTTCCTGTCTACAGCCCACTGCAGGAAGTCCAGAATTCTGCCTATAACGTACTTACGTGGATGCCATTTTCTGGCCTCGCACCAAGTGATGTACGCCTTCCAAACTCTATAGTAGATCTGCCTGGATACAGGCTTCCTGGCATTGATTATAGTTGATACCACAGAGTTAGAGAGACCTCTCTTCTTTAGGATGTGGGACTCAATAGCCAGGCCGTTAAACTTAGAGTTAGTAAGGAAGGGTGGTATATCGGTCCTTGCGAAAGCAGGTCCGGACGACGTGGAAGGGTCCAAGGACTCCCCACAGACATTTTGATGATCTCCGCGTACCAGGCCCTTCGGGGCCACGCTGGAGCCACCAGGATCACCGGCTTCTTCTCCAACCTGACTCTGCGAAGGAGTCGAGGCAACAATTGTAGCGGAGGGAATGCATATATCAGTCTGAACTGATCCCAAGGGAACACCAGAGCATCCGAGCCGCAAGCGAGGGGATCCCTTGTCCGGGAGACAAACCTGTCCACCTTTGCGTTGAATCTGGATGCTAGCAGATCTACATCCGGTGTTCCCCACCGCTGACATATTGCTCGGAAGACCTCGGGATGAAGGGACCATTCCCCTGGGCATAACTGTTGGCGACTCAGAAAGTCCGCCTTCCAATTCTCCACCCCTGGAATGAAGACAGCTGATATACATGGGACATGCTTTTCTGCCCATTCCAGGATGTGACTTACTTCCCTCTGGGCTGCACGACTCCTGGTGCCTCCCTGATGATTGATATATGCCACTGCTGTGGCATTGTCTGATTGAATTCTGACAGGGGACCCTTGGAGTCTGGATGTCCAGGCTACTAGGGCGTACCGGGCTGCTCGTATCTCTAAGAGATTGATGGGCAGGGTTTTTACTACATTTGACCATCTGCCCTGGAGAGACCATTGCTCCAGTACTGCCCCCCAGCCTGTAAGGCTGGCATCTGTAGTGACCACCTTCCAAGATATCGGGCTGAAGGGTTTTCCCTTCTGGAGATTCTGGGGGATCAACCACCAGCAGAGACTCTTCCGAACGGAAGGGGACAAAGCCATCGGGAAGTCTAGAGCCTGAACTTTTCCGTTCCAGGCTGACAATATGGCCCTTTGTAAATTCCTTGAGTGGAATTGGGCGTATGGCACAGCTTCGAATGATGCTACCATCTTTCCTAGCAGCCTCATGCACAGGCGTATGGACGGCTGTCTTTTTGCACAAAGCAGACGGACCAAGCCCCTCAAAGAGGATACCTTGTCTAGAGGTAAGAAAATCTTCCTCTGGTCTGAATCCAGCCGTAGCCCTAGATATACCAGGTTTTTCACTGGCTGTAGGGCTGACTTGTCCAGGTTGATGACCCAACCGTGAGATTCTAGATACTTGATTGTATCGATAATTACCACTTCTAGCTTGGCAACTGAGTGGTCCATCAACAACAGGTCGTCTAGGTATGCCATTATCGTTACACCCCATGTTCTTAGATCGGCCAACAGTGGGGCCAGAATTTTTGTGAACACTCGTGGTGCTGTGGCCAGACCGAATGGTAAGGCTCTGAACTGAAAATGGCGCCCTTCTACTGCAAAGCGTAGGAATTTTTGATGACCTGGAAAGATGGGAACATGCAAGTAAGCATCTTTGATGTCGATCGAGGCTAACCATTCCTCCCCTTGTAGGGCAGCGGTGACCGATCGGATCGACTCCATCCGGAAAGACCGGACGTTTAGAAATTTGTTTAGACTCTTTAGGTCCAATATGGGTCTTATGTCCCCGTTTGGCTTCGGGACTGTGAAAAGGTTTGAGTAGAAACCCAACCCCCACTCTTCCATAGGAACCTCCATAATTACTCCTTGGAGCAATAGTTGTTCTAACGCCAATAGGAGAGACCGTCTTTTCAGAGGGTCTCTTGGCATGCCTGACCACATAAAATGGGACGGAGGAGACTCTTTTAACTCCAACTTGTATCCCAGAGTTACTGCGGAGAGCACCCATCTGTCTTTGATCGTCTCCCGCCAGGTCTCTGCGAACAACTGAAGTCTTCCCCCCACCCGTTTGAGTGGGGGCAGCCCTTCATAGGCTTGACTTGGAGGCTGGTTTAGTACCTCTTCGGATCCAGGGCTTTTTATTACCCTGTGGCTGTCCCTGATTTTTACCTCCTGAGTTTGACCGAGGAGGCCGTCGGAACTGCTTAGTAGCAGACGTCGCAGGGATAGGAGAGGTAGTCCTCTTAAAAGATGGACCCCTAGACCTCTTCTTACTCGGTAAGAGAGTACTTTTACCACTGGAAATCTTCTGGATATACTTATCCAGGTCTTCGCCAAAAAGGCGTTCCCCATGAAATGGGAAGCTAACTAAGAGCTTCTTACAGGGAGCTTCAGCAGACCAGTTTTTAAGCCACAGAAGCCTACGCATATGTACCAAAGACAGCGTGAGGCGGGAGGCCTGATGGATAGAATCCTTGATGGCGTCAACCGCAAAGCATAATGCTCTAGGCAGATCAGCCAGAGCCTGGGCCTGTTGGTCTGGCAAATCCCTCAGGACCATTTTCATTTGATCCTTTAAAGCTTGGCAGACCCCAATAGCTGCCACTGCTGGCTGTGTAACAGCCCCTGCTGTGGAAAAAGCAGATTTTAATAAAGATTCCAATTTTTTATCCACTGGATCTTTGAACATTTGAACATTATCTACTGGACATGTCAGTGATTTGTTCACAGAAGAGATGGCTGCGTCCACCGTAGGAACATTCCATCTCTGGGTGAACTTTTCCTCCATGGGATAGATCACCGGAAACCTTTTAGGCGGAACAAATAGTTTATCAGGATGTTCCCAGTCCTGGTATATAAGTCCTTCCAATAATGGATGTATTGGAAAGGAGCAATTAACCTGGGGAGCTTTTAGCGACCCCAATGAGGAGACAGCAGTAGTTGATGGTTCAACAAGAGGCATTTTAAATGCAGATCGAACCATGTCAGTTAGGGTCTGGACCCACAATCTTTCAGTCTGTGATGCTGAAAATGGTTCATCTACTGTCGATTCCTCAAAAACAGAGCTAACCTCCTCCTGATCCCCTTCAGGTAGGTCGGTCCCTTCCTGGGACTGTTGCTCTGCCAACAGGCACTCTAATGGAGGTGATGGAGATCTGGTGCGCTTTCTTTCCTGTAGAGAAGAAGCGATCAATGCAGCCAATCTCTGCTCCAATCCCTCCAGAGTTGAGGAAAAAACCTCCTCTGTTATATATGCAGGAGCAGGTGGACTGAGGACAGCCGCAGTACCTGGCACTCCCGGGGGTTCCTTATGGGTATTAACCTCTGATTTCTCAGGGGAGGAGGGTGCAGATGACTGCTCCAGATCCTCAGAGCCCGATGGAGACCCCCTACACTTCCTGAGAGGTATATCTCTGAGTTTTTTAGGCGGCATATTCCTTAGTTCAAAGCTGAGGTATTCCAGCCGCAATACACCCCTTACTGAAATAGTCTAATGCAATTTGCTGCTATGTACATCAGTGGGTGTCTACTAATGCGTCTTTCTGGGGATGCCTGTATCAACCGCCCGCTGTAAGCCCCTATACCATGCTACCAGCTCCTTTTTATGCTCTGTGTCCATAGCAAGCAGCGTGGACTGAGTCCTTTTATCTTGCTGGGACGCCCGCGCATGCGCAGAAGCGCTGGGCGCACAGAGCGCGTCATCCGCCAGGCTCCGCCCCCTTTTTTGAAGCTAAACCTTATAAAAAGAAAGCATGTGTGCGCGCGCGTGCACGTGTGCGCTCTTGGCGCCATGTAGGGAGAGGAGCCAGGGTCCCTGTTTTACCAGGACTCGGGGATGGAAGGAAACTACTTGGCAGCATGACAGAGGAATGCAGCTTCCCTGATAGAGAGCTCACTCATCTGCCTGGACTTTCACCATGGAAGGAATAGTCCCAAGAAAAAAGACGTTCCACAGCGGCCTCTAGTGGACAAACGCAGGTACCGCACTTTTGTCTTTTTTTTTTTAAAACCACCTTTATGAAAAACATTTCCAGGTTTACAGTTTTTTTAAAACTTCCCTTATGAAAAAACATTTCTAGGATTTCTTAGGCATATACAGCTATTAGCGGGAATACCCTTTAGGTAACAGGCAGAAAGACATATTAGGCTTGAGTGAGTGAGTGAATAACTTGTATAGCGCTACAAATGCGAACTAAATCGCCTCAAGGCGCTTTGCATCCAGTGACATCCTGACCCTTCAGAATAGGTGGGTCTTAAGTTTTTTCCTGAAGGCCCGGTGGTTTTCTTCCATGCGGATGTTGGTGGGTAGAACGTTCCATAGCCGTGGTCCTTGGACTGCAAATCTTCGTTCTCCCTTTGATTTGTAGCGGGACTTGGGGATGTGAAGGAGGTTTTGGTTGGTTGATCGGAGATTGCGATTGGGGGTGTAGTGTTTTATCTTCTCGCATAGATATTGTGGAGCGTTTCCCTGTGTGCACTTGTGGGTGAGACAGAGGGTCTTGAATGTGATCCGATCCTTTACGGTTAGCCAATGAAGGGTCCTTAGTGATGGGGTGATGGATTCCCAAGGTTTTTTTCCCGTTACCAGCCTGGCAGCCGTGTTCTGGATGACTTGTAGGCGCGAAATCTGGTATTTGGGTAGTCCGAGGTAGAGGGCGTTTGCGTAATCGAGTCGGGAGTTGATAATTGTTCCAACTACTACTGCTGTGTCCTCTTTTGGGATGAAGGGGATGAGTCTACGTAGTAGACGGAGGAGATGGTGAGCTCCGCTGACTACTGATCCAATTTGTGCGTCCATCGACATCTCCGAGTCAAAGATGACTCCGAGACTTTTGACTTTGGTGCTCGGGGTAACGGTCTGTCCAAGGATAGTGGGGAGTGCCCAAGAAGTCTTAGTTTTTGTCTTTCGGTTTGCGTTGAGGAGAAGGAGTTCTGTTTTGGATCCGTTGAGTTTGAGGGAATTCTCAGTCATCCATTCATCGATCAATGTGAGACAGGTTTCCAATCCGTGATATTGGTCTTTTTTCCCGGTGATACGAAAGTAGAGTTGGGTGTCGTCAGCATATGAGTGGTAGCACAGGCCCTGTTTGCTGATGATTTTGAGGAGTGGGCGGAGGTAGATGTTAAAGAGCACGGGTGACAGGGGTGATCCTTGGGGGACTCCGCAAGAAATTGTGCGAGTTTCAGAGGTGAAGGCTCCTAGTTTCACTGTCTGGGAACGATTGTCTAGGAAGGATGCGAACCAGTGTAGGTCAGGGTCTGCGACTCCGGCTACTTCTTTAAGGCGAATGAGTAGAGTTTTGTGGTCTACTGTGTCGAACGCTGCACTGAGGTCCAGCAGCACCAGGAGACATGATTCTCCGTCATCTGCTGCTTCGAGGGTGTCATCCCATATTTTAAGAAGTGCTGTTTCTGTGCCATGGCCTGGGCGGAAGCCTGATTGTAGTGGATCCAAGAGTTTGTGGGTGTCCAAATAGAGTTGTAGCTGTTGTACTACTGCTTTCTCCATGATCTTGGAGATGGTGTTGAGGCTTGTTACCGGTCTGCGGTAGTTTGGGTCTTTGGGGTCCAGGTTGGGTTTCTTTAGGAGGGGTTTGATTATGCCTTGCTTGAGAGAGATTGGAACAATACCTTCTTTGAATGATTGATTTACGAGGTGTGTTATGGTGGGTGCTAAAATGTCGGTACATTCTTTCAGGAGTTTTGTAGAGATTATGTCATTTGGAGATGTGCTGTCTCTGAGGCTTCTGATTATATTTTTGGTGGTGTCGATGGTGATCGGGACCAGCGAAAATTTTGTCAATTGTATAGTGTTCATATTGATTTCCTCTATTTGCTTTGGCAGAGCAGGGTTGGTTGTTTTTTTCTGTTGAATTGATTCTCGAATGTTTTCGATTTTGTCGATAAAAAAGTCCGATAGCTCATTACAGAACTCTTGTGTTTCGTTTGCTGAAGGTTCTAGGCAGGTGGGGTTCATAGTTTGAGTTACTAGTTTGAAGAGTTCACGAGGTCAGTTTAGGCCTTTTTTGATGGTGTTTGAGAAATGTTCCTTTTTTGCTTTGAAAATTGCTTTGTGATATTTCTTAGTGAGTGCTTTGTAATTAATGTGGTTTTCCTTAGTTGGGTTTCTTCTCCAGGCTCCTTCGGCTCTTCTGCGTTCTTGCTTCAGTAGGGTAAGAGTGTCATTAAACCAGCCGGAGTTGTTTCTGCGAATGAGGGCCCTGCGTCTCGGAGCGACTGTGTCTGCTGTTTGTAGTAATGCTTTGTTTAAGGAGTTGAGTGTTTGTTCCGTTGAGTGGTTGAGATTTTGCGTTCCTATTTTATTTGATAGAGTAGTTTTGAAGAGTTCCGAGTGTAGTTTCTTCTGAGATCTTGTCCATTTTGTTGTTATTGAGTGTTCTGATTTTTGGGAGATGGTGTTGGTGGTAAGTTTAAATTTGATAGCGTGGTGATCCGTCCATGGTAACGGCATGTTGTCCACTGTGTTGATGTCCAGATTTTGTTTGAAGATGAGGTCCAGAATGTGCCCCGATCCATGCGTGGGGGCATTTATCAGTTGCTGCAGACCTAATTCTTCCAATTGGTTGATGCAGGAGGTGGCGATGGGGTCCTGAGTGGAGTTAGCCCAGAGATTGAAGTCCCCGAGTAATAGGAAGTTTTTGGTTTTTAAAGTGTATGTCGAGATGAATTCGGTAAAGGGTGTGAGGAGATTTGCCTTTGGTCCTGGCGGTCTGTAGCATAGCAGTATGTGAATGGTGTCCTGGGGTGTTGTTTGGAGTTGCAGAGTGAGTGTCTCCATGAACGGCAATGAGTTCTGTAGAGTTGGTTTGATGATAGAGAGGTGAGATTTGAAGATCACTGCTAGGCCTCCTCCTCTTTGTCCTGTTCTATGCTCAGTTAGGATGGAGTAGTTCTCAGGCACCAATTCTGTTAGGATGGTGTTACAGTCAGGTGTTAGCCAGCTTTCCGTGATAAAGAGGCAATCTATGTCGTTTTGCGTGATGAAGTCGTGAATTTCCTGTCTGTGCTTGACTGCCGATCTGGTGTTGATCAGGGCGCAAGCTATATGTTGTAGTTGAAGTGGTGTTTTCGTGTTTTTGATAGTCGATTGTCGATTGATCCTTAGCAGTTGTTCTTTTCGTAGTATTTTTTGGGTGGAGGTTGGTAATGTTGAGGCAGTATTCCTTAGCCTCTGGAGGGTGTCCGCTGAGTATTTAAAGTTGCACATGATGGGAAGAAAAAAAAGGTGGTGGGATGGTGAATAGGGCCCAATGACCTAACCTCCCCCCTGTTGGTCCAGAGGAAGGCGAAAAACCCCAGCCGAGTCAGGCCAATTGCTACAGCAGGGGAAAATTCCTTCCTGACCCCTCGAGAGGCGATCGGGTAAACCCTGGATCAACTTCCTAGAGGTAGGAGGTGCCCGAGTGTGCTTACCAGGTCACCACACACGGGCCCGCTGGAGCGCGAAACGGGGAGAGGGTGATGGGATGGTCGGAGTTAAGCCGCAGTCGCTGTCTGTCCTGCAGGTCTAGTAGTCTAGAGGCGGGTGCCAAGATGGCGGCAGGGAGCAGTCAGCGGCTGCGGACAACGTGATGGTGAGCTGGGTGATCTGAACTGGGGGAGAGTGTGGTCCAGGGAAAGCCCCAGGTCATCAGGTTTACGTTTGTTAGGGGAGCGAAAATGGAGGAGTCTAGGGAGGGTCCTGGATGGCCAGAGCTCCTGCCACACACGTCCGTTACCCTAGACCGTGCGTGTGGATTGCTCTGTGCAGCGGTGAGGTCAGAGCTCCTGCCACACACGTCCGTTCCCCTGGACCATGTGTGTGGATTGCTCTGTGAGGCGATGAGGTTAGGGGTCCTGTTACAACGTCCGTTTTGCTCGACCGTGTGTGAGGATCTGGGAAGATGGTGCAGTAGCGGTGGTCGGAGCTGTAGGTTGGGTAGCCTGAGTGCGACGGGTGGGGAAGAACCGTAATGAGTGGAGAAAGCGTTTTTAGAGGTTTTGTGAAGAATAGTGGTGGGGTGGGAGGGAGGGGGGGCAATAACAGTAGGATATATAGAATGAGAGAAAAAAAAGTTTTTTTTTTTTTTTTTTTTTAGTGTGTCAGTGATTGAGGCCAACTCCTGGGTGTACCAAGATGGCCGCTGCTTGCCAGGCCGGATCTTTGCTTCGTCCTCCTGGCAGCCTTTTGGGAGTGATCCAGTGGGGGACACGGGCACTTGGTTAGTGAGGGGGTGCCATCCGGTGGTTTACCGGGTCGGAGTGATCCAAGGGGGCCGGGAGAGGGTGTTAAGGGCCGAGGCTGGGTGGCTCAAGATGGCCGCCGGGGCTAGGCCGAAGCCGCAGACTATCCTGTCGGGCCAGGAAGCTGCTAGTGCTGCTTCGGGAGCCCTCTGGCGCCTAGGCTTGGCTCTGGACCTGGGGGGGGGAGCGGCTAACTGAAGGTCCGGCTGTAGGAGAGGGGATACTTAAGTTAAGGCGGTGTCCGGCCGCAACTAGGCCGCAGCCGGGGACTTTCCTGACGGCAGCTGCGGGTGGAGGTGATGCCGAGTGCGGCGGGTGGCGGCTGGTGAGCTGGGCACTGTGCTGGAGCAGGGGATGCGCCTGTAGGGGGACCGATGCCCGATGGTGCTAGGCCGCAGCCGTGGTCTTGCCTGACGGCGACTGCGCGGGGGGGGTGCTCGGCGGCAGAGGGTTTCGTGATCGTTTTGTCTGTCCTTTCTATGAAGGGGTGGGGGGACCAGGGGGAGAGGAGGAAAGCACGGGGGAAAGCCAGGGAGAACTGGGAAGAGAAAGCAGTGCAGCCCTGGATGTCAGGAGCTGCTGTACGCACGTCCTCTCTCTGTCAGCAGGGTCAGGCGCCCCTCAGTAGAACCAAGTTCCTGAGGGGTCCCCACTTACCTTTTCCCCGCCGCAGGACTTTGTTTGGTCCACAGAAGCCCAAACTTCACCTCTCACGGCAGGCATTGTACTAGACCTTCAGGGACCGGGTTCCCAAGGATTCCACTCCCCTGGACCTGTATAGCACCCTGCACAGATAGCCTCTTGGTTTTGGGTATGACCAGAGCTCTGGATCCCAGGGTCCAGCCCTCCTAAGAGAGGCATTACAGGCAAAACCCTGCTCTTCTCTGCAAGGCCCTGGTACCGACCGTTTAGCTATGAAGCTTTTTTGGTCGGATCCGGAATAGCTTGCTAAGGCCCAGAGAACCTGTACACAAGCCCAGATGAATACATGTTAACCTTGGCCAACACCTTAGACACTGGCAAAAAACTGAGGTACTCCCGGATGGGAGGGGCTTATATAGGGGAGGGTACTTCCTGTTTTGGAAGTTGCCAGTGCCAGCACCTGAAGGTAATTCTATATAACCCACATAGTAATGACTATGCTGCTCTGTGTCCCGTGATGTATGAACAAGAAATACAGTTTTTTTTATTTTCCTTGCATGTTCCCTCAGATCTAGAGCAACTGCACTTGCAGTGCACAGACTATTTACCTTTTAGTAAATCAACTCCATAGTCTCATTCTTACCTGGTACAAAGAATATAATGGCAGATGCATTATCGCAGTTTTCCTCCTCTTCCAAAATGGAGTCTGTTCCTACTCCTGTGAAACCTCCAGACTGCATTTTGGCCACTATTCACAATAGTCTCCCTTCACCTGTGTGAGAGAATTCTGGCCTCTCAGGCCTCGTACACACGACCGATTTTCTCGGCAAGAACCAGCAAGAAACTTGCTGGCAGAGAGGTCTTGCCGAGTAAATCGGTCGTGTGTACGCTGCTATCGGGTTTCTCGTCGAGAAAACCGACAAGAAACCTCGACGAGAAAATAGAGAACCTGCTCTCTATTTTCTCATCGAGATTCTCGTCGGCATGTTTCTCGACGAGAAAAGTGAGTGTGTGTACACTTACCTGTCCTCCCGGAAGCCCGCGCATGTTCGAAATGAATTTGACGCATGCGCGGTATCTTCCTAGGCATACGTAGGGTATACCAAGATGGCGGCGACGGCATCGAATGTGACGAGCGCATGCTCGACGTAGTCGATGACGTCACCGCGTACGCTCCTTTCAAAGAACCGCGGGTTCTTTGAAACGAGCGTGTGTACACTCGGCCAGGACAAGTTTCTTGTCCAAGAATCTCGTCGAAAAAAACGACATGTTTTTTTCAACGAGAATCTCGGCCGTGTGTACGAGGCCTTAGATTCATTCTTCTCCTAGAATGGGCTAACCAAGCCTTGGAGCAGTTCCCAAGTTTCTATATTGCAGATCACCATAACAACTGGTCGGACCTGTTACCTTGGGTGGAGTTTGCTCACAATAGCACCATCAATGCCGCCTCCCAATTATCTCAGTTTATGGCAAACTATGGGTTCCAGCCATCCATGTTGCCTGAAACATTTGTTCCGCAAGGAATTCCTGCGTTTGAGGAACATCTTCAGAAACTCTATTCTACTTGAGTGCAGGTCCAAGAATCCTTGCAATGCTCCAGGGAGAGGTACAAACTCCTTGCTGACAGCTGACGCCTACCTATGCCCTCCTTCCTGGTTGGTGAGAAAGTCTGGCTGCCTTCCTGTAACCTCTGACTCCATGTTCCCTCACTAAAACTGGTATATTGGGCCTTTCCACATACTCCGTAAGGTTAACACAGTGGCTTATGCATTAGATCTTCCTTCCAACATGCGTATTTCTTTTTCGTACACCACGGGACACAGAGGCTTAATCATTACATAATGGGTTGTATAGCTCACCAAAGATGATTGGACACTGGCACACCCAATGAAGACCAGTCCCCCTCTATATAACCCCTCCCATTAGGAGAGCACCTCCAGTTTTGTAGCAAAGCAATAAGGTTCCCATAAGAAGGGGGGGATCTCTGTGTCCCGTGGTGTACTCCAAGAAAAGGATTTTACAGGTAAGCTGTTATTAAAAATCCTATTTTCTTTTTCATACACCACGGGACACAGAGTCTTAATCATTACATAATGGGACGTCCCAGAGCAATGCTCAACTTGAGGGAAGGGAGACACAAAAACAAGCAGACCGCCATTGAACGTGAGGACCTATAATGCTGCCTGCAGCACACTGCGCCCGAAGGCGGTATCCTCATGCCCTCTTACATCCACTAGATAGAATTTGGTAAATGTATGGACTGAAGACCAGGTTGCAGCCTTACAGATCTACAGTATGCCATGGAGGCCTGGTGATGCACCGCCCAGGAAGCACTTATTGCTCTGGTCGAGTGCGCTCTTACCCGAAAAGGAGGAATTGTGTTTTTCAAACCATAGGCTTGAATATTAACTTGTCTGATCCACTTAGAAATAGTAGATCTTGACGCTGCTTGGCCCTTTCTGGGGCCTTCTGGCAGAATAAACAAAACGTTAGTTTTCCATATCTGAGCAGTCGCTTTCAGAAAAACCTTTATTGCCCTCACTACGTCTAGAGAATGCAATAATTTTTCCTCCGCAGACTGCGGATCTGGAAAAAAGGACGGTAAGACAATATCTTGATTTAGATGAAAACCCGACACCACCTTAGGAAGAAAGGTAGGATGGGGACCCAACACAACTTTGTCCTTGTGGATAATCAAATAAGGCTCTTTGTATGAAAGAACTGAAAATTCTGATACTCTCCTAGCAGAGGTGTTGGTCACAGTTAAAGATGTGCTAAGAAGAAAGCTCTGTTTCAAAGAATTCTCCGGGGGGTCAAGGAGCTATGTAAACCGGATCCATCCAAAAAAGCCAATAAAACGCTGAAGTGGATGGTACCCGGGCCTCACAGAAGAGTGCGGTTTGCCTGTAATGTCTCTCTTTTGAGGTCTGGGCTCTGGGATCCAGTGCTTTTGGCACATATTAAAAGTGCACAAAGATTTCTGGCAGAGTCTTCTACAGGTCCAGGGAAGAGGCCCCTTTAAATAGGACCCAGAACCCTGAAGGTTGGCACAACACTACTCGCCGTGATGGGTGAAGATTGGATCTGTCTGGTCTTCAGCAGTCCTGCGGCGGGGATAAGGTAAGTGAGAAAATCCTAAGAAAATCTTAAGGAGAAAAGCAAGGAGCGCCAAACTAAGTGCAGCATTAAAAAGTATATTTATTATAGCAACTAGGGCCGAAACAACTAATCGATTAATCGACAACTAATCGATTATCAAATTAATCGATTACAATTTTCATAATCGATTAATCGGCCAGTAACATAATGGGGTTAAAAAAAAACTAAAATTAGCCCTTTACAGTACAAAAAGAGCAAATCGCTACTGTAAATATTACTTTCACTGTCCCACAGTAAAAAAATTAACCCCTTACAGTAGTGATTATTTGCTCTTTTTGTACTAATTTTAGTTTTTTTTAACCCCATTATGTTACTAAACATCTCAGGCCTGGGTCACACCTCCGTGTTTTTTGGTGCTTTTTGCAGAAACACACTACAGTTCATTTACATGGTTTCCTATGGAACACATTCACATCCATGATTTTTTTAGCTGCTGCGTATTTGGAAAGGGCAAGGACTTTTTTTAATGCAAAACGGTGCTATTTTGTTTTTATATACTTCAATGGAGAAGCTGCAGAAAAGCATGTAATGTGTTTTTGCGGCAATTTGTGTTTTGTAATCTGCCCAACAACAAATTCGGCAAAAATAAATAAAAAATGCAAATCGCAGCAAAATTACCTTTTTTTTACGTTTATTAACCGATTAGTCGATTAATCGAAACAAAAATCGGCCAACTAATCGATTATGAAAATAATCGTTAGTTGCAGCCCTAATAGCAACACAAACAACCAAATGGCTACTTACAAGATGATGGCATGAATGGGCATGTAGATATATAAGGTCTGAAGTCACTCGATGGTCCGTGAGATGGATGGCTTGTACCAGATGATAGATCGCTGGAGGATAAGGCAGCAGTAGAATGTCTGCAGGAGATCCTTCAGTTGGCAGACGTGCAAACCGTGCGATAGCAGCAACCTCCGGATAGCCGAGACCGGAACCGGAAGTGCGCCTCAGCGTGGAGTGCAGCGTAGACCGGAAGTGACATAAGAGTAGTTCGGGCCAATTGGATGACGCGTTTCACAGCATCTGCTGTTTCTTCAGCCTACAGCCAGCCCCTTTTTGCTATTTATTTACTCCTTGTCCTTGCATGGTCTATGATCTTTAAGTGTGGTCATTCCTGTGCTCCTGTGTATGACTTGGCCTGGCTGAATTCTGAATCCTGTTCCTGATTTTTGCTCCTGACTACGCTGACTTCTGGTTTCCTGGTCCCGGCTCATCTGATTACTTGCTCTGGGATCCAAACCCTGGCTTCTGTTTTTTAACTATGTTCTTGAACTGTTATTTTTGCTATTTCATAAAAGGTGTGATTTTTTTTTAACTGCACTTTCTGTCTCCGTCTGGTTTATGGTTTCTGACAATTTTATATAGTATCTCTGTCATCTGCCTTTTTTTTTTTTTTTTTACTGTACTGGAATGTAATATCTCTTTTTATTATCCTGATCCTGATGCCATTTAATGTAACATCTTCGGGATATGCATGCATATGTTTCACCAAGATGCTTTGTATGTATCTTGCCTTTCTTGTGCCCCCCCCCCCCGGAAACTTTGTAAACATCGGGCTGCCAGCATGATCGGGCAACAGTAAACTGCACCCTCTTCTCTCCCTTTTCTCCTGGAAGAGCATATCAAGTCCAGTGAGAAAAGGCGCCTTGGAGAGAACCTGTTGTTCAGACATGAGTTGTGGTTCCTAAAGAGGCGCTGCACCATACTTATTTTTGAAAACCATGGCTGCTGGACTACAACTCCTACAAAGCGTTGCTAAAGAAGACTTGAAGGGAACAGAGTTTCCCAACAAAATTCTGGGAAACTGGAGCGAGAGGCCCTTGTTTTGGGTGCCACTTCAGAGTGGGAGGGACAGAGCCATTGGAAATTTGCCACAGTGTGGGGAACAGGGGCGGCCCGTCCATTAAGGACACACGGGCGCCGCCCCCCCCCCCCATACATCGCCACCTTCCCCTATCCATGGGTTCCGGCCCCTTGCAGGACGTCCGATGCATGAGTTACAATGGCGTTTTTTTTAGTTTTTTTTTAAAGCACCTGATTAGAGCCAGGGGCTCTAATAGGCTTCAAAATAGGGTGGGATTGGGGTGCAGAGAATGTGAAAGGAGCCCACTCAGGTGTGTTACAACAGCAAATAAAACTTCCCTATTGTAACACTGATCCTCCTCTCGGCCAATCAGGGTGAAAGGACAGGTGACCCTGTTGGACACCTAGGAGGCGAGGAAGAGAGGCACGCTGGAAGCCGCGGATGGAGGAGAGGACAGGGAGCCGCTGCCCCCTGCCTGCCACATGCTACCTGCCTAGATGGGGTGAGTGCCGGACCGACCAGCAGACTACAGCGGGAGGGGGAAGGTGCCGCCGGCCGCTCGGTGGGGGGGGTGAAAAAAAAACACCAGCTGCCACTGGTGGGAAAACCAATGAGGACAGTGCTATGATCTGAATATGGAGAGCTAGAGATTCTGCCAGGATACAGTTCCTAACACGCTGCCTCAGAACCGCTAGGGAAAACTCAGAGCAAGCAGCAGCCTGCCCAAAATAACCGTTGCAGCTAAATCGCAGCATCTGGTGAGAAGGCCTTGCAGACATTACTTGCTACCTTCACATACGTAAGACTAAGCCATCAGGAACCACCCAATTTGCTACCCCATAGTTCTACTAATGCTGCCTGCAGGTCTTGTTGACTGACTTAAAGAGGAAGTAAACCCTGATGGGTTTACTTACCCTATGTTTCCCTGCAAAGTTAAAGCATAAAGGGCTACTATGCATCGCATAGTAGCCCATTATGTGACACTTACCTGCAGCAAAAGCCCACGATGTCACCGTCTTCCACGCTGGCAGCGAGCATCCATTCTTCACCCCTCTTCTTCCGGGGGGCCGCGAACTCCGGCTCTGTGACTGGCCGGAGTCACGTGACGTCAATCCCACGCATGCGCGCGGGAGCCGCCTTTAACGGCATGACCCCAGGTTGAAACAGCACAGCATGCCCTTTCAAGCCGACGCATGCGCCATTGAAGGCGTCGCATGGGGAAATTGCAAATATCTCCTAAACCATGTAGGTCTAGGAGATATTGCAAGCACCTACAGGTAAGCCTTAATTTAGGCTTACCTGTAGGTGTAAATTCTCCCTGAGGTTTTACAACCACTTTAAAGGAGTTGTAAAGGTAGAAGATTTTTTTATCTTAATGCATTCTATGCATTAAGATAAAATGCCTTTTACGTGTAGCAGCCCCCCTGAATACTTACCTGAGCCCCGTCTCTGTCCAGCGATGTCCATTCGGCCATCCGGGAATCTCCTGCTGATTGCCTGAGACACAGCCATGGCGCCATTGGCTCCCGCGGCTGTCAATCAAAGTCAGTCGAGAGAGGGAACAGGGCCGAATGGCAGCTCCATGTCTGAGTAGACACAAGGAGCTGCAGATCGGCTCGGGTGCCCCAAAGCAAGCTGCTTGCTGTGGGGGCACTTGACAGGAGGGAGGAGCCAGGAGCAGTGAAGAGGGATCCGAGAAGAGGAGGATCTGGGCTGCTCTGTGCAAAACCAACTGCACAGAGCAGGTAAGTATAACATGTTTGTTATTCTTTTTTTAAACAAGACTGCCAAACCCGTGAGTCGGACCGCAGGTCCCGCGGACTCGATCGCCGCGGGGATCCCCGCGATCGTCTAACGGAGGTATAGAGTGGGGAGATGCTTGTGTAAACAAGCATCTCCCCGCTCTGACTAGTGACAATGACACGGATCTCGGCTCCCGGAGCGGAGATTAGTGTCATGCGACACACAGCCCAACCCCCCTACAGTAAGAAACACTATGCAGGGAACACTTAACCCCTACAGCGCCACCTAGTGGTTAACCCCTTCACTGCCAGTGTCATTTTCACAGTCATCAGTGCATTTTTATAGCACTGATCACTGTGAAAATGACAATGGTCCCAAAAATGTGTCAAAAGTGTCCGATGTGTCCGCCATAATGTCGCAGTCACGAAAAAAATCACTGATCGCCGCCATTACTAGTAAAAAAAAAAAAAAAATGCCATAAAACTATCCCCTATTTTGTAAACACCATAACTTTTGCGCAAACCAATCAATAAACGCTTATTGCGTTTTTCTTTTTTTACAAAAAATATGTAGAAGAATACGTATCCGCCTAAACTGGGGAAAAAATATGTTTTTTATATATTTTTGGGGGATATTTATTATAGCAAAAAGTAAAAAATATTGTTTTTTTTCCCAAAATTGTCGCTCTATTTTTGTTTATAGCGCAAAAAAGAAAAACCGCAGAGGTGATCAAATACCACCAAAAGAAAGCTCTATTTGTGGGGAAAAAAAGGACGTCAATTTTGTTTGGGGGCCACGTTGCACGGCCGCGCAAATGCCAGTTAAAGCGACGCAGTGCCGAATCGCAAAAAGGGGCCTGGTCTTTAACCAGCCAAAATGGTCCGGGGCTGAAGTGGTTAAAGCATGCCAGCGGATACTGGGCCCCAACATTTAGTCGGTTGAAGAGCCAGCACTAAAGACTGCACCCTCCTCAGGCGCCGGAGGCCTCCACCAGGGGTGCGCTGTCCCCAATAGACATGGGTGAGTCCCTTTGCATACGGGACGAGGCTAGGTGTATCTTGTCCCAGCCATTTCGCTCAAAAAGTTAATCTATGATGCCATCATCTCCGGCATCAGAGACCAACTCAAGTTCGGAGGTATCAGACTCCTGCACGGGCAGGTAATTCCTGGTGGACGTGGAATTATCCCCTCCCTCGGGCTCCCGTACCTGGGGAACCCCGACACCTCAGACAAAACACCAAGTCCCGTTCCCCGGCTTACCTCGGTCTTTACTTGTACTGGGATGTCCGGGACTTTTCCAACCGGATCCATCCGGGCCGGGTGAGCGCAGGGATGTTCCTCCATCACGGCCGCTGGAAGCTCTGACGAGACCGACCTTCCTCTTTGGCGGTGGGAGTAGGGAAGCTGTGGTGACCGAAGCAGCATCCTCGGATTTTTCATCCTCCAAACTTTTGATCGCGACTTCCCCGGAAGTCTCTACATTGCACGTGGGAATGGCTGTCCAACTTCTCCTTCACGAGTGATGGCGCCTGTTAGGCAGTTGAGGTGGGAGGCCCGAGGCCTCTCTATGGATTGCTCCACCTCGAAAATTAACTCTCCGCAGGCCTCGCAGCGCCTGAACGGCTTCAGCTGAACCACCAGTCCCGAACAGCCGGGACAAATCACACCGAGGGCCTCAACGTCCTTGCATACATACAGGGCAAATCGCCCTCGGGGCTTGAGCCTGATTCCCGTATTCGTAACCGAAGCAGCAATTGGGGTCATCCTGGTATTGGTAGAAACTGGAACCCAGGAGGCATTAGTGAACACACTGACCGCTTGCTGCTCCATCGCGCACTGAATAACTGGCGCCAAGTCCCCACGTGCATCCCCGCACATGGCGGGACTCCTCCCCTTTTCCACACCAGTTTGCAGGCTTTCTCCTCAGCACGCCCATGGACTGTGCAGGGAGGGTGTGCCCCGTGGCGCGTTGGCCAAAAATGGCCGACCTCCTCGGAACTCCTCTGGGCAGCAAAGTTCAAACTCCTGAAGGCCTCGGCTCCGTTACACGAACACAAATCCTGGACCCAGAGCCCCCACGTGTAGCGACCTCACCTCTCACTCCCTCCTTTTCTGTCAATGTCTATGGCTCTCATCTAGGGGACCAGGGAGGAGAGTGTGACGCACCACCAACTCACATCCTCCAGTGTGTAGAGGTGTGAGCTATACCCCATTACCTTCGGGTCTGTGCCCCTGTCCAGAGCCAAAGCTCCCCTTGAGGATGATCCTTTAACTCCCAGAAAGCAAAGTTCCACACCATTGAAAGTCCAACACTTATTTATTATTTTCGAGCAATAAATAGTCCTTTAAGAGCAGACTGGTCAGACAATGAACAGACAAGGTGGTGAGGAAGGTCCAGGCACAAACATGAACTTGTTACCCTCCTGTTTCGGTGTGCGCAAACAGGCTTGGCGCACGATCGCTGCCACCGACCGTGAGGGTGGTCACTGCCACCGACCGGGTGAATAGGACTTCAGGTCTCTGCCACCGACCTGGGTTTTAGTTGGGTCGCTGCCACCGACCATGAGAACATAAACTACCTTCTTGAGATGTGGCCCCTGTCAGGGGAGTCATCCATCCGGATGGTCACCAGAGGCCTCCACCGTCACCAGCCAATGCTGCGCTGGATCTCCGGGAAGGTCACCTCTCTGGTCCCCCTCACCCAAGATTCGGGTGTCCAATACCGGAGGACACCCTAGGAATCCTCCATCCCTTGCGGGACCCAGTCGAAGGTACTGGGCCCCAGGCCTCCAGAGAGTACCTCACCCCAGACTAAAGGTGTCTGGGGTGGAATCGCAGCTCCATCCCCGGGCCGAGGGCGCCCGGAGACCACCAGCACTCACACCCAGGCTGAAGGTGCCTGGGCGTGGACCCACAAGCGGAAGATGTCTGCCCCTTTTACCCCCTCTCCCAGCATACACAGCAGGTTTCCCGCCCCGCTATACTACTGCTGCGAAAGGACAAAAAGGGTACAGACTTACAATGGGGGTTCAACCCCGGCCTATGGCGACAATGCCACCTACAGGCCGCAGGGAACTTGCCACCCTTGTATCCTCCACTGGCATAAATTGGTCCATGAACCCTAACAATTGCTGCATCTTAGCCATTTATCACTCAGATGCCTCCCCTAAATGTAACCACCCGCTACACTTGATTCTGAGCATGCGCATTTTTTTTTACGTCGTTAAAGCCTACACACGGCCGTTTTTCATGACGAGAAAAACGACAACGTGAAAAACAACGAGAAAAATTAGAGCATGTTCCAATTTTTTCATGGCCATTTTTCACGTCGTGAAAAATGCTCTGAAGCCCACACACGATCATTTTTAATGACCATTTAAAAAAATTACATTTTTCTCGTCATTAAAAACGGTCGTGTGTACGCGGCATCAGTGTAGCGATCTGTAGTCTATTATATGCAGATATAACAGGAGCAATATTCGAAGGGTTCAATATATATGAAAATAATAATAATAAAAAAAGAGAGGGGGGAGGAGTAATGAAAAGGTTGAATGGGAAGAGTGCAATTGTCTAGAAAAAGGAGGGTGTAGCGAGAGGACAGAGCGTGTGCTGAAATAAAGTCAATTTGAAGACTATCACCAATGAAGTCCTCTTTGTAAGCGGTTATGTAAGGCAGCATAGTGGGTATATCCACGAGAAGAAAAGAAAAAGGGGGGGGGAAGTAGTTGAAGGAGCGGGGAATGGGTTGGGTGGAGGGGGGGGAGTAATGACACGAGACCACTCCGGAGGGGGCCCTCCTCCCCTTCACAAGAATATATACGCTTTTTGCCTTTTAAATGTCTTGTTAGAAAGTTCTTATAGCAAGTACTGATTAATGTGATAGGAGATCTTACTGAGTGATAGTTCAAGGGGTAAGTCCTAAGAGTTCTTTAAATCTATCTGTGGGGGGCGTGTCCTGGCTATGGAAGAGTGAGGACGTGCTTTGCCTCAGCTCCTACTCAGCAGCCCTGATTATGTCCCAGTGCCGGCGGACATCCTCCCAGCCACCAAGGAGTGACCGCTCGCGGCAGGGGCAGATGGAGTACTGCTTTCCCAGGACCTGCGGGCAGGACCACGAGGCTCCCAAGATGGGGATGGCACCGAAGGCCGCAAAGTTCTCGCAGCACACCGCTGCCCCGCTCCAGCAAAATGCAGCATCCCCGATCCTGATCCCTCCCTCCATGGTCGGTGAGTGACTCTGCCCCTCCTGCCCCCCCTGGCTCTACAGCCTCCCCTGATAGGGTCTCTGACATGGCGGACCTCCTGGCTGATGGGAACTTTAAGTGCCATATCTGGTCTCTCCCCACACTTGAGGATCTTGAGCGGTTTACCACAGGGTAGAAGGCCCAGAAGGCCGCAAAGGCCTCCCAGCACACTGCTGCCCCGCTCCAGCAGAATGCAGCATCCCCGATCCCCTCTCCATGGTTGGTGAGTGACTCTGCCCCTCCTGACTTCCCTGGCTCTACAGCCTCCCCTGATAGGGTCCCTGACATGGCGGACCTCCTGGCTGATGGGGACATTAAGCGCCATATCTGGTCTCTCCCCACACGTGAGGATCTGGAGCAGTTCACACCACAGGGTAGAAAGGGCCTTTAAAGAGGACATATCACAGCTTAAGGCAGATACCACACATTTGGGTAATAGACTGGAATCTCTTGAAAAAAGATTTGATGATGCACTCCCTACCATTTCTGCCTGTTTGCCTTAGTGAGGATGGCGGCGCCGGGACCTGCCGCGATCGAGGGATCAGCCTCGGGGGGCCGACATCGCTTGCGCCCAGGACAGGGAAGTGTCCTTATTAAAAGTCAGCAGCAACAGTGTTTTTTAGCTGCTGACTTTTAAAAAAAATAAAAAATTGCGGCTGGACCTCCACTTTAAAGAACACATCATGCAGAAAATGCGTGGAAAATGGTACTTTAACTTCGATGGGGCCCACCTATTCATCTACCAAGATATCTAGAGGCGTACCCTCATGCAGCACAGGGCGCTTCGCCCCCTAATGGCTGATATCCAGAAAGTAGGCCTGCCCTATCGTTGGGGGTTTCCCTTCTATCTGCAAGTGACCAAAAATGGCAGACCGGTCACGCTACTTACTAAAGATGATCTCCCACACTTTAGATGTGCTCTCGAGCTGGATCCAGTTGACTTTCCTGATTGTAGGGGACGGTTGGATTTCCCCACTGTTCAGCTCCCTCAACCTTGGCTGCCAGCTAAGCGCAGGAGTCGTAAAAGGGGTCGGCAACGCCCTGCGTCGGGTTCCTCCCCGGGACTGATAGGTTACATTTTTTGTCAGTTTCTTCGGTTACGATGACCTAGAACTCTAACCAATTCTATCTGGGCACTGCAGAGACTGCTCCTAGCGGTACTTCTGGCTCCAAATGGCATGCTTCAGTTATTGTGCTAGGTCCCCTGTACTTGCTGTACTGACCCTGGACTGAAACCTTCCTGGCTTCTATACTGATTCCCCCCCCCCCCACTGTAGCACCCAGTTAGATGCGGTGGACAGGGCTGAGCCTCCCTACCTTCCCTCTCATGTTGGCACACATTCCCCAAGTAGGACCCTACCTTTACGGATACAGATCCCTATTGGGAACAAGGGCTATGGCCTAGGGGCCTCTCCCTAGTGGAGCGGTGTCATACGCCTGGCCGATGGCTATTTCAAATGTTGGTTTGGATATTGGTATCCTGTTTTGTTTTCTATGGTTTTATGTTGAATTCTCATGCTCATCTTTCTCCTTTCTCTTTTCTTCTTCTTTCTCTTCTACCAGGAACTGCCTCTCGCTTCACCGCCCACACCGAGCTCATTGGCAAGTCTGGAGACTTGCCCGACCATCAGACCTTCTATGGCTACTCTTAAGGTAAAATGTTAGGGTCTTTGTTCTCCATGCAAGAGCAGCAAGCTGTGGTGGGAACTGAAAAAGTCAGGGGCACAGGTGGTCCTATTGCAGGAGACGCATTTCACTCCTCAATCGGTACCCAAGCTGTCCACTCATTTGTATAACCAGTGGTTCATGAGTACTTACCCGATACCCAAGTCCATGACCATTGCAGTCCATAAATCCTGCCCTTTCCAGCCCACTGGGAGCATGGTAGATTCCCAGGCCGCTATGTTTTTTTTGAAGGGTTCCATTGCTGGGAAAATTGTCACGTTTCCCAGGATCTACGCTCCCAATCTTAACCAGCTTACCCTTATTGACGCTGTCCTGGATCAACTGGCAGATTTTAAGGAAGGCTACTTGGTCCTTGGGGAGACTTTAACATTAGCCCTGACCCTTTACGTGACACTTTCCATAGGCGACCTTCCCATTTTTATGCCTTTTTCAAGAATTTCTGCAAAGCTCTTCAGACTTCCCTCTTGATTGACAGCTGGCGGGTGCTCCACCCCTCAGATAGAGATTTCAGCTACTACTCTAAAGTCCATGTTATGTACATCCATATTGACCTCATTTATGTGGACCATCCTACCCTTGAGCTACTGCAGTCAACGTCCATTGAAAACATTACTATCTCTGACAATGCTGCGGTTACGGCCACTTTGGCCTTACCGTCAGGCGCCCATAGGGCCTGGTCATGGTGGCTAAATGAAAACCTGTTGGACGATACTGCGGTAGTCTCGGGGGTCACAGACGAGGGCCTGCTGAGGGCCTTAGTGATGGGATTGTTTGGGAGGGACATAAGGCGGTGGTACGAGGGGAACTGATTTCCTTGGGCTCTAAGCTCAAGAAAGAATGCTAGGCGGACTTTAACAGGGTGATTACTGTTCTGTGATTATCCTTCAGCAGGCTAAACTTCGGCATAAGCATAGCGGGAGACCCGAGGCATTGAAGAGACTTACTGAGCTGTTTTTGAAACTGCTCGACCGCCAAACTTGTAAGCAGCTACAATATTTGTCTTATATTATTATATTATATTGTCAATATTTGAGCTTATAAATGAGCAGGGCAATAAATGTGGTTGCATGCCCTACAGCAGAAACTAGCCCAAATGTACATACAGAAGCTTCATTCCTTCTCTGGAGAGACTGTGAGTCAGTCCTCTAAAAAAGTCTCAGGGTTCCGCGATTATTATGCCGACTTGTATAACTTAGACCTGGGTTCGCCCCCCGATTCCCAGGAGGCTAGGCTGACCGCTATCCAAGAATACCTGGCCACCTCCCCATCCCGGTAGATGAACAATGTTACACCTTAGAGTTGCCAATTACATCTGCGGAAATCTAACGGACTGTGAGATCCTTGCCTAATGGGAAAAGCCCTGGCCTTGACGAGTTCACCAAGGTATTTTATCCCCTTTTGTCAGACTCTATGTGCAGTTATTTCAATTTCATAGCGGGGGGTGGTACTATTCCCCCAGAGGCACTGTTGGCCCATATCTCGGTGCTCCCAAAGGAGGGTAAAGACCCTACCATGCCACAGAGTTAATGCCCCATTTCTCTCCTCAATGTGGATATAAAAATTCTGGCAATAATTTTAGTGAACCGACTGCAGCGCCTTATCCCTCATATCATCCACCCTGACCAAACAGGCTTTATCACGGGTTGAGAAGCTATGAACAACTCAATTAGAGCGATTCAACTTATCCATTGGACCCTTAACTGCCAAGACCCTCAACCCTACCTGATCCTATCGACAGATGCGGAGAAAGCATTTGACTGCAGTGACTGAACTTATTTGCGAGCGGTGTTGGAGGCTCTGGGGTTGGGAACGCACATGTTAAGGTGGATTATGGCCCTATATACTTCCCCCAGTGCACAGGTCAAAGTCAATGGCATATTCTCTTCACGGTTCTCCATCAGGAATGACATGAGGCATGGGTGCCCCCTTTCACCCCTTCTTTTCGCCCTGGTACTAGAGCCCCTCTTATGTACTGTGAGAGAAAATGTGGACATGCCGATGACATGCTATTCCATCTTATGGACCCCTTGATCTCCCTGCCAAACCTGATGCGAGAACATTTTGGAAGCTGTTGAATTTTAAAATTAATTTCACAAAGTCGGAGATTCTCCCTATTCAATCATCTCCTTCCTTGGCCTTTCGCCTTCAAGCTGCCTTTCCTTTTACCTGGGCCAAGTCTTCTTTTAGATATTTAGGCATCCATGCTAATAATTTCCCTCCACTGCTCGCTACGATTAAACAGGACTTCTCGCAGTGGACTAAGACAGCTTTCACTTGGTTGGGGTGCATGAATGTTTTACCTAAAATACCCTTCTTCCTGCAGATGATACCTGTGCCCTTGCCCAAAGATTTCTTTACCCAGCTGTCTAGTTTGCTGTCTGGGTTTGTGTGGAATTCCCGGAAACCACGCATCGCTCTGAGTGCTGAGATGCTCGAAGCTTGCAGGTGGACTAGGAATCCCGGACATACAGCGGTACTTTAGGGTCATTGCTCTTCAGAGTATTCTCAACTGGCGATTCCACACTCTAAGCTTTTGGTAACCTTCGGGAGAAATAGATGGCAGGGAGAAACTTGTCTTATGCCCGTGGTTGTCTCGGGGGGCACAGGTGGCTGTCGGATTTCACTTGCCTATCGATGACCAATACCCATATGGTTTGGAACCGGATCAATCCAATTTACGATCTGGCCCACCCCTGTGTCCCCACTGGCTCCGCTGGGTGGGTTCCAGTTGTTCATCAGGCCCTGGGTAGATTATGAAAGCACCAGCTGTGGTAAGCTCATGCGGAACGGTAAGCTGCTGCCTTTTGAGACCCTGCAAAATAGACAGCTAGATATTTGGAGGTATAGGCAACTTCACCACTTCTTTGGGGTTCATGGCCACTCTATCAGGGATCCGTCCTCTCTCACGCCTTTTGAACGGATTTTTATAGCAGAAGAGCCAGTACCACATATGGCTTCCGAACTATACCAACTGCTCAGTTTTACCAGCCCTGAATCTAAGCCTATCTATGTGTGGGTGTGGGAGAGAGATTTAGGTCTTGAACTCACCTCAGATCAGTTGACCCACCTATACCAGCTCACTCATTCCAGTTCTATTGACTCTAAGACCCAGGAAACAAATTAT
The DNA here is from genome assembly GCA_029206835.1 of Rana muscosa. NCBI lineage: Eukaryota > Metazoa > Chordata > Amphibia > Anura > Ranidae > Rana > Rana muscosa. The sequence goes on from CM055117.1 coordinate 1,102,847,643, forward strand.
ACGATTTTTTCCCACTGGTACCGGGTGCATGCTGACGTGCCCGAATCAATCACTCCATCCCGGAGCACTGTTGGTAAGGCTGTGGTCATTGTGGCACGCTACTGCACTTATGGTGGGATCAGGGCCGGCGCTACCAATAGGCAAGGTAGGCACCCGCCTAGAGCGCACATCAGTAAGGGGCGCCATCGGGCTCATCTGATCTTCTCCCTCTGCTGCTCCCCCGTGGCCCGATCTTCTCCACATCTAAAGCTGCAGAAAAGCTGTAGCAATGTAGGGCTTGTAATGTGGAGGAGATCGGGCGCCAGGGAACATTGGAGCCACGTTCTTCTTTCAAAGATTGACATGCATTGCAGATTACTGATCGCAACGCACAGCGAACTGTCAGCTTTACCCCCCCCCCCCATGTCGCCATCACAATTAGTCCCACCCCTTCTAGAACCTCGGGCGGCACTATCATTTGCCGCAGGAGAGTCACGTGGGCAAAGAGGCAGGACATACGCCTGGTTTCCTTTGTAATGTTCAAGTGTCCTGGCTGTGAGAGAGGGACAGGAGTAACACATGGGAGAAGCACAGCAATAGAGCACAGGAGCAGTGCTCGAAATAAGAAAGGCTGTGTTAGATGAAGAAATCACAGCCAGCTAAGCTGGAGTCAGCCAGTCAGGGGACCAGGATGAGCACTGCTGCTGGAGGCTAAACCAAGAAAGAGGCAGAGGGCAAAAGTGAGTGCCACACACTAAAATCTCACCATTTCCTTACCTTGTGAAGTTGTGACACTTTCATGATCCAGTCCAGTGTGTGTGTGTTCACCAACCTGCACTGGATGTCTGTGGGGAGGACATGGCTCTAATCTTAGTAAAGACTTAAAAAAAATCCTCAGTGTTCTAATACTGACACCGTCCTCTGCCTTTCTGACACCATCCTCTGCCTTTCTGACACCGACCTCTGCCTTTCTGACACCGACCTCTGCCTTTCTGACACCGACCTCTGCCTTTCTGACACCGACCTCTGCCTTTCTGACACCGACCTCTGCGGCGGGGCCAACGGGGGCGGAAAAATTAGGTTTTGCCTAGGGTATCAAAAATCCTTGCACCAGCCCTGGGTGGGATTGCCCTGTAATTAGGCCTTTCTGGGTTGACATTCAGTCCGAAATCAAGGATATCCTGGGCTTAGATATTCCCTTATCCCCGGTTCATTTTCTCCTGCATATCCCTCCAATGCCGATCAGCCAATATAAGAAAAGAGTTCTGCCTCACTTGCTGAATGCAGCAAAACGCTTGCTCCCAATTTATTGGAAGCAAGCACAAGTGCCCGGTAGGGAGGAGTGGATTTCCAGGTTTAATGAAATCAGGGATGCGAAGGAATGGATAGCGACCTGCAGAGGTACTAGGGACCGCTTTAACAGTGTCTGGTCACCCTGGCTGGACTAGATCTTTGATCCAGGGCAATTGTCTTCTAGCCTGGATCTGGCATTGCTGGAGCTGGCAGAGCCATCCCGTAGGAATCGTATTCGGCCCACAGTGTGATGTAATTCACTTCTCGTCGCGATGTGACTCTCCCTGGTATGACATGTGGTCCCGGTGCCCTGTCACTGTGGGGGGACTGCCTACCTCGGAGGTGTCGCTGTTTCCCCCCTCAGTATTTACCACTAGCATGGGCTGACCCGACACTGGCAGCGCATTGGGGTAGGTCATTTGGAGGTAATTCATGCCCCCCTCCCCCGGCGTGTGTGCCTACTGGGCCCCCCCGTGGTTGATCTAATATTTCAGTACTTTTCATTGGCTTTAGCTTGCCTAGTGCTAGCAACTGGGTTTACATGTCTAAGTTCTCTTTTTTCTTTCATGAACCAACTTGGGCGACGTCCATGGGGATCGATCTCGCCTTCTAATGGAGGTGACCCAGATGCCAAATGATCGAATAACCATTGTTTTTTTTTTTCTATTGGCTTCTCCGTGTAATTTTATTTTTCCAGTTTTTTATAATTTTTTTTGCTTTGTATTATGTATTTGTCACCTAGCCGGTTTGTGGCTCTGTTCATTTGTCATAATTACTGTGACATGTTGTTTTTCTTAAAGGTTATACAAATAAATCTATCTGTGGTTCGAAAGTGAAGCCAACAGGCCCAGGTTGATGAGAATTTGGTAGGGGAGTCTTTTTAGTATGGCTAATGAGTTCCTCCATGTGAGCAATTTTCTGTAAGCGTGTGTGTCATTTCTTTATGGAAGGAGTTTGAGTTGTGCCCTAATGTATGGGTATACACATTCTGGTGGTGTTTACCATAGCAAGTGGTTTATGGTAATGTTTTTGGAGCAGTTGGAGTGTGGTGTAGAAGAAGTTGTGCCGGGGAGTACTCCAAGGTGTAGGTTGTCACTTCAGAGATGACAGAATGTACCTCAGTCCAGAAGGGCTGAAGCTGGGGGCATCCCCACCATATATGTAGGAGTGTTATATCTGCCTGATGACATCTCCAACAGCGATTTTTGGGTATTCGGGTCAATTTTGTGTAGTCGAGCGGGCGTTCTGTACCATCTTGATACAATTTTATAACCGCTTTCTTGTGTAGTTACAATAATAGACCCTTCATGTGTGTTATTGAAAATGTTTTCCCATTCTTCAGGGGACACGGTTATCTCCAAGTCTCGTTCCCAAGCTGCAGTACACATGCTTTCCCGGTAATGGGAGATCTGTCATCGAAGAGCATAGCGTGAACCGAGGAAATGACGTGCTGTTTCAGGTTTGGACTTGAAGCATAGGCTTTCAAAAGGAGTGAGAGGACTTGTGATTGTGGCTGAAACTGATTTAGGGATCGAATAAAGTGTCTCAGTTGCAAGTAGGTCCATGTCGGTAAAGGGGTATTTTGCCAGTGTGTAAGGAGTTTGGTTTTGTCCATGAGTTTATCATTTCTAAGGAAGTGGTGAGCATTAAGAAAGGGGCTTGGATTTACACCCAGAAGGATTTTATTGTGCATCCTGGTGGAAATTCAGGGTTCAATCGAATAGGTGTTAAGGGTCCCACGTTTGTAGATTATACCATGTTTTGTCCTGACTTCTTTGAAGCATGCAAGTGTGGGGCCAATGAGTGGATGCTCTTTTAAAAAGGGAATATGGTGTAGCAGTGCGAGAGACGAAAAGTACGTTTCGAGGGATACCCAATCTTTGACCTGACGATGGAGATTCCAATCTACAATTCGAGACAAATGACCTGATGGTAGTTTCGCAGCTCAGGAAGGCCTATCCCACCTTTCTGTTTGGGGAGAATTAGTTGGTAAAAAAAAAAAATGTAACTAAAAATTTATGTAATTTTTTTTATAGTGCCCCGTCCCATGCTCACGCACAAATGTGGATGCGCACATAGGTCCCGCACACATATGTAAATGGCAATCGCACCACACGTGAGGAACGTCGGAGCGAGAGCAATAATTTTACCACCAGATCTCCTCTGTATCTCTAAACTGGTAACTTGTAAAAAGGCTTTTAAAGCGTTACCTAAGGAGATTTTTAGGTACCGTAATTTGAGTGGATGCAATTTTAAAGCATGACATGTTTGGTATCCATTTACTCTGCATAACATCATCTTTTATATTCTACTAAACAATTGGGTATTATACTCACTGGCCACTTTATTAGGTACACCTTGCTAGTAGCGGGTTGGACCCCCTTTTGCTTCATTGTTCCTGGCATAGATACAACAAGGTGTTGGAAACGTTCCTCAGAGATTTTGGTCCATAGTGACATGATAGCATCATACAGTTGCTGCAGATTTGTCGGCTGCACATCTATGATGCGAATCTCCCATTCCAGCGCATTCCCAAAGGTGCTCTATTGGATGAGATGTGGCGATGTGTGGAAGCCATTGGAGTGCAGTGACCTCATTGCCCAGTGGTGAGGTGATTGTAGCTTTGTGACATGGTGCATTATCCTGCTGTAAGGAGCCATCAGAAGATGGGGGACACTGTAGTCATAAAGGGATGGACATGGTCAGCAACAATACTCAGGTTCCCTGTGGCATTTTAACAATGCTTAATTGGTACTGAGGGGCCCAAAGTGTGCCAAGAAAATATCCCCCCCACCATTACACCACCACCACCAGCCTGAACCGTTCATACAAGGCAGGATAAATCCATGCTTTCATGTTGTTTACACCAAATTCTGACCCTACCATCTGAATGTCGCAGCTGAAATCGAGGCAACGTTTTTCCAATCTTCTATTCAATTTTGGTGATCCTGTGTGAATTGTAGCCTCGGTTTCCTGTTCTTAGCTGACAGGAGTGGCACCCGGTGTAGTCTTCTGCTGCTGTAGCCCATCTGCTTCAAGGTTCGATGTGTTGTGCATTCAGAGATGGTAATCTGCATTCCTTAGATATAACGGGTGGATATAGGAAACCAATCTATTAACCTTCTATGAGGAGGTGAGCTGCCATCTAGATAAAGGAAGGCCTGTGAATGTGGTGTATCTGGATTTTGCAAAAGCATTTGATACAGTTCCCCACAAACTTACTGTGCAAACTAAGGTCCGTCAGCATGGACCATAGGGGGAGAACCTAGATTGAAAACTGGCTACAGGGGTGAGAGTCCAAAGGGTGGTGATAAATGGGGAATACTCGTAATGGTCTGGTGTAGAAAGTGGTTCTGTCCTGGGGTCAATTTATTCATAAACGTTCTGGAAAATGGGATAATCGGCTCAATCTCAGTATTTGCGGACGATATAAATTTCTCCGCAGGATTTGGAAACCTTACAAAAGATCTGACCAAATTAATGGGGTGGGCAACTACATGGCAAATGAGGTTTAATGTTGAAAAATTTAAAGTAATGCATTTGGGTGCCAAAAATATGAATACAATCTATACACTGGGGGGATAACCTCTGGGGGAATCTAGTATGGAAAAGGACCTGGGGGTCCTAATAGATGATAGGCTCAGCAATGGCATGCAATGCCAAGCTGCTGCAAGCAAAGGCAGCAGAATTTTTTGATCATACCTCACAGAACACAGAGGCTTAGATAATTACCTAGTGGGTTAGATAGTTACCATCAGGTGATTGGACACTGGCAACCCTAATTACAAGGCAAGTTCCTCCCCTAGATAACCCCTCCCATATGGAGAGCACCTTAGTTTTTTCACCAGTGTCTAAGGTGGTTGGTCACGTTGTACATGTGCTAAGAAGAAAAGTTCTGTTTTAATGGTCTCTGCGGAGGCTTAGGAGCTATACAACCAGATCCATACCTCGGGCTATTACTAAACGCCTTAGATGGATGGTACCCGGGCCTCGTGTAAAGAAGAAACAAGGTTTGCCTGTAATGTCTCTCTTCGGAGGTCTGGGTTTTGGGATCCAGTCTTTGGTGTACTAATCTAAGTGGCACGAAAAGCTCCTGGCAGAGTCTTCTACAGATCCAGGGAAGAGGTTCCTTTAAATAGTGACCCAGAACCCTGAAGGTTGGCACAACACTACCCGCCGTAATAGGTGAAGACTGGATCTGTTGTTCGCAACAGTTTTCCTGTGGCGGGGATAAGGTAAGTGAAGATAATTTTTTAAGTATTATCTTCCATGAGTAGTTGTATGTCTTACCTGGTTTCCGCCACCAGAGGGAGTAAGTAACATACCTGGTGTATACTTACATGCCATCCAAGTACACGCTCAGTGAAGTTGGTCTATTATAAAAACCGCTCACCTCCTCCGCTGCAGGCTAAGCCACAACTTATAATAGAGAGACCCCAGAGGTTCTATGAGCTTCCAGTGGTCTTCTCTCTCCCCCCTCTCTCCTGGCCGCCGCCATGCCAGTCGTGCGCGCGCTTTTTGACTGTACAGGTGTGCAGGGAAATGCAGGGGGGAGACAGGATTGCGAGCGCCTGCACGGCACATCACTGTGCAGGCACCAAATCGGCATGGTTTAAAAGCCCAGCATGCCAGATCCTTCTGTAAGCTGTGGGCTGTAAGCATCTCAGTGAATCGGATCCAGGCATACCTAAGACACCTACTTGGCTTCAAGTTGTGCAGTAAGCTAATATATATATGTAGCGGGGGTCCCAATTTAGGGGGCTGCTATACTAAATTTAGGGGTGATTCGAGTGGTAGGTGGCTCGGATCTTTCAATTTATTGGACTCTGCCTTGCTGCTGTTTTCACCTGGCGTGCAGTTCCCCTTAGAAGTATGGGTGGCGCTGTCACTTGTACTCAGGGTTGAACCACAGGTGATGGAGTGGCGATTGGGTGTCCTCTCTCGGCAGCCGTGCAGTGGGTGTGGTCTACCCACTGTGCATGCCGGGAGAGGGTACAAAAGTGGCGGACGCCATTAGAGAGCGAGCAATTCCCGGGGCCCATGCCCGGAGGTAGAACCTACGGTCCACGTTCAAGTGCATGGCCCTCCAGGCCATGCGCACCTTAGTCCCAGGCACCTTTAGTCCTGGGACTGCAACTTCGACCCTGGGCCCAGCACCTTTAGCTGGAGCCCACTTCGGTGAGGAAGAATATCAGGGTGCCGCCTTGCGAGGGGACCTGCATCTGGAAGAAGAGGCTGGGGGAGGACTGTTCCGAAGGACTGGTGAGAGATCACAGTGAAGGAAGGGGCCCAGTAACTCTCTGGAGGGATGTCACCCATCCGAAAAGGGATTTAACAGCGTAACCATTAGGAGGTTCTGGACACTATAGATTCTGTGGCAGGGGATCTCCCGATCGCATATTTCAAGGGAATCTGATTAACTGTTCAAAATACATGCCGGCTGCTAGTGCCATTGGGTGACTATCCGGGTGAGCTGTACCCACTCGGGATCGAGTGGCGAAGAAGCCAGGAGTGTCTGAATCCGGTCTGCCTTTCTAACACCTTTCTCTCTTCTCTTTATGGTTATTCGTGTTTAAAGAAAATAAACTCTACGTTGGAGTTGCTACTGGTGTGGACCTTGGAGTTAATTGGGGGTATAGAGACTTGTCCCTTACATTCTAGGGGACGAGAACCAACTTTAAGGAGAACCTTGCTGCAAGACCCGTAAGTTATAAGTGTGCTTAACCTCTGCAAACCAGAGGGTACGGGCACGGGTTGGTATTGTATGCCTTTTCCTCCTGTGAGTGAGCCAAGGACGGGAGGAGAAGGGTATGTGTGTGCTACATATATGTATTGTAAGACTAAAGCACAACAGTGGTTTCACTTGTACTAGTACCTCTGCTTTGTAGCTTAGGCTATGTCTCCCAGTAAGAGGCGTTCAGGGGCAGGTAAGGGAGGCACTAACAGATCCCCGCCTAGTGCTAAGGGCTCTGCACATGCTGGCAGATTACCATCCCCCCCTGACAGACTGGTAGCAGCCTCACAGGATGAATCTGTACCCCTGTCAGGCTTTGCAGCCTCTCCTAATGTTGCAGCTCCTGCATATGTCACTGAAGGCACCATGAAAGCTGCCTTGGATGGCTTGGAAGGAAGGATTGCTTCATTAATCGCAAGCTCCTTTAAAAAAATGGCGGAAAGTGGGGTAGGTCCCCGTCCTCTGATCTGGGTTCCTTATCAGAGGAACATTCTGATGATGAGATATCCCTATCTGTAGAGGGGAATCATGACCAGTCTGAGGTTTCAGAGGATGAGGAAAGGATCTCTTCTACCTCTCAGGCGCTTAAGATGCAGGTGCAATATTATACAGAGATGGTGCGTACCACATACAAATTGCCTTCTGCTGAAGCTGCCATGCCCTCTGTTTCCTCCTTGGGATCCCGGAAATCCCCCCAGGCAGTGGCGACGGCCTCCTCAGTCCAATACTAGGGGAAAGGCCCAGAGCCAAGCCCAAGGGCAGAAAAAATCTTTGGGTTCAAGAGCTACTGAGCAGAACCCCAAAACTTCCCTATGAAGGGACGCCCCCACGAGGCTGAGTAGGGGGAAGGCTGCTGCACTTTGCAGATGCCAGGCGGGAAGAGTTTCAAGACAAATGGGTCATCTCCACGGTATCTCTAGATTACAAGTTAGAGTTCCGGGAGCTTCCGCCATCCCATTTTCTGAGATCAAGAATCTCCAAAAATCCAGAAAAGAGGAAGCCTTAACTTTTGGCCCTGGAGCGCCTGTTGGCCCAAGGGGTCATCATAGAAGTAGCCCCAGAGGAGCAAGGCTCAGGGTTCTACTCAAACCTCTTTACGGTTCCAAAACCAAATGGGGATGTCAGACCTATTCTGGATCTGAAAGATTTGAATCAATTTCTGAACATTCGCTCCTTCCGCATGGAGTCTGTCCGTTCAGTAGTCTCCACCCTTCAGGGAGGAGAGTTCATGGCATCAATAGACATCAGAGATGCGTATCTACATGTGCCAATTTTCCCCGCTCACCAAAAATTTCTAAGGTTTGCTGTGGATCAGCGCCACTTTCAGTTTGTGGCTCTACCCTTCAGTCTGGCTACCGCACCTCGAGAGTTCACAAAAGTGCTAGCCCCGCCCCTGGCAAAGCTAAGGGCATGGGGCATAGCGGTAACAGCTTATCTGGACGATCTGCTTCTCATAGATCAGTCCGTAGTACGCCTAGACCGCAATGTGCTCAACACAGTGGAATATTTAGAGTCCCTAGGCTGGGTCCTCAATTTAGAAAAATCCTCCGTAAAAGCCCCAAAGAAGGCTGGAGTATTTGGGCATGGTCATAGACACGATCCAGAGCAAGGTATTCTTACCCGAGTCAAAGGCCAAAGCCATAAAGTAGCTGGTCCGTATGATCAAAGCAAGGAAAAATCCTTCCATTCATCTATGCATGAGATTATTAGGGAAAATGGTAGCCTCATTCGAGGCCATTCCTTATGTCCAATTTCATTCAAGGCCTTTACAGAACAACATTCTGTCCGCCTGGAACAGAAAAATTCAGGCATTGGACCTTCCAATGCACCTGTCACCTCAATTGGTGGTTGCTCCATCAGAATCTGTTAAAGGGAAAATCCTTTATTCCGGTTACTTGGAAGATCGTAACCACAGACGCCAGCCTTATAGGCTGATAGGGCAGTTCTGGAAGAAGCTTCTGCCCAGGGAAGATGGTCCAGAACCGAAGAGCTCTTGCCCATCAACATTCTGGAGATGCAGGCAATTCGTCTGGCCCTCAGGGTCTGGACTTACAGGTTGCAGGGTTGTCCTGTCCGGATCCAGTCCAACAATGCCACAGCTGTGGCTTATATCAATCACAATGGAGGCACCAGAAGTCTGGATGCCCAAAGAGAGGTGAATCACATTTTTTCTTGGGCGGAAACGCATGTTCCCTGTCTGTCTGCAGTCTTCATTCCAGGGGTAGAAAATTGGCAGGCAGATTTTCTAAGCCAAGAGAATGGTCTCTACACCCCAACATATTTCAGGCCATATGTCGGAAATGTAGTTCCCCCGGATGTAGACCTGTTGGCCTCCAGGTTCAACACAAAGCTGGACAACTTTGTGTCAAGTACAAGAGATCCGTTGGCACAAGGGTCGGATGCCTTAACAATTACATGGGATCAATATTCTCTAATTTATGTGTTCCCTCCAGTTCCGCTTCTCCTACGATTTCTTCAAAGATTCAGGAGAGAAAGGAAAGCCAGTGATTCTGGTAGCCCAGGCTTGGCCCAGGCGATCCTGGTACGCGGAGATCGTGAAGATGGCTCCGCTCAGATCTGCTCTCACAGGATACAATATTCCATCCTGCCTTACAGAATCTGGAAGGCATATGTTTCCTGGTGTGACTCCAGAAGGTGGCATCCTAGAAAGTATGCCATTAGCAGGATTCTGGCCTTTCTTCAGTTAGGCGTAGAAATGAAGCTGGCCTTGAGTACTATCAAGGGCCAGATCTCAGCTTTGTCTGTATTTTTTCAGAGACTGCTTGCCTCTTGTTCACTGATCCGGCCTTTGTCCAGGGAGCGCTACAATTAAATCCGCTGGTTAAGCCTCCTGTGTGCCCGTGGGACTTAAATGTAGTTTTATCTGTTTTACAGAAACAGCCTTTTGAACCACTGCACCATGCTTCTTTAGTTCTTTTAACAAAGAAACTGGCGTTTCTTGTAGCCATATCCTCGGCAAGGAGGGTATTGGAGTTGGCAGCTCTTTCGTGTAAAGAGCCATATTTGATTGTTCATTATTATTATTATTAAGGTACTTATATAGCGCTGTCAATTTACACAGCGCTTTACATATACATTGTACATTCACATCGGTCCCTACCCTCAAGGAGCCCACAATCTAAGGTCCCTAACTCACATTCATATACTAGGGCCAATTTAGACAGAAGCTAATTAACCTACCAGCATGTCTTTGGAATGTGGGAGGAAACAGGAGTACCCGGAGGAAACCCACACAGGCACAGGGAGAACATGCAAACTCCAGGCAGGTAGTGTCGTGGTTGGGATTTGACCAGTGAACCTTTTTACTGCTAGGCGAGAGTGCTAACCACTACACCACTGTTCCGCCCATGTTCATGAAGACAGGGTGGTGTTGCGACCTCACCCAGCTTTTTTTTTACCAAAAGTGGTTTCAGTATTCCATCTGAATCAAGATGTAGTCCTACCGTCCTTTTTTCCAGATCCACAATCTGCGAAAGAGAAACTACACTCTTTGGATGTTGTAAGAGCGGTAAAAATTTATGTGCAACAGGATCCCACGTTCCGTACTGCAGGCGGCTAGATCTGACAGGGGCCTGGCCTTCCCTAGCCTAGTTAAATACTACCAGGCGGCACAACTGAGGGCGATAACTTCCTGGTTCACACTCCGCTCTTATAATAAATGGACAGAGATAGAGAAATTGTGGTTAGCCCCGATACACCCAAATAACCTGTTGTGGAGCGCGAATGCGGAGGTGGACCCTGCCCGATTGCTAGGCCCGATGGCACAGCTCAGGAGGCTATGGTGTAAACTAACACGACAACACAAACTGTCCTCAGACAGCTCGCTCCTGACCTCTTTCGCTTGTAACCCCGACATGCCAGATAGCTTATCCCACCAAATGTCCTCCCCCTGGACGACGAGAAACCTTTTCCACTATGGAAATTTGATAGACCCACACACCCGTAAGCTGCGCTCTTTTGAAGACTTGCAGTCACAATATGACCTCCCTAAGCAGGCTTTCTACGGGTATCTCCAAATCCGCCACTATGCCCTAACGTTTGCTCCAACCCTGCGTTTCTCCCCACCTACCCCTTTTGAACGCCTTATTCTGGCAGGATCAGCTCAGAGAGGCCTGATTTCAGATATATACAGTACAAAATATTGAATGAGAGGCCCCTTGATTCAATGGGCAAACACAAATATATGATTAAATGGGAGAAGGCTTTGGGTGAGGAGATACCCGTGGACCAATGGCGGGCCATTTGGGCCCAGGCGTCCAAGACATCGCTATGCACGCTCTACAAAGAAAATATCTACAAAATACTGTACTTCTGGTACATGACTCCTGATGTTCTCCATGCCATCCACCCGGCCAGCTCAGACCGCTGCTGGCGTTGCATGGGGGCAAAGGGGACACTATATCATATTTACTGGGAGTGCCCACTGATAGCCCCCTTCTGGACTTCTGTACACCAACTACTAATTTGTCTCCTTGAGACGGAGGTCCCCTTGACCCCTAAATTTTTCATACTAGGACTGATGTCTCTGAAGGCCCCACGTCCACATAAGAAGCTAGCTAGTCATGTCCTTACGGCAGCTCGCTGCCTAGTGGCACTGAACTGGAAACGCAGCTCCCCTCCTTTGGAGGGAGCGCTGTATGCCAGGATTAGGGATGTAGAAGTAATGGAGAGGATGACCGCAAGAATTCAGGATCGTCTGGACGCGCATAACATGGTTTGGGAGCTCTGGCACCGAAGGGAGGAACGCGGTGACTTGGAGCCAGGTATAACTTGACGACGAGCCTCCATGACTCAGATATGCAAGGCTGCTACTTGGTCTTCGGTCCATATATTCACTAAGTTTTACCAAGTGGATGTGAGAAGGCATGAGGATGCCGCCTTCGGGCGCAGTGTACTGCAGGCAGCAGTGTAGGTCCTCTTGTCCGATGGCGGTCTTTGTTTCTGATCTGCCTCCCTTCCCTCAATTCGGGCATTTCTATGGGACATCCCACTAAGTAATTATCTAAGCCTCTGTGTCCTGTGATGTATGATCAATAAAATAGGACTTTTTAAAAGCGCTTACCTGTAAAATCCTTTTCTTGAGAGTACATCACAGGACACAGAGCTCCCGCCCCTCTTCGGGATTATACGTTGGGACACTTATTGCTTTGCTACAAAACAGAGGTGCTCTCCATATGGGAGGGGTTATATAGGGGAGGAACTTGCCTTATAATTAGGGTTGCCAGTGTCCAATCACCTGAGGGTGACTATCTAACCCACTAAGTAATTATCTAAGCCTCTGTGTCCTGTGATGTACTCTCAAGAAAAGGATTTTACAGGTAAGCTGTTTTAAAAAATCCTATTGTCATGCATTAAAAAGGGTATTTACTTCAGAGATAAAATGATAATTCTCCCACTCTACAAAAATCTGGTCCGGCTGCACCTGGAGTATGCCATCCAGTTTTGGGCACCAGCCCTCAGGAAGGATGTACTGGAACTGGAGAGAGTCCAGAGTCTCTGGAGAAGAGACGCTTGAGATAGGATATGATAGTGATGTACAAATGCCGTACTGGTGACCCTAGCATAGGGAAAAAACTTTTCAGTGAAAGGGAATTTAATAAGATACGTAGCCATTCACTAGAATTAGAAGAAAAGAGGTTTAACCTTAAACTGCATAGAGGATTCTTTACTGTAAGAGCGGTAAGGATGTGGAATTCTCTTCCACAAGCGCTGGTATCAGCAGGGGGGCATCGATTAATTAAAAAAAACTATTAGATGGGCACTGTGACGAACCCAGGACTATGTCCGCCGTCAATGCTTCCTCTGTCCAGAACCAGCACTATCCAAGACTCTTTAGCCCACCCAGTCACCAGACAACACCAGTCTTGGAGTACATCAGGAATAGCCTTTTATTTGAGGTCTCACACAAACATATACACAAGGATGACAATACAAACTGAACCAGAAACCTAATTAACATGAGCTAATTATCTAATCCTTTAGACAGCCTAGGTGACTCAGAGGCCTGACTTTTCAGTTTTTAGCCTTGCTGTCTCCTAGCTCCCTAACTACAATGCACATTATCATAAATCAACACAAAACTCCTTCACACAATAGCAGAGGTAATTAACACAAACAACAATGGCTGAAAGACTTGGATCCCACACTAGACTTATTTACAATAAACACATTATAGCAGACAACAGACAGACAGGTGGCTGGAGTTGATGTCATCAGCATCTTCTATGCGCCCCAACATTATGAAGCCATCACTATAATATGGCATATACAGGGTTCCCAGAGTCTGTGTGTTTTGGGGGGACATGGACTTGAATCCAAAGTAACATTACTTCAAGGTCCCCAGGCATACACCTCGCAAAGAGTATTGTTCCCTTAAAATCCATGGCCCATAATCAGAAGGCAAGAGGCTAGCATTCAGTCCTCTCCAAAAGCCTCTGTCCCGACTAGGTCTGTCACAGGCACCTTAACAACCACAACATACAGGGATATACAAGGTAATACTGACATATAATCACACACATAGGTTGGACTTGATGGACTTTTTTTTTCCCAAAGAATTTGCGTTTGAAAAACCGCTGTGCAAATATTGTGTGACATAAAAATATGCAATGCCCACCATTTTATTCTCTAGGGTCTCTGCTAAATATATATATATATATATATATATATATATATATATATATATATATATACACACACACACACAATTTGGGGGTTCCAAGTTGTTTGTTAGCCAAAAAATTGGCGGGGGCGTTGTGTCAGCCGGTCGATCTCTGCGGCTGATTTTACGGGGTAATGGCTGGTGTCAGGATGATTGAAGCGCATTATTTATTTTATTGCATTGTATTATAAAATTAAATAGTTCAACTCACCATAATTCAGAATCAGTGGGAGCCCTGATTGTGTCACCTGCCACGTCACTTGCCACCAGATGCAGCATGCCACCAGATGTAGCGTGTCACTTGCCACCAGATGCAGCTTATTACCTGCCAAGTAACTTGCCACCAAATTCAGTGTCACATGACACGAGATGCAGCGTGCCACCAGATGCAGCTTGTCACCTGCCACGTAACGTGCCACTAAATGCAGGGTGTCTCTTGCCACCAGATGCAGCGTGTCTCTTGCCACCAGATGCAGCATGTCACCAGATGCAGCGTGTCTCTTGCCACCAGATGCAGTGTGTCACCAGATGCATTGTGTCACTTGCCACCAGATGCAGCATGTCACCAGATGCAGCGTGTCTCTTGCCACCAGATGCAGTGTGTCACCAGATGCATTGTGTCACTTGCCACCAGATGCAGCATGTCACCAGATGCAGCGAGTCTCTTGCCACCAGATGCAGCGAGTCTCTTGCCACCAGATGCAGCGTGTCTCTTGCCACCAGATGCAGCGTGTCTCTTGCCACCAGATGCAGCGTGTCTCTTGCCACCAGATGCAGCTTGTCTCTTGCCACCAGATGCAGCGTGTCTCTTGCCACCAGATGCAGCATGCCACCAGATGCATTGTGTCACTTGCCACCAGATGCAGTGTTTCACTTGCTACCAGATGCAGCATGTCACCAGATGCAGCGTGTCTCTTGCCACCAGATGCAGCGTGCCACCAGATGCAGCTTGTCACCTGCTACGTAATGTGCCACCAGATGCAGCGTGTCTCTTGACACCAGATGCAGCGTGTCTCTTGCCACCAGATGCAGCGTGTCACCAGATGCAGTGTCACTTGCCACCAGATGCAGCATATCACCAGATGCAGCGTGTCACCAGATGCATTGTGTCACTTGCCACCAGATGCAGCATGTCACCAGATGCAGCGTGTCACTTGCCACTTTCCATGAGATGCAGTGTGTAACTTGCCACCAGATGCAGCTTGTCACCTACCCCGTAACTTGCCACCGGATGCAGCGTGTCACTTGCTACCAGATGCAGCGTGTCACCAGATGCAGTTGGACGTTTACATTCCTTGTGACAGCAATAAGTGATAAAAAAAAATAATAATAACACTATTTGTGCAAAGGCGAATTGGTGCGTTGGTCCTGAAAGCACACAAACCACAATCGTCCCACCCATGTAAGGTATCACTGCGAACGTCGGATCATGGGCAGTAATTCTAGCACCAGACCTCCTTTTGTACATCTAAAGTGGTAACCTGTGAAGTCTTTTAAAGCGTCGCCTATGGATAGTAAAAGTTAGAGCGTTTGTCGCCATTGTGCAGGAGTGCACAATTTTAAAGTGTGACATGTTTGGTATCTATTTACTTGACGTGACATCATCTTTTATATTTTACAAAAAAATTGGGTTTTTTACTGTGTTTGTTTTTGTTTTTTTTTGCATTAAAAATTAAAAAAGTGTATTAAAATTCCCCAAAACTGCATGTGAAAATACTGTGTGACATTAAAAAAAATTGCAAAACCAACCATTTTATTCCCTAGGGTCTCTGCTAAAAGCTATAAGTAAATTTTCTAGCAAAAAATACTGATTTAAACTTGTAAAAAAAAAGGCGTCAGACTTCAAGTGGCTAATACAGTGATCAGTGCTAAAAATCTAGTATGTGCTGTTACTGTACTAATGACACTGGCTTGGAAGGGGTCAGTGGTGGCTGGTGCTCAATATTTTTTGGGGGGGGACAAACAAACTTCCTCCCCTCGCACTAGCACTGCCGCCACCCCCCCCTTCCTCACTCGCACCCGCGGTGTAGTGTGGGGGGGGGGGTGCTTTTTACTAGGAGAACACATGGGACCGTGTCCTTGCTTTGGAAGGAACACAGTATCCATGCCTTCCTTACTGACAGAACAGTGATCTGCCTGTGTACCAAACGATCAGCGGGTGCTGGCGGACATTGTGCAGTTGCGCCCGCTATCTGTAAGTGCAGGATCACGTGTGTGTATATATACGTGGTCCTGCACAGCGTGGCCGCCCTATAGCAGTAAAACTGTAGACAAGTAGTTAATTACTGAGGTCTCTTCACTCCTACTGTTGACTTAAATATTTTTGGTGGTACTACTTTTTAAAAATGTTATCATCTGTGAGTGTTTATCAAGGTGGGCTAATGCAACCCGCACCCCCATGTCTATTTATCGTAATCTGTTCTATATTAAAAACCTAAAGGACCCTGCACAGTTTCTTTTATTTGTCACAGTGATGGATCAAGTCATATTTTTAGAGCTGTAATCCTCTACTATAGAAGGTCCAAATCCTGAATGCTGTGTTACGTTTGTAGTAAAGACCTGAACACTGCACTGTCTGCTGGAAGTACTGGATGCCTTTACTAAGGTAGCTGTTTCCAGGGCCTTGTTTCAGGCATGTAAAATTATCCTCCTCCACTGGAAAAGCACTTCCCCCTCCATCCCTAAGGAATGGCTAGACCACATGGGTACTACTTTAACCACTTGCTTACTGGGCACTTTCACCCCCTTCCAATTTTCAGCTTTTTCAGCTCTGTCGCACTTTGAATGACAATTGCGCGGTCATGCAACACTGTACACATATGACATTTTTATCATTTTTTTTTTTTCACACAAATAATAGAGATTTATTTTGGTGGTATTTAATCACCACTGGGGTTTTTTATTTCTTGCTAAACAAATGAAAAAAGAACAAAAAAAAAAAAAAACATTTTTTGCAAACTTACTTTTTCTCCTTCACTGATGTGCGCTGGTGAGGCTGCACTGATAGGTGGCACTGATGGGCTGCACTGATAGGTGGCACTGATGGGCTGCACTGATAGGTGACAAGGATGATTGGGCACTGATTGGCAACACTGATAGGTCGCACTGGTGGGCACTGATGGGTGGCACTGATGAGCAGCACTGGCGGCACAGATTGTGACTGATGTCCCTGTAACAGAAGCTGGTTGCCGGCTCTCTTCTCCTCGGCTAAGCCGATAACCGTCTTCTGTTTACATCCGCGATCAGCTGTCATTGGCTGACAGCTGATCACGTGGTAAAGGGCTGCTGTGATTGGTTCTTTACCCTGTTCTGTAATTAGCCAAGTCCGGAGGACTCGACAATCGCAGAGTGCACAGCGGATCATGGGAGTACATCTATTGACGCCCTCCCGACACTGGAAGCCCACGCTGTAGGCGTCATTTGGCTATAGCGCAGGCAGAAATTGGTTGAGATATGATTTATTTACCTGCACAGTGGATGCCCAACTAAATTTGAGAGGGTTTGGGGGGGGGGTGGCTTGATGTACCAGGATTGGCTCCAGTAGACCTGATTATTGATGGGATATTGGGGTAGAATGCCTTTTGATTACGTAATGTTCGTTGGTACTATCTGACTTTGGAATGTGCCATAGTGGTGCTCTATTGGTACTGTCATTTCTCTTTTCAGCCACTAGGTGGGGTTGTATGTTCTCTTCAGTGAGCTGAGGTCAGTACATAGTTCTATGAAGTTGCAAGCTGTAATTCAATACAGTAATACCTTGGATTGCAAGCATAATTAGTTCCAGAAATGTGCTTGTAATCCAAAGCATTTGCATATCAAAGTGAATTTCCCCATAAGGAATAATGGAAACTCAGATGATTTGTTTCACAACCGTTTATCCAAGCTTATATTATTGGTAGGAATGTCTCTGTGGTGAAAAAAAAAAAGTGTCAATAGGGAATACATAAAACAGAATCCAGCAGGAGCTACCGAGTATAAAAGAGAAGAGAGGCACCTCTAAGTGTAGCAATATGGTTAAATTGAATGACGATACAACAATTAGCAACTCACATGGTTGATGAATAACCACTAGCCGACCAGCTCACGGAGATATACTGCGGCAAGTCGGCTCTCCTGCACGAACTGACGTACCTGTAAGTCGGTCCTTGCAAGGAGGATAGCTGGCGTGTGCGTGCACGCCGTGGGTCCCGTAGACTCAATATCCGCCCGCGATCGTGGTGAGAAGAGGCAGAACGGGAACTGTCTATGTAAACAAGGCGATTCCCCGTTCTGCCAGATGACGTGACAGAGATCTACTGTTCCCAGTGATCGGGAACAGTGATCTCTCTTATGTTCCAGTAAGTCCATCTCCTCTACAGTTAGAACACACCCAGGGAACACACTTAAGCCCTTGATCGCCCCCTAGTGTTAACCCCTTCCCTGCCAGTGTAATTTTTACATTGATCGGTGCATTTTTATAGCACTGATCAATGTAATAATGTCACGGGTCCCCAAGGGGTCAGATTTGTCCGTCGCAATGTTGCAGTCCCGCTAAAAATCGCAGATCTCCGTCATTACCGGTAAAAACAATAAAAACAAATAAAAGTCCCTAAATCTATCCCATATTTTCTAGACAAGATCAACATACGGCTATCGCAATTTATAATTTTTTTTATTTATCAAAAATGTGTAGAAGAATATATATTGGCCTAAACTGATGAATACTTTTTTTTTTTATATATGTATTCTAGCAGAAAGTAAAACATTATTATTATTATTATTTTTTTTTAATTGTTGGTCTTTCTTTGTTTATAACATAAAAAATAAAAACCGCAGAGGTGATCAAATACCACCAAAAGAAAGCTCTATTTGTGGGTAAAAAATGTCATCAATTTTGTTTGGGTACAGCGTTGCACGCAATTGTCAGTTAAAGCCATGCAGTGACGTATTGCAAAAATATGGCCTGGTCAATAAGGGGGCAAATCCTTCCGGGGGTGAAGTGGTTAAAACAGGCATATCTAAGTATGCAGGCATCCGGGGTAAAGCTGTCCACATAGACCATCCTCTGCACCCCCACCGATGTCATCCCTTCCATGCTGCACTCCATGAGCACTTCAAGCCTTGCTTTCAAAATGCCCTACTGCAGGGTAGTCTTTGTGGTCACAATTGCAGACTGACAGCGGTGAGAGCCGGCGGTGTGGAAGATGGTCTCACTTTCAGAATGCCCTACTGCAGGGTAGTCTTTGTGGTCACAATTGCAGACTGGCAGCGGTGAGAGCCGGCGGTGTGGAAGATGGTCTCGCTTTCAGAATGCCCTACTGCAGGGTAGTCTTTGTGGTCACGATTGCAGACTGACAGCGGTGAGAGCCGGCGGTGTGAAGGATGGTCCCGCTTTCAGAATGCCCTACTGCAGGGTAGTCTTTCTGGTCATGATTGCAGACTGACACTGGTGAGAGTCGGCGGTGTGGAGGATGGTCTATGTCAGGGGTCTCCAAACTTTCTAAGCAAAGGGCCAGTTTACTGTCCTTCAGGCTTTAGGGGGGCCGGACTGTGCCCAGTGAGAGTAGAAAATGCCCTGGCATCAGTGCCCCATCATTGGTTTTAATGAGAGAAATAGTGACCCATTCTTGATATCAATGAGGAGACTAGTACTCCATTGATGTTGTCAGTAGCAGTAGTGCCCCATCATTGGTGTGAGTTGGTGGAATATTGCTCCAAGGGCCAGATAAAGGCAAGCAAAGGGCCACATATGGCCCTGGGCCGCAGTTTGGAGACCACTGGTCTATGTGGACAGCTTTACCCCGGATGCTTGCTTATTTAGATGTGCCTGTTTTAATCATCAAGCATGTGAGTTGCTATATATTGTACCCTAATTAAATGTAACCACATTGCTACACTTAGAGGCGCTCTCTTCTGTTTTATACTCAGTTGCTACTCGTATTACAAGACATCGCTCATATATCAAGTTAAAATTTATATTAAAAAAATGCTTGTCTTGTAAAACGTTCGCAGACCAAGTTACTCGCAATCCAAGGTTTTACTTTATTTGTTTTTGTACATTACAACTTTACATTCTTTCTTTTATGAGTGTTTTTTCGGAACATGTATGCTTGAATTCAAATAAAACTGTTCTGGTTTAACTTAATTAAAAACATTATTAAAGGAAAAAAGTCACGGTACCAAATCCTCACAAAGCTTAACACACTGCTTCTGATTTATTGTAGAGTTTCTCTGCGCTGAAAATGCTCTGACTGGGTCCAAAGAATGAATGAAATGATACCAACCAAAGGCCATAATGGGAATAATAGAGCGTTCCCTATAAATTAAATATGAAAATGTAAACATGTACAGCACACACTATTTTAAAATGTAATAAGGTTAAATGAAAAAGAAAGCAACTTTACTGTAGCCAAATTTACAGAATTTCCATTTTATTTTTATCTCTGTACAGGTGGATTGGTGAACCAAATCTCTGGTCAGGTTGGTCGTCATAGTCACAACTGAGTCACCCCGGTGCCAAGTCCATTTGGGTGTTCTGAGAGACTGAAAGTCTTTACTGGAAGATTCACTCTGGACACAAGCCATATGAATTTTTAAAATGTGATGATTGTTTTGAATATTCTTCAGCATTGATCCAGCCTCAGAAGATTTGGGGGTTCTGGAGGTGACAATTTAAGTCAAATTCAAGATCAATTCTAGAAGTAATACCTTCTCTGGATTGTGACAAAGGTCTGATTTTGCAGAAAAACCTAACTAAATACCAGATGGAACACACAGAAGGGATGCCGTATCCTGGTTCGCAAAGCGTCATAGCTTTTATAATGCAACCCACCCTTGGACATAAGATTGCTCACCCTAAAGTGAAGAGGTATTTTTGTACTAAATGTGGTAAAGCTTTTGCAGCAATGTCAAAACTTCTCGCACATGATAGGGTTCATACAGGAGAGAAGCCATTTCAGTGTTCCAAATGTAGCAAAGCTTTCACATCAAAGGGATATCTTCTCGCACACGAGAGGGTTCATACAGGAGCGCCGCCATTTCAGTGTTCCAAATGTGGCAAAGTTTTCACAACAAAGGGAAATCTTATCGGACATGAGAGGGTTCATACAGGAGAGAAGCCATTTCAGTGTTCCGAATGTGGCAAAGCTTTTGCCAGAAAGACAGATCTTATCGTACACCAGAGGGTTCATATAGCAGAGAAGCCATTTCAGTGTTCCGAATGTGGCAAAGCTTTTGCAACAAAGAGAAAACTTATGAAACACCAGATGCTTCATGCAGGGGAGAGGCCATTTCAGTGTCCTGAATGTGGCAAAGCTTTCACTCAAAAGTCAATTCTTGCCAGTCATATGATAATGCACACTGGAGAAAAACAATTTCAGTGTTCAGAATGTCACAAAGCTTTTTTAAGGAAGTCAGAGCTTCGCAAACATCAGATGGGTCACACAAAACCATTTCAGTGTTCTGAATGTGACACGCCTTTTGCAACAAAGTCACAGCTTATCAGACACCAAAGAGCTCCTATTGGCGAGAAGCCATATCCATGCTCAAAATGTGATAAATCTTTTACACAAAAGGCATGTCTTATTACACACCAGATGGTTCACACTGAAGGGAACGTGCATCAGTGTTCTGACTGTGGCAACGCTTTTGCATTGAAGTCGGCTCTTATTGAGCACCATGAGACTAATCATCAAGAAAAGCCTTATTGTTGTTTAGAATGTGACAAAGCTTTTACAACGAAGTCACAGTTTAATCTGCACCAGAGGGTCCATACCGGAGAGAAGCCGTATCAGTGTTCTCAGTGTAAAAAATCTTTTCCATGGAAATCACACCTCACCATACACCAAAGAGTTCACACTGGAGAGAAGCCCTATCAATGTTCAGAATGCGATAAAGCTTTTATAAGGAATGCAGCCCTCCTCTTGCACCAAAGGATCCACACTGGAGAGAGGCCATTTCAATGTTCTGAATGTAACAAAGCTTTTAGGTTGAAACCTTTACTTCTCAGACACAACAGGGTCCACACTGGGGTGAAGCCATTTCGTTGTTTGATATGTGACAAAGCTTTTACATTGAAGGGAAACCTTATCATGCATGAGAGGATTCACACTGGTGAGAAGCCGTACAAGTGTTCTGAATGTGACAGAGCTTTTGTGAAGAAGGCAGAGCTTATCGTACATGAGAGGGACCACACTGGAGAGAAGCCGTACCAGTGTTCTGAATGTGACAAAACTTTTAAAATGAAGCCCAGCCTTGTCAATCACATGAAGGGTCACACTGGAGTGAAGCCATATCAGTGTCCTGAATGTGACAAAGCATTTTTATCAAGGTCATACCTTTCCAAACACCGGATAATTCACACGGGAGATAAACCATTTCAGTGTTCTGACTGTAACAAAGCATTTCCAATGAGGTCATACCTTGTCCAACACCAGATGATTCACACGCGAGATAAACCATTTCAGTGTTCTGAATGTAATGAAGCATTTTCAGTGAGGTCACACCTTGTCCATCACCAGATGATTCACACAGGAGATAAACCATTTGAGTGTTCTGAATGTGGTAAACCTTTTATAAGTAAGGCAAATCTTGTCAGACATGAGAAAATTCACACTAGAAAAAAATCTGATATAGAGAAGCCTTTTCATTGTTCTGAATGTGACAAAACTTTTACACAGAAGGCAAATCTTATCAAACATGAGATGACTCACACTGGAGAGAGGCCGTATCAATGTTCTGAATGTAATAAAGGTTTTATACAGAAGGGACAGCTTATCAGACACCTGAAGGTTCACACTGGAAAAAAATCATGTTCTGAATTGGACAAAGCTTCTCCTGCAACAGAGGGTTCACCCTCTTCATCCTCCACTGTAGAGCAGAAATTCTGAGAGAAGGGGGATATTAAAGGGGTAAAAGCTACAAAGATTTTGGGGTGTCCCTGCAGTTTCACACCCCATGTCATCCAACAATCTAGTGGAAGGTACAATGATACTTTGAAAACAAACTTCATGATCAGACATTGATGGATGCATTGAGTTTATTCCATGGAATACTTTACCTTTTAAGATAGTTTTTGGACAAGCACCAATGACTGAACTGTGTTTTCATTATTGATTCACATTCTTTTTTTCTTTTTGCTTATGAAGGTTTGAGTGAACATATAATTTGCTTGCATCATAAAATAAATGATTTAAATTCCCAAGTGCTTTCTTTATTTCCAGATCCTGAGCTAATACATTAATGGGGTTGTAAAGCTTCCCGTTTTTTCACCTTAATGCAAAATAATATGCAAAATTGTTATATTTGCAACAATTAAACTTGAAGCTTATTTAATGCTCACATGGCAGGGCGGGGTGGGGGAGGGAGCGAAGTTGTCTCATGGGTTTACATAGGGGTCAGAAGAAACACACAACTAAAGAGTAACAGGAGGGCAGCAAAGTACGTGAGCAGCACACAGCCCTATTGGTAGATAGTATATATAATTAATAGAATACAAGCCATTTGTTGTTATATATCTTATACAAATATAGTACCTTCTAGTGTGTACTAGTGTGAGTTTAGGGAAATGTATATCCATTCCTGACTCATGTTTAACACATAGAGTCTGTAATTGGGTCAGGGTTATTAGAGTTCAGGGCTTGATGACTGATACAGGCACCTCTCTGGTGCCTCCCTCCAATTCTGGAAAGTTGGAGAACATTCTGGAAGCTGGAGGGCGGAGTTTAGGATGGCTGTCCTGCATGTTTAAGGGAGCTTAGCCAATCCCCAGTGGGCCTGGCAGGGGACTAAGCCAACCCTTAAATATGGATGAGTCATGCCAGCAGGGAAGTCGGTGGAAGATGGAGATGCAGTGCTGAGGGAGACTGTCAGTGTCCCTCGGGGGCCCCTGCCGGGAGGGGCTCTACCTTGGGCCAGGGCATAGGTGGCATGCCTTGAAGGGTCCCTTCCACAGAAGAAGTTAGAAGGAGGCTTTCCCGAGAGGCAGCGGGAGCAACGAGAGGACAAGGGGAATACTACAGCACGGTGCAGGGACTTACAAGAGGAAAGACTGCCACCTGTAGCAGGTGTCTCTGGAAGATATCAGTGTGCTTACATCTTTCCTACCTTGCCCTGGGAGATGTCCAGAGAGTCAGTCGGGTAGACTGGTGAAGAGAAGCAGCCAGGAGGGTTGGTGAAGAGGCAGCTAGGTGGGCTAGCATTAAGTGAAGAACTACGGGGCTACTGTAGTACTGATGGGTGGAAATGGAGGGGGTAAATCATAGGGGGCAGCAGGACAAAAATTTGAGTGGAGGCAGCTTTTCTAAAGAAAATAGGTCCTGGATACCTATGTGGAGTGAATGCGAGTAGAGGAAGAGGGCGCCAGCCTTTTTTGAGTTAAAAGGAGCAATGTTAGATAGAGAGAAAAAAACACTGCAGTAAATTAGGAGATGATGGAAAATCGTGGATAAACTCACTTTTGGAACTGAAGATGTGTAAATCATCCAGGGAGTAGAGAATCTTGTTCAGGCTCTGAGGAGGGTGGCTGGTAGTGAGGTACAATGCATATGCCTGTGGTGCTGGTGTGATGCTAGAAGGTGGAAGGTCTGGCTGTACAGATCGATGTTGGCTGCTTGAATGCAGAAGTTTTGTGTAACCCCTACGAGGGTAGTGTTACACACCCATGCCTAAACTTCACTTACATATAGTAGGTAAGGACCCAGACATATGCACTGAAAAGGGTTATGGTATTTTTCCTGCTGAACTCCCGTTTTCATACATTATGCACCATCCTCAATGATAGGTAAGAGAAATTTTGTCATTAATTGTAGGTTATCTTTAAGAAAAACTTTGAGATTGTGACCATGTTTCCCCAACTGCTTCAGGTGGAATGAACTTCCTCTGATTGGGGTTCACTAAAATGACTAAGTGTGGACAGACTTCTTTTCAATGGAAATCCAGAGAAGAACATTTGTTGTTCCTGGAAGTAGTATGACATTGGCTTTAAAGAGTTAGTTCACCTTTTAAGAACAAAAACTGTCTATGCCTGGAGTGGCTTTATACAGTTTAAAAAAAAAGTATGTGAACCCTTTTGGAATGATATGGATTTCTGCACAAATTGGTCATAAAATGTGATCTGATCTTCATCTAAGTCACAACAATAGACAATCACAGTCTTCTTCTTAAACTAATAACACACGAAGAATTAAATGTTACCATGTTTTTATTGAACACATCATGTAAACATTCACAGTGCAGGTGGAAAAAGTATGTGAACCCTTGGATTTAATAACTGGTTGAACCTCCTTTTGGCAGCAATAACTTCAACCAAACGTTTCCTGTAGTTGCAGATTAGACGTGCACAACGGTCGGGAGTAATTCTTGACCATTCCTCTTTACAGAACTGTTTCAGTTCAGCAATAATCTTGGGATGTCTGGTGTGAATCGCTTTCTTGAGGTCATGACAACATCTCAATCGGGTTGAGGTCAGGACTCTGACTGGGCCACTCCAGAAGGTGTATTTTCTTCTGTTTAAGCCATTCTGTAGTTGATTTACTTCTATGCTTTGGGTCGTTGTCCTGTTGCAACACCCGTCTTCTGCTAAGCTTCAGCTGGTGGACAGATGGCCTTAAGTTCTCCTGCAAAATGTCTTGATAAACTTGGGAATTAATTTTTTCTTAGATGATAGCAATCCGTCCAGGCCCTGACGCAGCAAATCAGCCCCAAACCATGATGCCCCCACCACCATACTTCACAGTTGGGATGAGGTTTTGATGTTGGTGTGCTGTGCCTCTTTTTCTCCACACATAGTGTTGTGTGTTTCTTCTAAACAGCTCAACTTTGGTTTCATCTGTCCACAGAATATTTTGCCAGTACTGCTGTGGAACATCCAGGTGCTCTTGTGCAAACTGTAAACGTGCAGCAATGTTTTTTTTGGACAACAGTGGCTTCCTCTGTGGTATCCTCCCATGAAATCCATTCTTGTTTAGTGTTTTACGTATCGTAGATTTGCTAACAGGGATGTTAGCATATACCAGAGACTTTTGTAAGTCTTTAGCTGATACTCTAGGATTCTTCTTCACCTCATTGAGCAGTCTGCGCTGTTCTCTTGTAGTCATCTTTACAGGATGCCCACTCCTAGGGAGAGTAGCAGCAGTGCTGAACTTTCTCCATTTATAGACAATTTGTCTTACTGTGGACTGATGAACAGCAAGGCTTTTGGAGATACTTTTATAACCCTGTCCAGCTTTATGCAAGTCAACAATTCTTAATCGTAGGTCTTCTAAAAGCTCTTTTGTGCGAGGCATCTTTCACATCAGGCAATGCTTCTTGTGAAAAGCAAACCCAGAACTGGTGTGTGTTTTTTATAGGGCAGGGCAGCTGTAACCAACACCTCCAATCTCATCTCATTGATTGGACCCCAGTTGGCTGACACCTCAATCCAAATAGCTCTTGGAGATCTCATTAGTCTAGGGGTTCACATACTTTTTCCACCTGCACTGTGAATGTTTACATGGTGTGTTCAATAAAAACATGGTAACATTTAATTCTTTGTGTGCTATTAGTTTAAACAGACTGTGATTGTCTATTGTTGTGACTTAGATGAAGATCAGATCACATTTTATGACCAATTTGTGCAGAAATCCATATCATTCCAAAAGGGTTCACATACTTTTTTTTGCAACTGTATAATAACCAACTGTGCAACTTTGACTAGTTAAATAATGCTATTTCTAAAGTTGTAGACCATTTACATACCCCCCGAAGCTGAGCTAAAAAGCCTCTCCACCCGTCTTACCTTGCTGCTAGAACAGGGCTCTCCAAACTATTTAAACAAAGGACCAGTTTACTGTCCTTCAGGCTTTAGGGGGGTCTGAGTGTGGCCAGTGTGAGTAGAAAATATCCTGGCATAAGTGGGAATAAATACTATCCCATTGTTGGTTTCAACAGGATAATTAGCGCCTCGTTGGTTTTAGCAGGAGGAATAGCGCCCCACGGTTAATATCAATGGGAGGAATAGTGTCCCATGGACAGTGTCAGTGGGAGGAATACTGCCCCATCACTGGTCCCATAATCACAGGAGGAATAGTGCCCCATTAATGGTGTCATTGGGAGGAATGGTTCCTCATCATTGGTATCAGTTGGAGGAATAGTGTCCCAAGGGTCAGATAGAGAAAAGCAACAGACTGCATCTGGCCCCCGGGCCACAGTTTGTAGACCACTGTGCTAGAACATTGATAAGATGCTCCAAGCCATTACTACTTTCTCCCATAATCACAGGAACTCTCTCTTTCTGAATCAAATCCATACGCATGTGCAGGTCCCTATCTAATTAATGTCAACCACATGCAGGACAATGTGGATCTATATCTGTAAAATGCAGGACAATGTAGCGTTCTATAGGACAATGTATGTCCTGTATATTGATTGGACAATGGGGAGCACCTTAGGGAAATCTATGTTTGTCACAGGGTTTGGACAATGCAAAGTACATTCAAGATGTGGAGTGCCATGAGACAATATTCTTACTCCAAATGAAGGCCACGATAAAGCCCCATGAGACAATCTCTTTACTCCATATGAAGCCCATGGTAAAGTCCGATGAGACAATATCTTTACTCCATATGAAGGCAATGATAGAGTCCCATCGGGCAATCTAAGTCTGCCAAATTCAGGACAATGCAGAGTACTGTGGGACAATCAATGTCTTCCACATTCAAGATATGTAGCCCCATGAGACACTCTCTTTACTCCATATGAAGGTCATGGTAGAATACCATAAGATAATCTCGTTACTCCATATGAAGGCAAAGGTAAAGTCCCATGAGACAAGCTCTTAGCTCCATATGATTGTCAAGGTAGAGTCTCATGAGACAATCTCTTTACTCCATATGAAGGCCAAATTAGAGTCCCATGAGACAATCTCTTTACTCCATATGAAGGCCAATGGTACAGTCCCATGAGAAAATCTCTTTACTCCATATGAAGACCAAGGTACAGTCCGATGAGACAATCCCTTTACTTCATATGAAGGCCAAGGTAGAGTCCCATGAGACAATCTCATTACTGCATATGAAGGCCACAGCAGAGTCATATGAGACAATCCCTTTACTCCATATGAAGAGGGAAAAGTTCAGGACTTTAGATGAGGCATATGGCAGACCATTGGGTAAAAATGTGTAAATGTATTTATTGTCAAAGGAGTAAACCTAGGACATAATAGTATACATGCAAAATTTCATATATGTCCCCAACATGAAAACGTCATATATAAACACACGTAAATGCTAAAACAGCACATGCCAGTTGCCGGTATACAGGGCTCCATATAATAAAATGGGTGGTGACAGGTCAAACTGTAAGAGTATAAAAAAGACATGATATAGTGCAGTCATGACTACATCCTGGATATTTCCGACACGTTTCGTGATACAAACCACTCTTCAGGGGAGAATGCGTAAACATGTCTGAAAAATACATAAGTAGCAATAAATCTAATAATTTGACTCGAAAAAAAGTAGATATATCATAAAAAAGGAGAGGGATATCCAATCCTGATGACTTACATGGGGTTAAAAAGCAAGGACATGCGGTATTGTCAAACAAGGGGCCCGTAGAGTAGTCAGGACAGACAGAATACTCTACGGGCCCCTTGTTCGACAATACCGTATGTCCTTGCTTTTTAGCCCTTTTCACTTTCATACTTTCTGGCTCTTTTATACCTATACACTTAACACTCTTTTCTACATCCTCCTATGGTGTAAGGTGTTTATCCCCACTTTTATCAACACTATCTTAATATGAGAGACTCCCATCATTCATTTTCTGATAGATCTTGGGCTAACTCACTATCACCCAGTACACATGGAGGTTTCTATCCCGTGGGATTATTTTGTGCATGTCTGGGCTGCCTGCAGGTCTTATACCTCAGCACCTGGGACAGACTAATCTACGGGCCCCTTGTTCGACAATACCGCATATCTTTGCTTTTTAGCCCCATGTAAGTCATCAGGATTGGATATCCCTCTCCTTTTTTATGATATATCTACTTTTTGCTGAGTCAAATTATTAGATTTATTGGTACTTATGTCTTTTCCAGACGCATTAGCCCCTGAAGAGTGGTTTGTACCACGAAACGCGTATAGAGAGGGGGCAGAGAGAGGGGGCAGAGAGAGAGGGCAGACTGAGAGAGAGAGGGCAATGAGAGAGGGCAAAGAGAGAGAGGGGGCAGAGAGAGTGAGACTGAGAGAGTGAGACAGAGAGAGCAGAGTTAGAGGGCATAGAGAGAGAGGGGGCAGAGAGAGGAGTCAGGATCTGGTCACAATGCTCACTCACTTGGATAGATGGTCGGTCCCGGGGGCTCTCAGTCAGCGGTTTCTCTCAATGTGGCTGTCGGCACTCGGCTTGTTTAATCTTTCCGCCCCCACATTCCCTTCACAGACTCAGCAACACACAGACAGGGAGAGAGGGGAGCAGGAGAAGGGATTTGTGTATGAAGCTCAGGCATGCTGGAGGTGGAAAGAGCACTGTGGGGGTGTTATTTGGGGGCTTTGGACGTCTGTGGGTGGGGGGGGAGGGGTTGGATTTTGGGGGGTATGGAGGTCTGTGTGTGGGGTGGAGGGGTGAGGTTTGAGTAGGGTGACCAGACGTCCCCGGATTGAGGACAGTATCCCCAGAGCCTGTCTGTTCCCAGGTTGCAGGGGCGGCGCCAGGTGCAGGTCGATCCTGGGCAGGTGCTGAGACAGAGGAGGTGGTCCGCCCGGGGTGCCACACACTGGGGGAATGTGTCCCGCCATCACACAAGTCCCACCTCCTGGTTTTCTACTTTGACAGACAGCACACTGTGCTCTCCAGAAGGCGGGACTTGTGTGACAGCGGGCACCCAGCGGTTTAAATTAAAGCTGACACAGTGGGAGACGCTGGCCTGACACATTCCCCCAGTGTGTGGCACCCGGGGAAAACAGCCCCCCTCTGCCTCAGCACCTGCCCAGGATCTGTGTGATGATCCGGCTTACTCTCCTCTCTGATCCCCTGCACAGGTGAAGCTGCATTGCTGGGTACAGGTGAGGCTGCATTGCTGGGTACAGATGAGGCTGCATTGCTGGGTACAGATGAGGCTGCATTGCTGGGAACAGATGAGGCTGCATTCCTGGGCACTGGTTAGGTTGCATTGCTGGGCACAGGTGAGGTTGCATTGCTGGGTACAGAGGAGGCTGCATTGCTGGGCACAGGTGAGGCTGCATTCCTGGGCACTGGTAAGGCTGCATTGCTGGGTACAGGTGAGGCTGCATTCATGGGCACTGGTAAGGCTGCATTAATGGGCACAGGTGTTACTTGAGGGGGTTGCATTCCTGGGCACTGGTGAGGTTGCATTGCTGGGCACTGGTGAAGTTGCATTGCTGGGCACAGGTGAGGCTGTATTGCTGGGCACTGGTAAGGCTGCATTCCTGGGCACTGGTAAGGCTGCATTCCTGGGCACTGGTGAGGCTGCATTCCTGAGCACTGGGGAGGCTGCATTGCTCTGCAAAGGTGAGGCTGCATTCCTGGGCACTGGTGAAGCTGAATTCTTGGGCACTGGTGATGCTGCATTCCTGGGCACTAGTGAGACTGCATTGCTTGGCACTGGTGAGGTTGCATTGCTGGGAACTGGTGAGGTTGCATTACTGGGTATTGTCCAATTGTCCCATTGTCCAATTCATATACAGGGCATAAATTGTCCCATTGAATTCTACATTGTCCTGCATTTTACAGATATAGATTTGTCTCTGCATGGAGTAGACATGCATGGTTGTCCCATGGGACCTTGCATGTGGCCGAAGTAGATTGTCCCACAGGAATCCACCTTATCTAATTCATGTGGTCGATATACATTGTTTCAAAGGGACTTAATATTGTCCAATTCATTCTGCAGACATCGATTGTCCCACAGGATTCCAAATTGTTCTGTATGTGGTAAACAAAGCCTGGCCTCCTTGATTCCATATTGTCCTGCAGACATAGATTTTCCCATGGGACTTCACATTGCCTCCCCATGTTGTGGACATTAGAAACCCCACATGACTATATTTTGTCCATGCATGTAGCAGACATATATTGTCCCATGGGACTTCCATTGTCCTGAATGTGGTGGACATATATTGTCCCATGGAACTTCACATTGTCGTGCATGTGGTGTACATTATTTGTCCTATTGGATTCCACATTGCCCTATCCATGTGGGAGACATACATTGTTCCTGAGGACTCCACATTGTCGTATACATAGATTGTATCACAGCACTCTGCTCAATGTTCTGCATGTGGTGAACAAAGGTTGTCTCCCTTTATTCCATATTGTCCAGAATGTGGAAAACATACTTTGACCCCCGAGACTCCTGCATGTTGCTTACTTAGTGTGTCCCACAGGACCCTGCATTGTCCTGTATGTGGCAGATACATATTGTCCTATGAGAGTTAATGATGCCCCCATATGGCCAACATAGGTTTTCCCATGAGACGCCACATTTTCCAATCCATGTGACTGACTTGTTTCCTTCCAAAAATCCACATCGGACCCAGATCTGAGCAAGGTAGCCTGGCAAGCCAGGAAAGGGGAGGAGGAGCATGTCTCCCTCTCACAACTGCACACCTTTGACTAAAGTTAAATTACGCAATTGCTCTGGGTGCAGGCCATTTATGTACCTCCTGAAGCCTGGATGAAAAGCTCCCAGAGATGGCATCCTCCCCTCCTGCCTTGTTTCTAGGACTTTGCTAAGCTGCTTCGGGTCATTAATGCCCATCCCCACCATCACAGTTGAGAGATCTCTCCGACTCCAACCCCAGCATATGAGTGCCCTCTCTGACCCTGTTGTGATAGCTGTGAACTCAGCGCTGCTGTGATGGAGAAGATAGTGACCTGCACATGTTCAGGGATTTGATTCAGAAAGAGAGAGATCCCGTGATTATGGAAGCAAGCAGTAATGGCTGGGAGCATCCTATCAATGTTTTAGCACAGTGGTCTCCAAACTGTGGCCCAGGGGCCAGATGCGACCCTTTTCTTGCCTATATCTAGCCCTTGGGACATTATCCAACTCCAACTGACACCAATGATGAGGGACCATTCCTCCCACTGACACCATTAATAGGGCACTCTTCCTCCCACACTGACACCATCGATGGGGCACTATTCCTCCTGCTAAGACCAATGATGAGACACTATTCCTCCCACTGACACCACTGTCAATGGGGCACTATTCCTCCCATTGATACCAACCATGTGGCACTATTTATCCTGCTAAAACCAATCATGGGGCAGTGTTTACTCCCTCTGATTCCGGTAGATATTCTACTCAGTTTGAGCTTTTTAGCCCGGATTTAGGAGGTATGTAAATGCTATCCAACTTTAGCAATGGCATTATTTAAGGGGTTGTAAAGGTTCGTTTTTTATTTTATAAATAGCTTCCTTTAAGCTAGTGCATTGTTGGTTCACTTACCCTTTCCTTCTATTTCCCTTCTAAATGTTTTTTTATCTTTGTCTGAATATCTCACTTCCTGTTCCTCCTCATGAAGCTTGCCCCCATCATCCGAGCCGTTCTGGCTGGGGGTTAGTCAGCGTGCTCGCCCCCTCCCTTGGGACTACATCCCTGTGGAAAGACCCTCTGTACGTTCACAGGCACGGGAGGCTCCCCGCAGGGATGTAGTCCCAAGGGAGGGGGCGAGCACGCTGACTAACCCCCAGCCAGAACGGCTCGGATGATGGGGGCAAGCTTCATGAGGAGGAACAGGAAGTGAGATATTCAAAGATAAAAAAACATTTAGAAGGGAAATAGAAGGAAAGGGTAAGTGAACCAACAATGCACTAGCTTAAAGGAAGCCATTTAGAAAAAAAAAAAAAACCTTTACAACCCCTTTAACTAGTCAAAGTTGTACATTTAGCCACCCCCCATACAAGCATAGGCAGTTTTTTCTTAAAGGTGAACTAACGCTTTAAGCCAACGTCATATTGCTTCCAGGAACAAGAAATGTTCTTCTCTGGATTTCCATTGAAAAGAAGTCTGTCCACTCATTTAAGTGAACCCCTATCAGAGGAAGTCCATTCCACCTATGGTAGTTGGGGAAACATGGCCACAATCTCAATGGTTTATTAAAGAAAACCTACAATTAATGACACATTTTCTCCCATCTACCATTAAGGATAGTGCATATAGTATGAAAGCTTGAGTTCAGCAGGAAGAACACCATAATCTCTTTGGGTGCATATGTCTGGGTCCTTACCTACAGTGTGTAAGTGAAATTTAGTCATGGGTTTGTAGCACTACCCCCGTAGGGGTTGCACATGACAGGGTTCCTCCTCCTTGGATTGTACAACCATGATTTTGTTAGATCAGCAACAGCCCCTTACAGACTAGTAACTCTCAGTCACTTTAGAAAGTAGCACAATGTGTTGTGAACTGCATCCTAGGAAACAACAGAATGCGACAGGTGGGGGCGACCCCTCTTGCCACTTCCAAAAGTCATCCAGCGGCTAATCGGCCACTCAAATAACTTTTAGTAGAAAGACTGGCGCCTGAGGAAAATTTGAATACTGTGGTTATGACATCTAGCTGCAGCCATATCCCATGTATTAAACATCAAACTAATAATGTATTTTCCCATTTAAGCGCTCGGCAGGTAAGCTTATAATTACGTAAAATATGCAGCGTTTTGCTGATACTCACATCAACTGTAGCTGGTGAAAAGCTGTACAAGCACAATGCGCTCTGCATTCAGGGCAAGTTGAGTGTGCCATCCTTGAAAAAAAGCGATGTGCCGTGATCGTGACACCCATGTGCATGAGCGGACACAATGTCATCCTAGCCCTACCATTCAAATGACCGGAGTGTGCAAACTCAGAGGGAAGACCAGGTGGAGATGGAAGCGTGCTAGTATGCAGTGCATACTAAGAAATTATGGCATTAACCTTGTGGGGCCTGTTTTTAATTACTGAGCAAACTACTGCTTTACAATCCCTGCAATGTACATTGATCACCCAGAGGATATTGTTTTTTTCTAAGCAAAAGTGGAGTTACTCTTTAAGCCCTTCTTGGTACCTTGAGAGAATATTGTGCTCCACAAATTATCCTGCTGTTCTCCAATACCATTGTTGCTACTTGTTACTGACCTTGCCTTGTGATCCCCGATGATGATTCTCTGCTGCCTGCACCAACCCCATCTTGTGACCCCAATGCTGCCTCTGTGCCTTGTGATCCGGACTTCTTGATTCCTCTTTCATTAAGAACTATGCCTATTCTGGAGTTTCTGACCACTGGCTTCCACTCCCTATAGGTACGTTCCTTCCCAACACCAAATGAAATGTAATCAGCCAACTGGGCTTAAGTGGTATGTGTAAATAAGCAAAGGAAGCAGCTTTTTGACCGAACTGTGACTCCTCCTCAGCTGGTGTACCAGGCATAGACCTGCCTGGAGTGCTGTGGTCACAGAGGAGAGGGGAACCTTTCTGCAATGTGGGGTATGGATCAAATGCTCTTTAGCTGGCCATACCTGGTTAGTTTTTTATGGCAATTTCCTTCATCCACACCAATAAGGGGGATAAAGGAATCCCCCATGCTAGGATTTTTCTGGCACTCACTGCTGTCAGAATAAACTGATCAGTGGCTGCAGCTGCCAATCGAGAAAGCTTTTCCAACATGTCCCTTTGACAGAAGTTAAAGATCAACTTCTCTCAAACAGGGATGACCACACACTAATTGAAATTCATCCAGTCCCTGTTGAAGCCACCAAATTTCAATCAGTGTATGACCAGCTCTATTTGGAGCCCTCAAGCTTGGCTGCAGAGGCTTGGAAAAATGGCACTCGACCACTACCCAGAGAGGAAGAATTTTTAATGTATTAGCTGGGGATCTAGATATAAAGAAAACAGTTGGGAATTCAAATCATGTATTTTATTATGCAAACACATTACATGTTCAATCAAAGCTTAATAAACAATAAAAAAAAAAGATGAGAATCCTTAACAAAAATGCAGTTCAGTCATAGCCAATGACTGAGCCACTCTATGTGTGTGCCTGAAGGACAAGCACTAAACTCAAGCCATCCATCCACTACATTTGTGTTTGATCATGAAGTTTGTTTTTCAAAGTATCATTGTACCTTACACTAGATTGTAGGATGACATGGGGTGTGAAACTGCTGGGACACTCCAAAATCTTTGTAGCTTTTACCCCTTTAATATCCCCCTTCTCTCAGAATTTATGCTCTTCAGTGGAGGATGAAGAGGGTGAACCCTCTGGTACCGGATAAGCTTTGTCCAATTCAGAACATGATTTGTTTCCAGTGTGAACCTTCAGGTGTCTGATAAGATGTGACTTTTGTATAAAAGCTTTATCACATTCAGAACATTGATACGGCTTCTCTCCAGTGTGAATCCTCTCATGTCTGATAAGATTTGTCTTCTGTGTAAAAGCTTTTTTACATTCAAAACAGTGAAAAGACTTCTCTATATATAATTTTTCTCTAGTGTGAACTTTCTTATGTCTGATAAGATCTGACATCTTTATAAAACCTTTACCACATTCAGAACACTGAAATGGTTTATCTCCTGTGTGAACCATCCGGTGTTTGACAAGGTATGACCTCATTGAAAATGCTTTGTTACATTCAGAACACTGAAATGGTTTATCTCTCTTGTGAATCAACCGGTGTTTGGCAAGGTATGACCTCATTAAAAATGCTTTGTCACATTCAGGACACTGATATGGTTTTCCTCCAGTGTGTACCTTCTTGTGATTGACAAGGCTGGACTTCATTTTAAAAGTTTTGTCACATTCAGAACACTGATACGGCTTCTCTCCAGTGTGGTCCCTCTCATGTACAATAAGCTCTGCCTTCTGCACAAAAGCTCTGTCACATTCAGAACACTTGTACGGCTTCTCTCCAGTGTGAATCCTCTCATGCATGATAAGGTTTCCCTTCAATGTAAAAGCTTTGTCACATTTCAAACAACGAAATGGCTTCACCCCAGTGTGGACCCTCACGTGTCTGAGAAGTAAAGATTTCACCCTAAAAGCTTTGTTACATTCAGAACATTGATATGGCTTCTCTCCAGTGTGGACCCTCTGGTGCATGATGAGCTCTGACTTCCTTTTAAAAGCTTTATTACATTCTGAACATTGATAGGGCTTCTCTCCAGTGTGAACTCTTTGGTGTATGGTGAGGTGTGATTTCCATGGAAAAGCTTTTTTACATTCAGAACACTGATACGGCTTCTCTCTAGAATGAGTCCTCCGGTGTAGGATAAACGATGACTTTGCTGTAAAAGCTTTGTCACATTCTGAACAATAATAAGGCTTTTTCCGATGGTGAGCCTTTTGGTGCATGATAAGAGCCAACTTCCGTGCAAAAGCTTTTCCACAGTCAGAACACTGATGCGGGTTTCCTCCAGTATGAACCATCTGGTGTGTAATAAGACATGGCTTTTGTGTAAAAGATTTATCACATTTTGAGCATGGATATGGCTTCTCTCCAGTGGGAGCTCTTCGGTGTCTGATAAGCTGTGACTTTGTTGCAAAAGCCGTGTCACATTCAAAACACTGAAATGGTTTTGTGTGAACCATCTGATGTTTGCGAAGATCTGGCTTCCTTAAAAAAGCTCTGTCACATTTTGAACACTGAAATTGTTTTGCTCCAGTGTGAATCATCATATGACTGGTAAGAATTGACTTTTGTGTAAAGGCTTTGCCACATTCAGGACACAGAAAAGGCCTCTCCCCTGCATGAACCATCTGGTGTTTGATAAGTTTTTTCTTTGTTGCGAAAGCTTTTCCACATTCGGAACACGGAAATGGCTTCTCTCCTGTATGAACCCTCTGGTGTGCAATAAGATTTGTCTTTTTGGCAAAAGCTTTGCCACATTCGGAACACTGAAATGGCTTCTCTCCTGTATGAACCCTCTCATGTGCAATAAGATTTCCCTTTGTTGTAAAAGCTTTGCCACATTTGGAACATTGAAACGGTGGCTCTCCTGTATGAACCCTCTCATGTGCAATAAGATTTCCCTTTGTTGTGAAAGCTTTGTCACATTTGGAACACTGAAATGGCTTCTCCCCTGTATGAACCCTATCATGTGCGAGAAGTTTTGACATTGCTGCAAATGCTTTGCCACATTTAGAACAAAAATACCTCTTCACTTTAGTGTGAACAATCTCATGTCCAAGGGTAGGTTGCATTGTAATAGCTATGACACATTGCGAACCAAGATACGGCATCCCCTCTATGTGTTCCATCTGGTATTTAGTTAGGTCTGATTTTGCAGTAAAACCTTTGTCACAATTCAGAGAAGGTATTGCTTCTCTCTTGAATTTGACTTAAATCCGTTGTCACCTCCAAAACCCCCAAATCTTCTGAGGCTGGATCAATGTCGAAGAATATCCAAAACAATCATCAATTTTTGGAAATTGATATGGCTTGTGTCCAGAGTGAAACCTCCAGTAAAGACTTTCAGTCTCTCAGAACACTCATATGGACTTGGCACCAGGGTGACTCACCAACCTGACCAGAAATTTGGTTCATCAATCCACCTGTAAGGAGATAAAAAAAAATGGAAATTCTGTAAATTTGGCTACAGTAAAGTTGCTTTCTCTTTCACTTAACCTTCATTATTACATTTTAAAATGGTGTGTGATAAACATGTTTACATTTTCATATTTCATTTATAGGGAACGCATTATTATTCCCATTATAGCCTTTGGTTGGTATAATTTCATTCATTCTTTGGACCCATTCGGAGCATTTTCAGCGCAGAGAAACTGTACAATAAATCAGAAGCAGTGGGGGTTATTTACGAAACGCAAATCCACTTTGCACATGCAAGGAAAATAAAAAACAGCATTTTAGATTGCACACGATTGGATGATAAAATCAGCAGAGCTTCCCCTTATTTCAGATCTACCCCTCAGATTTACAGCGACTGCACTTCCAAGTGCACTTTCAGTGCAAGTTCAAGTGCACTTTGCACTTGTAGTGCAAAGTGGATTTGCCTTTCGTAAATAACTCCCACTGTGTTAAGCTTTGTGAGGATTTGTTCCATAAACACAAAAGAATCTAAAATTGTAATGTACAAAAATAATCAATTACAGCTTCCAACATCAGAACTACGTACAGATGTCAGCTCACTGAAGAGAACATACAGCCGCACCTAGTGGCTGAAAAAAGAAATGACAGTACCAATAGAGCACCACTATGGCACATTCCAAAGTCAAATAGTAGTAACCCCCCCCCCCCCCCCCAAACCATCTCAAATCAAATTTAGCAGGGCATCCACGGTGCAGGTAAATAACCCATTCATCTCTTAAAGTAGTATTTATGAGGTCTAGCCATTCTTTAAGGGATGGAGGTGATGTGCTTTTCCAGTGGAGGAGGATAATTCTTTTTTTGTTCGTTTTTTGTCGATAGAACAAAAAAAAAACGCAGAGGTGATCAAATACCACCAAAAGAAAACTATTTGTGGGAAAAAAATACATAAATGTTATTTGGGTACAGTGTCGCACGGCTGCACAATTATCAGTTAAAGTAACGCAATGCCGTATCGCAAAAAATGGCCTGGTCATGAAGGTGGGTAAATCTTCCGGAGCTGAAGTGAAGTGGTTAAGATGCTTAACTTCTGCTAACCACATATGTCAAACACAAGGCCCGTAAGCCAAATCTGTCTCACCAGGTTATTTCATGTGGCCCTCACACCTCTTCTGCAGCTGTGGCACCCACCTCGTCTCCATCCATACCTTGTCTCAGCAGTTGGCAGCAGAGAGGACAGAACTCTTTCGCCAATTCCTGTGCCTCTCTGTGCAGGCGCAGCACCCCCTCGCCTGTTCCTCCCCTGGTCTCAGCATCCTTCTCCAGACCCTGCACTTTCTGCTTCCCAGTTCTGCCCCCAGCTTTTGCTCAGCAGCAGCACACTGTAAGGGGGTGCACTGTGATGTAAGGGAGGGTGGGGGACTCTTTACTACTAAAGATGTGAGGGGGGCTCATAGCCAGTTGCCTACCTTTGGCGTGCTACACACGTCCATAAAATCCCCTCTTCTGTACACAAGGTGTCTCCTGTGCATCCAGGAGACTGCCTGCAGTTTATCTCCCCTGCTCCCTCGCGTGCACAACCCCATGAGACCCGGTGTCTGTAGAAAGATGAGTTGCCAATCCTACGGACTGGGAGTCAGTCAGAAGCCTTCCTCATTGAATGATCACTTTGACAGCCAATTACAGTGATCAGTGTAACATTTGTAAACATTAACAAGAGTTAGGCCTCGTACACACGACCGAGTTTCTCGGCAAGAACCAGCAAGAAACTTGCTGGCAGAGATGTCTTGCCGAGAAATTCGTTCGTGTGTATGGTTTCTCGTCAAGAAAACCGACAAGTAATCTCGACGAGAAAATAGAGAACCTGCTCTCTATTTTCTCATCGAGATTCTCGTCGGCATGTTTCTCGACGAGAAAAGTGAGTGTGTGTACACTTACCTGTCCTCCGGGAAGCCCGCGCATGTTTGAAATGAATTCGACGCATGCGCGGTAGCTTCCTAGGCATAGGTAGGGTATACCAAGATGGCGGCGACGGCATCGAATGTGACGAGCGCATGCTCGTCGTAGTCGATGACGTCACCGCGTACGCTCCATTCAAAGAACCGAGGGTTCTTTGAATCGAGCGTCTGTACACTCGGCTGGGACAAGTTTCTTGTTTTTTTCGACGAGAATCTCGGCCGTGTGTACGAGGCTTAACACACACATGGTCTTATCGCCTCCGTTCCCTGACAGACAGCAATCTATGAGTGAGAGAGCTGCAGTTAACACAGAAGAATATTTATTGCGTGCACAGGAAATTAGTTAACTATTAATTACCCAGGACATGCCCTTATTTTACTACTTTACCCATTAATTTCAGTAGATCACCCTGTATAAGCACTATTTAACAGTTTCAACTCCTGTTTCATGTCTCTATATTTTTTTTTGCTTTCTATTTTAAATGATTTGTTGGAAAAAAATATATTATACAGCACATATATACATTGTTATCTTTAAGGGTTTACCGTTAAAAAAGACGTGGTTTAGGGTATAAGAACTTTATATTAAAAAAAAAATTAAAAAACGTTATTTCTTTTGAAAATAACTTTAACATGCTTTGTACCAAAAAAAGGAATTTTAATGTTGTAAGCAGAAAAAGCAGCAGAATAAAATTTATACGTTTTTCCAGCAGTAATGGTACGTGTGTTAAAAATATTACTGATCAAACTTGGAAAAATTAAATTTTTTTAAAAAAAAATTATACATTTTTTCCCCTAAAATGCAAATACATTTTAAAAAAATTCTCAGAGGACCTTAGGATCAAAAGAAAGCCTGTTTGTCACATAAAAAAACAAAAAAAACAAAAAAAAAAAACAAACAACAACAAAACGCCTGCCTTTACATTGACATGAACTTAATGGCATCCCAGTCTTAGTCCGTAGGGTTCAATATTGAGTTGGCCCACCCCTTCAATTTATCTGGGAAGGCTGTCCACAAGGTTTAGGAGTGTGTCTATGGGGATGTTTGACTATTCTTCCAGAAGCGTATTTGTGAGGTCAGGTACTGATGTTGGACAAGAAGGCCTGGCTCGCAGTCTCCATTCTAATTCATTCCAAAGGTGTTCTATCAGGTTGAGGTCAGGACTCTGTGCAGGCCAGTCAAGTTCCTCCACTGCAAACTCACTCATCCATGTCTTTATGGACCTTGCTTTGTGCACTG
The DNA here is from genome assembly GCA_029206835.1 of Rana muscosa. Taxonomy (NCBI): domain Eukaryota; kingdom Metazoa; phylum Chordata; class Amphibia; order Anura; family Ranidae; genus Rana; species Rana muscosa. Next base: position 1,102,888,030 of record CM055117.1, read on the forward strand.
GTCATGTTGGAACAGGAAGAGGCCATCCCCAAACTGTTTCCACAAAGTTGGGAGCATGAAATTGTCCAAAATGTCTTGGTATGCTGACACCTTAAGAGTTCCCTTCACTGGAACTAAGGGGCCAAGGCCAACCCCTGAAAAACAACCATAATCCCCCCTCCACCAAACGAAACACTTGGCACAATGCAGTTAGGCAAGTACCATTCTCCTGGCAACTGCCAAACCTAGACATGTCCATCGAATTGCCAGACAGAGAAGAGTGATTTGTCACTTTGACGCTTTGCATTGCACTTGGTGATGTAAGGCTTGGATGCAGCTGCTCAGCCATGGAAACCCATTCCAGGAAGCTCTCTACGTACTGTTGTTGTGCTTATCTGAAGACCACATGAAGTTTGGAGGTCTGTAGCAATTGACTCTGCAGACAGTTGGGGACTTCTGTGCACTGGGAGCTTCAGCATGCACTGACCCCACTCTATCATTTTACATGGCCTACCACTTGCTGTTGCCAGTTGCTTCCACTTTGTCATCATACAACTGCAACAGTTGACTGTGGAATATTTAGTAGGAAGGAAATTTCACAGATGAACTTATTGCGCAGTTGGTAACCTATCACAGTACCATGCTTGAATTTACTGAGCTCCTGAGCGTGACCCATTATTTCACAAATGTTTGTAGAAGTAGTCTGCATGCCTAGGTGTGCGATTTTATACACCTGTGGCCATGGAGGTAATTAGAACACCCGAATCCAATGATTTGGAGGGGTGTCCAATTCCTTTGGCAATATAGTTTATATGTCAATTCAGTATCATAAGCAATTACAGAGTTATAGACTCATGAATAGACACATAGTGGAAATGTTAAAATATGGTCTGGTCCATAGGGGTATACAGGTATGAGACCTGAAGTGGTTAACATTTGATTTAAGGGGAGGTGGGGTGCTCTAAACATCTAGTCTTACAGATAAAACCGAACCTTTGAGGGCAACCATGATGCTGATGCGGCCCGCAATGAAATTGATTTTCACACCTCTGCCATTTACTATAGAAGGTGGAACTGTGGATTTCCAATGTTTCAGTAATTAACTCTTAAAAGGTGTGTAATGATTAGGGTATCATTATTTGTTTTTTTGTATTTTAGGATGGAGGTGTTGGTCTTAAGAAATAGAACAATCCATGGGTAAGACAGGAGGGAGATTGAAACTATACACAAAATTATTGCTTCAATGAACTAGAAACACAGAAAAGTGAAGGCAGAAAAAAGACCAAGCGGTCCATGGAGACTTATCAGGAGACACCCTGCAGCACTTGTTACATTGAGGCTGTTCCCTCTAGTGCTCAGTCTGGACTCTATGTAGTCACATCCTAAAAGCAGAGTGAAGAAGACCTGAGAGTGGAGCAAAGAATCTTGAGACAAGTACCAGCCGTCTGGAGAGGGAAAACAGAATATACCACCGCAACCTGCTCTATACCACCCCAACCTGCCCTATGCCACCCAGCCTGCCATATACCACCCCAAACTGCCCTATACCACCTAAACCTGCTCTATACCACCCCAGCTTGCCCTATACAACCCCAACCTGCCCTATATCACCCCAACCTGCACTATACCACCGCAACCTGCCCTATATTACCCCAGCCGGCCCAATACCACCCTACACTTTAATTAACAGGGGTCATTTGGGGGTGCGCCTCGTGACCGTGCGCTGCCTGCAGGGCAGGATAGACAGGAGGGGGGTGACACGTTTTGCCGCACCAGGTGACACGAACCCTAGTGACGCCACTGCCCCAGTACACTCTCAGCTGCGAGTCGGAGACGCACTCGAGTGACAGTGACACCCGTCGGCACATCAGGGGGCCGGGACCCGCAACGATCCCCTTCTCTCTGGCAAGGTGGACTGCGGCACTGATGATCTGATCAGTATTGGCTCGGCTGTCTCACACAGCCGAGCAGAGTGGAGCCGTCTCCCCCTCCTCCTTTATGTCCACACAGGGGGAGGGGACCCAACATGCAGTCCCGCGCTGATCTGAGGTACATTATAGGTCTGAAGGGGGGGGTCTGTATTGTAGGGGGGTTCTAAAATGTAGTGGGGGTTCTGTATTGTAGGGGGGTCTGTAATGTAGGGGGGGTTCTGTTTTGTAGGGGGGTTCTGTATTGTAGGGGGGTTCTGTATGGTAGGGGGGTTCTGTATGGTAGGGGGGGTTCTGTATTGAAGGGGGGTCTGAAATGTAGGGGGGTTCTGAAATGTAGGGGGGTCTGCACTGTAGGGAGGGGGTCTGCACTGTAGGGAGGGGGGTCTGTGTAACATGCAGGGGGTCTGTGTAACAAACTGTGGGGGGCTGTGTAATGTAAAGGGGTCCAGAGGTGCGGTGCTATGTAATGTAAAGGGGTCCAGAGCTGCAGGGTGCTGTGTAATGTAAAGGGGTACAGAGGTGCAGGGTGCTGTGTAATTTAAAGGGGCCAGAGGTGCGGTGCTATGTAATGTAAAGGGGTCCAGAGGTGCAGGGTGCTGTGTATTGTAAAGGGGTCCAGAGGTACAAGGTGCTGGAACCCCACATCCCATCATTAACCGCCACTGCGAAGCGCCGCCGCGCCCCCCCCCCCCTGGGCTGCTCAGTCTAAAATGCCCAGGCCTATTTTTTGTCCCAGTCCAGGCCTGCTCTCTAGTAATATATAGATCTATATAGAGCAATTGGGACCTCCTTCCCCCTGCTGGTGACCCCTCTGGTGATGCAGCCTAGAATTCTATTTGCTTTTTCCACTGCCTAGTCACACTGATGGCTCATTTTACAATCATCTGAAATAAGGACACCCAAATCTTTTTCCTCTGTAGTGCTGGCCAACACTGTAACCCCAATGATATTGAAGGAATTATTTTTCCTTCGGTGCATTATTTTACATTTAGACACATTGAACTGCAGTCTCCACTGCTTTGACCAATCTTCCAGCAATGCCAAATCACGTTCCACGTTACAGACACCTCCGGGGCTATCAACCCTGTTACACACTGTTGTATCATCACTCAGCAAAGACATACCTTACCCACCAACCCTTTAGTTATATCACTTACCGGTACATATATGCCTTGTTTCCACTGAACGGAACGGTTCGGGTCAGTACAGTTTGGAACGGTTTGAATGGTCCGGTCTATTCAGGTGAGCGTTTCCACTGCAAGTCGGACCATCAGGGACTGTTCAGGGTTTAGAAAAAATGCCTAGCGTGTCCGCCAATCAGTGGAATGTATTGTAGCTCCGCCCTAACCGAACCGTTCCATTTTCTATGGCCCCACATCTGAAGCAGGACCCAGAATGGTGCGGTACGGTTCGGTTTTATGGCACGCTTTCATAATGGAAACACCCAAAATAGCGTACCGTACCGAACCGATCCGCTCAGTGGAAACGAGGCAATAGATTAAATGGAAGAGGACCCAGTGCAGAGCCTTGTGGTACACCACTAGTGACTGCTCTTTGTTCTGAGTGAACCCATTTACAACCTCACTCTGGTATCTATCCTTTAGCCAACTGCCTATCCACTGAACTATCCAAGGGTAAAGTCCTAGCTTGTACAACTTTTATTCTTTATAAGATCATTATGTAGCACTACCCCCAAGGAGTCACTTGGTAATTTTTTATAAAAGACACAAGTGTGAATACCTTTAACCACTTAACAACCACCTGCCGACAAATAACGTCGACAAGGTGGTTGCTTAACTCTGGGAGGACGTTATATAACGTCCTCCCAGAATCGCGCTCCCGCGCGCCCCATGGGGCGCGCACACGGGAAACTCCGTGACCGCCGGGTCCAGAGGACCCGGCGGATCACGAATCGCGGTAAATCGCCGCTGATAGCGGCCGTTTACCACGTGATCGCTCCGTCAAATGACGGAGCAATCACTTGTAAACAGACCGGCGTCATTTGATGACGCCGGTTCCTCCCTCCCCTCTCTGTACCGATCGGTACAGTGTGAGAGGGGAGGGGGAGGGAGCGGATGGCAGCAGCAGCACTGTGGGCTGGATCTGTGACAATTGCAGTCACAGATCCAGCCATCCATCCATCCCTGCTCAGCCATCCCTGTGCTATACCCTGCCAATACTCTGCAATACACCCTGCCAATACTCTGCAATACCCTGGTGCAATACTCTGCAATACCCTGGTGCAATACTCTGCAATACCCTGGTGCAATACTCTGCAATACCCTGCGAAATACTCTGCAATACCCTGCGAAATACTCTGCAATACCCTGGTGCAATACTCTGCAATACCCTGGTGCAATACTCTGCAATACCCTGCACAATACTCTGCAATACCCTGCACAATACTCTGCAATACCCTGCAAAATACTCTGCAATACCCTGCGCAATACTCTGCAATACCCTGCGCAATACTCTGCAATACCCTGCGCAATACCCTGCGCAATACTCTGCAATACCCTGCGCAATACCCTGCACAATACTCTGCAATACCCTGCAAAATACTCTGCAATACCCTGCACAATACTCTGCAATACCCTCCACAATACTCTGCAATACCCTCCACAATACCCTGTGCAATACCCTCCGCAATACCCGTGCAATACCCTGCCATACACCGCAATACCCTGCCATACACCGCAATACCCTGCCATACACCGCAATACCCTGCCATACACCGCAATACCCTGCCATAGTCCGCAATACTCCGCAATACTCCGCAATGCCCGGCAATACTCCGCAATGCCCGGCAATACTCCGCAATGCCCGGCAATACTCCGCAATAACCACTTCCCGCCCTCCGGCCGTCATATGACGTCCTTGACTTTGTGCGGGGATATCTGAATGATGGGAGCAGCTACAGGCATCATTCAGATATTAGCTTTTTCAGCCGGCGATTCCCTACACCATAAGAACAATCATAGCGGCTGTTCCGCCGCTTGATCATTCTTACGGGAGGCGAGAGGGGATGTCCGAGACCCCCCCCCCCCGCCGCCCTCCGGTGCTTCTACCGACTCACCGCTACGATCAAAGCCAGGATTGTTGTTTTTTTTTTGTATTTTTTTCAGGCTTCCCAGCCTAGAGGTGAGATGTGGGGTCTTATTGACACCCCCCCCCCCATATCTCACTGTAAAGAGGACCTGTCATGCCATATTCCTATTACAAGGGATGTTTACGTTCCTTGTAATAGGTATAAAAGTGATCAAAAAAATGTTTAGGGCGGAAAAACATGTCAAACTAAAATAAATAAAGTAAAATGAAGAATAAAATTTTTTTTTTTTTTTAAAGCGCCCCTGTCCCCGTGAGCTCGCATACAGAAGCGAACGCATACGTAAGTCCCGCCCACATATGAAAACGGTTTTCAAACCACACATGTGAGGTATCTCTGCGAACGTTAGAGCGAGAGCAATCATTTTGGCCCTAGACCTCCTCTGTAACTCAAAACATGTAACCAGTAAAAATATTTAAAGCGTCGCCTATGGGGATTTTTTAAGTAGCGAAGTTTGGCGCCATTCCACGAGTGTGTGCAATTTTTAAGGGCGACATGTTAGGTATCTATTTACTCGGCGTAACTTCATCTTTCACATTATGCAAAAACATTGGGCTAACTTTACTGTTTTTTTTTTTTTTTAAGCACAAAACATTTTTTTTCCGTAAAAAACGCGTTAAAAAAATTGCTGCGCAAATATCGTGCGAGATAAAAAGTTGCAACAACCACCATTATATTCTCTAAGGTCTTTGCTAAAAAAACATATATAATGTTTTTGGGGTTCTATGTAATTTTCTAGCAAACAAATGATGATTTTTACATGTAGGAGAGAAATGTCAGAATTGGCTTGGGTGCTCCAGAACGCCTGAAGGTGCTCCCTGCATGTTGGGCCTCTGTATGTGGCCACGCTGTGTAAAAGTCTCACACATGTGGTATCGCCATACTCGGGAGTAATAGCAGAATGTGTTTTGGGGTGTAATTTGTGGAATGCATATGCTGTGTGTGAGAAATAACCTGCTAATATGACAATTTAGTGAAAAAAAAAAAAAGAGAAAAAAAAAATCTTGATTTTGCAAAGAATTGTGGGAAAAAATGACAACTTCAAAAAACTCACAATGCCTCTTTCTGAATACCTTGGAATGTCTTCTTTCCAAAAAGGGGTCATTTGGGGGGTATTTGTACTTTTCTGGCATGTTAGGGTCTCAAGAAATGAGATAGGCCGTCAGTACTTCAGGTGTGATCAATTTTCAGATATTGGCACCATAGCTTGTGGACTCTATAACTTTCACAAAGACCAAATAATATCCACCAATTTGTACTTATTTTTACCAAAGATATGTAGCAGTATAAATTTTGGCCAAAATTTATGAAGAAAAAATAGTAATTTGCAAAATTTTATAACAGAAACGAAAAAAAAATCATTTTTTTACAAAATTTTCAGTCTTTTTTCTCTTATAGCGCAAAAAATAAAAAACCCAACAGTGATTAAATACCACCAAAAGAAAGCTCTATTTGTGTGAAAAAAAGGACAAGAATTTCATATGGGTACAGTGTTGTATGACTGAGTAATTGTCATTCAAAATGTGAGAGCACCGAAAGCTGAAAATTGGTCTGGTTATTAAGGGGGTTTAAGTGCCCAGTGGTCAAGTGGTTAAACCGGCGATGGGTTATTACCAGAAAACAGATGGGACACCCATTTAGTAGTAAATGCTTTTAATCAATTGATATGGGTTAAAACTGGGCTTGACAAATTTGCTTTGAATCTAGGAGCCAGCAAAAAAAAGTTAGAAGTATGTTTTTATTTTCACTAACAAAGCTTTATTTTCAACGACAAAACCTCTTCTAGCCTTGATGTGTATCTGTTCAGATGCACAACACAGGTTTACACATGGAGAATACACAGGTGGTGGCAGTATATGAAGAAAAAAAACCTTTAGCTCTGCTGCGGGTAAGCAGCAGAGCTAAAGTTTTTTTGTTTTTAGATGTTAACCACTTGCCTGCCGTGCACTTTCACCCCCTTCCTATTTTGAATGACAATTGCACAGTCATGCAACACTGTACCCATAAAACATTTCTAGAGTTTTTTTCCCCCCACAAATAGAGCTTTCTTTTGATGGTATTTAATCACCTCTGGGTTTTAATTTTTTGTCCAAAAAAAAAAAAAGAAAAAATTATTAATTTCTGTTTGACATTTTTGCAAGTACCGTATATACTTGAGTATAAGCCGAGGCACCTAATTTTACCACAAAAAAACTGGGAAAACGTATTGACTCGAGTATAAGCCTAGGGTGGCAAATGCAGCAGCTACTGGTACGGTAGATCTCATCATAGCAATGCACTGAAAAGGCAGACTGGAAGTTTCATGCCAATCTAGCCCTTGCTGAGACAGCGTATGAAGCCTGAAGCCTCGTACACACGACCGAGTTTCTCGTCGAAAAACGACAAGAAACTTGCTGGCAGAGCTTTCTTGCCGAGTAAATCGGTCGTGTGTACGCGGCTATCAGGTTTCTCGTCAAGAAAACCGACAAGAATCTCGACGAGAAAAATAGAGAACCTGCTCTCTATTTTCTTGTCGAGATTCTTGTCAGCATGTTTCTTGACGAGAAAAGAGTGTGTGTGTGTGTGTGTACACTTACCTGTCCTCCGGGAAGCCCGCGCATGCTCGAAATGACTTCGACACATGCGAGGTAGCTTCCTAGGCATAGGTAGGGTGTAGCAAGATGGCAGCGACGGCATCGAATGTGACGAGCGCATGCTCGTCGTAGTTGATTACGTCACCGCGTTCGCTCCATTCAAAGAACCGCGGGTTCTTTGAAAGGAGCGTCTGTACACTCGGCCGGGACAAGTTTCTTGTCCAAGAATCTCGTCACGAAAAACGACATGTTTTTTCTTGACGAGATTCTCGGTCGTGTGTACGAGGCTTGAGAGTGAATGTTAGTGCCTGAGCACCCTGCCTAGACATACTTCATATATTAATGATGCACAATCCAGCAGCAGCAGCATCTCCCGTGAGCTGTGCTTCGCCTAGAACACATCGCAATGACACACACAGATGTTTGATGCTTCAGGATTCCCCTGGATAGATAGGCTAAGCTCAGGACACATATATCCCAGCAATACTGCATTGAGCTGTGTGTTCAATGTCCCTTCCTCTCGACCCAGCAGCACACTTAGCCACAGCATTGCAGGTCTCCCGCTTCATTCCCAACCAAGATCACACATGTTTTACAAGTGACCCCCGCACAGCGCCTTTCTTACCTTTGGTTTCCATTTCTGCCCTTTGTGTGCCTGGAAGTTTATGCTGCGGGCGGGTAGCCGGGAAGTGCCGCGCCAATGATGTCACTGGCTGCTAGGACATGGCAGTCCCAGCAGCCAATTGTAGCGCACAGCGCCAGCGTCATGGCATGGGCGGGAGTAACGGCAGCGGCTCTGACTGCTACAGACACGAGCGGCAATAATACACGGGCGAGCGGGTGCTAGCTGCGGGCAGGGATACGGAGACCCCACACCGGACTCACCTAAGTGACAAGTGACATGCTGAGCAACATGACTCGAGTATAAGCCGAGGGGGGCAATTTTCCCCCCTTTCCTCTTTCTGTGTCTCACCCTAAAAAACCTGTCCCCTCTGATCATTGTATGGAAGCGGTGGGTCCCTCTAGAATCCATACACCACCACTCATATATGATAGCTGAATACATCATTGTTTTATCAAAACATAACCCCCGCCCCCAAGATTGTATTTTATTTTATGATGACTAATTTTCTGTAAGCTAATTTGATTGCTGTTAGACCTCCAATACAGCCTTACAATGCGACTCAATTCCCAATGGCATTTGTAGCCTCCCTGCTTAGCGTAGCAGCTTGTAATCATCGTTAAAAGATTGTGCTCTCAATTAGACTCCCCCACACGATCTTAATCCAGCATTTCCATGATTTATGTAAAGAGTGCAGAGCAGTTCCCCTGCTCACAGCAGTCCAAAAAGCAGCTGCCAATGTTTATCAACAACATTGCTCAGCGTTGAAAGAGACAGATAAAAATAAACATTGTATCTTCTTATCTGTCCTTCTGTTTACTTTTTTACAGATCAAAAGGGATGAACTTTGGTCTGCAAGTGACGTCAGTTTAAAGCAACCTTGTCAAGTAAAAAAAAAAAAATTATATTATATCTACAGGTCCTTCTCAAAAAATTAGCATATTGTGATAAAGTTCATTATTTTCTGTAATGTACTGATAAACATTAGACTTTCATATATTTTAGATTCATTACACACAACTGAAGTAGTTCAAGCCTTTTCTTGTTTTAATATTGATGATTTTGGCATACAGCTCATGAAAACCCAAAAATCCTATCTCAAAAAATTAGCATATTTCATCCGACCAATAAAAGAAAAGTGTTTTTAATACAAAAAAAGTCAACCTTCAAATAATTATGTTCAGTTATGCACTCAATACTTGGTCGGGAATCCTTTTGCAGAAATGACTGCTTCAATGCGGCGTGGCATGGAGGCAACCAGCCTGTGCCACTGCTGAGGTGTTATGGAGGCCCAGGATGCTTCGATAGCGGCCTTAAGCTCATCCAGAGTGTTGGGTCTTGCGTCTCTCAACTTTCTCTTCCCAATATCCCACAGATTCTCTATGGGGTTCAGGTCAGGAGAGTTGGCAGGCCAATTGAGCACAGTAATACCATGGTCAGTAAACCATTTACCAGTGGTTTTGGCACTGTGAGCAGGTGCCAGGTCGTGCTGAAAAATGAAATCTTCATCTCCATAAAGCTTTTCAGCAGATGGAAGCATGAAGTGCTCCAAAATCTCCTGATAGCTAGCTGCATTGACCCTGCCCTTGATAAAACACAGTGGACCAACACCAGCAGCTGACATGGCACCCCAGACCATCACTGACTGTGGGTACTTGACACTGGACTTCAGGCATTTTGGCATTTCCCTCTCCCCAGTCTTCCTCCAGACTCTGGCACCTTGATTTCCGAATGACATGCAAAATTTGCTTTCATCCGAAAAAAGTACTTTGGACCACTGAGCAACAGTCCAGTGCTCTGTAGCCCAGGTCAGGCGCTTCTGCCGCTGTTTCTGGTTCAAAAGTGGCTTGACCTGGGGAATGCGGCACCTGTAGCCCATTTCCTGCACACGCCTGTTCACGGTGGCTCTGGATGTTTCTACTCCAGACTCAGTCCACTGCTTCCGCAGGTCCTCCAAGGTCAGGAATCGGTCCTTCTCCACAATCTTCTTCAGGGTCCGGTCACCTCTTCTCGTTGTGCAGCGTTTTCTGCCACACTTTTTCCTTCCCACAGACTTCCCACTGAGGTGCCTTGATACAGCACTCTGGGAAAAGCCTATTCGTTCAGAAATTTCTTTCTGTGTCTTACCCTCTTGCTTGAGGGTGTCAATGATGGCCTTCTGGACAGCAGTCAGGTCGGCAGTCTTACCCATGATTGCGGTTTTGAGTAATGAACCAGGCTGGGAGTTTTTAAAAGCCTCAGGAATCTTTTGCAGGTGTTTAGAGTTAATTAGTTGATTCAGATGATTAGGTTAATAGCTCGTTTAGAGAACCTTTTCATGATATGCAAATTTTTTGAGATAGGAATTTTGGGTTGTCATGAGCTGTATGCCAAAATCATCAATATTAAAACAAGAAAAGGCTTGAACTACTTCAGTTGTGTGTAATGAATCTAAAATATATGAAAGTCTAATGTTTATCAGTACATTACAGAAAATAATGAACTTTATCACAATATGCTAATTTTTTGAGAAGGACCTGTATATATATATATATTTTTAATTGTTCCTCTGTTTAACCCCTTATTAACACTTAATTTATTCTAATCAGTCCTATTAACTTTTTATTCTCAGTGGGAAGAAAAAGTGTTTCGCAAGAAACTCCTATAAAAAAAAAAAAAAAAAAAGGGGGGGGGGGTTATGGGAGATGGCGATTTTAATACTAAATAACCTAACTCTTACTCCTTAATCTCCTTCTCCATTTAATTATTATTTTCCTGCTGATTTTTTTTTTATTTACTTCTTGTGACGGGAGGGCCCGTGGAACCCAGAATTCCTTGGAAAGTATGGGATACTCTTGTTTCAGCTCCCCATGCACCTCTTATGTCTAAATCACCCTGTGTCCATTAGGGGCATAGGGTAACTGAGAAAATATATCTTGGACTACTTAAAATGGGACAGTAATATTTATCCAGAATATCCCCCAGGATATATTTAAAGACTATTCTTGATTTGTTTGATTCTGAAATTAACATGTTAATTGAAAGAGGCTGATGTGTTCAACTCTAGCCACCTGTCTGTCTGTTATAATGTAAATTAGTCTAGTGAGGCTCTCTGTCACACATTGTTGTATGTGCTAATTGATCCTGCTATTGTGTGAAAATGTCCTATGTTTGTACTTATGATAATGTATATTGTATAGCCGGTGAGCTAGGAGAAGTCTACCCTAAAAAGGTCATATCTCTGAGTCACCTAGTCTGGGTAAATGATTTAGTTAATTAGCTCATGTTAAAGTGGAGCTCCACCCTAAATAGCAACTTTTGCTATTTGGAACCCTCCCCCCCTCCGGTGTCACAATTGACACCTTTCAGGGGGGAGGGGGGTGAAGATACCTGTCTAAGACAGGTATTTTCACCCACATCCGGGAGTCCTGTCTCCGGGAATCTGCGGGAGTTACGTCACTTCCCGCAGACTTCCCTTGGTGTTCTGGGAGACACTCGGCTCCCAGAACACAGGAGCACCAATCAGAACGGCGCAGCGCGACTCGCGCATGCGCCGTAGGGAACCGGGCATGAAGCCGCAGGGCTTCACTTCCTGGTTCCCTCAGCGAGGATGGCGGAGGGAGCAGCAGAGCGACGAGCGGTCGCTCGTCCTCTGCTGCGGACGTCGCTGGACTCCAGGACAGGTAAGTGTCCAAATATTAAAAGCCAGCAGCTGCTGTAGCTGTAGCTGCTGGCTTTTAATTTTTTTTTTCCGGTGGAGCAACCCCTTTAATTAGGTTTCTGCTTACAAATGTGTTGTAGAGTAATATGAGCAGTAATATGCATCGCCTCTTTTAACTGTATATAAGACTTTATTCTAGCTCTAATAAACACTCCATGTTCAGCAGACAAACAAGTATCGTGTCATTGTGTGCTGGTGAGCAGTTGGAATATCTGATATCTATATCCAGACTGATAGGAAGCGATATATGACGGAAGCACTCAAGCGGAGTGTGGGACGTTCCGTTACACTTCTATTTTATAAACTATAAAAAAAAAAAACTTTGTCTGTTTTGTTCATTGATATTTTTACACCTTTAACGTATATATTTACACGTGTCACATTGGAAAAAAAGCGCAACATTAAAAAATAAATTTTTTATTTGTACAATAACTTTTCAATGCTTTGTACTATTACTGACAGCTGAAGTATAAACAAAAAAGTTGTGGTAGATATCAATAATTGTGGTAATAGGTTTGGGGTATATGGCGCTACCTTTATGCTCTGGGAACTTATTCGGATTGGTGTTGGGTTTCCTCTACGGGTACAACTGATAAGCCCCTATGGGATAAGTGCAGGACTGTGTATATTTTGTGCTAGTAATCCTGGATTCTATATATGTGATCCTCCACTCCTATATATGTGAAATAATCCTAACCCTCCAAAGGTTGTGACAATAGTGCTAAATTAATAAATGTTACCCTTATTGATGTGTATGATATCTATCTGGGTGCGATATCACTTCATATTGTATGCAAGTTCCATAATCCAAACATTAATCTCAAAAATCCAACAAACTTCTAATGAACTCAGTATTTCAAAAAATCAAAGAGACAAAAATCAAAATTCCAAAATTGACTTCCTTGCCGTATAAATCCCTGTATCTTATTCCATACAGATCACACCTTAATGTGTTGTGTGTGTGTGTACAATATATCCTGTGCCTAAACACTGGTATTGCCCAATTTTCGTTGTAGTCCCTGGTCACTGCCCCAGGTGGGAGCTGCTGGACGTCTAGTTAATTCCCTTGTAGGTTAACCCATTAACTGCACCAATGAAATATATTCACAATGGTCATTTAATGGTCAGCCACTTTAGTGGTGAGGATTAGTATCTAAGTAATTCTCAGTACAAAAGGTTAATCAGAATAAAGGAAAAAATAATGACAAATATGTGCATATGTGCTATAGCCAGGATAAGTTCATGCGGTTACAACAAATCCATATGTAAACATAGTAAAAGTTCAAGTATTCTTCATGCGTTTTTTCAGTGACTTTGGTGATTATATATTGCCAATGGCGATCCTCCAGCTTACAGGTAAAGAGGTGACTTTTGGTGCTCCCCCCTCGTATGGGTCCCCACTCACCAGATAGACGCACCCCTGCAGGGGTCACAAGCTCATCGGGTATCCCCAGCAATTTATCCTCCACTCCTGTAGGCTGTTCCACTCTCTGCTCTCTCCTCCTCCACCAATCAGATCCTCAGAAATGAACCACAGAACAGAACTTCCATAGCGTAAAATCGCTTATTTATTCATAAAAATAGTAAAAAATTCCAAACATAAATAAAAAATAATTTAAAAAATTAAGGCCTGCAGACCTTACTAGATTCACTCCCTTTTGGTTTGTAATTACCGCCAGGTGCCTAGTGAATCCACACCGCAAACCATATACCAATGTCAGACAGGTCCCATGGAAGTCACGCCAGCCTGCTATGTCAGCCTCAGCTTCGGCGTGCGTTCCACCGCTCGAGCCTCACTAACCGGACGTGACGTGGACGTGTCTGGATGGTCACCTGACGCGTTTCGACGAATGGTCGTTATCAAAAGGTGCTGTCATCCCTTCATGTCCGACGTCTATAAGCAAGCACTGGCACTATAGCTCCGCCCCTTCAGGGCGTACCTTCCTTTTCCAATTCACTATATGTGGAGTGTGTAATCGCTCCCATCTATCCTATTTGGCTCCATCTAGTGGTGGTTACGTAATTGGTTTTTACTACGCCAGTGATTGCTTATATTAATTCATAGAGACTTTTGTTTGTCTTCTAAGGGAGGGGAATGTTATTGAATTCAGTAAATGATACCCCCAATACATTTGTTCTGTGTTTAGTTGAACATGTGCCATATTAATTTAAGCAAACATTGGGGATATGATATTACATCTATTTATCCTCTAAAGGGAATAACATGAAATAAATATTACCCTTAATATACTTACATTGTATTGATTATATGCCTTATTATTTAAACAAACATTGGGGGCATCCCCTGATACACTAACCCCACTTTCCCCTCCTGGATATTTGTACCATTACTGACCTAGTGGGGTTATTATATCTTACAATATTCAAATGCAAGGCCCCCCTATTGTTATCATTAAGTGTATATTGATATAATTTTCTATATACTTGTCCCCATAAGTTCTTTTACTAAGTGGTCATATCTACTATATATAACCATTTAGAATACCTTACTACATTTTCCACACATTTTACATCAGTTTGTCCTTCCTATCACTTGGGGATTACCAAAGGTGTGTTATATGAATCTCATCTCTTTGTGGTATAATTTTCAATGTATATTGTTTATTGTCTATTTCCCCCCCCATCTATTTTATGATTCCAAGGGGGTTCATCTAATGTATTGATATCTTCCCTATTTGCCTATAATTTGCATAAGCTATAGGGACAACCTATATTTATTTGTGTCCCATACCCCATATCTGGAGTATGGCTTGAAAACTAGGTTTAGAAATTAGAGAGAAAACAACTGAGGCTTGAAAACTTGGTTTAGAAATTAGAGAGAAAACAATTGAGGTCGATATCTAGGTTGAGGCCCCTGGGAGCAAGGGACCCCAACCTATGTATCCACCTCGTTTCATTTTGGGATACTTGAATCAACTTATTGCCACCCCTCCAATGATCCTTTATGATGTCTATTGCATAGAAGATCATTCCAGATGGGTCTCTTTGATGTACTTCATCGAAGTGTCTCGAAAGACTATGCTTCGGGAATCCCTTCTTAATGTTGGCAATATGTTCTCGGATCCTCACTTTTAA
This sequence comes from Rana muscosa, assembly GCA_029206835.1. Lineage (NCBI taxonomy): Eukaryota > Metazoa > Chordata > Amphibia > Anura > Ranidae > Rana > Rana muscosa. Next base: position 1,102,903,037 of record CM055117.1, read on the forward strand.
TGGTCTGGTGGTTCGTCCCACGTATTGCAGGTGGCAAGGACATTCTATCACATAAGTGACATGCGTGCTGTTACATGTGATCAGTTCTCTTACTTTATATTCTTTATTGTATGCCTGTGATTTGAATGTAATTTTCCTCCTGGGCTGTGGTCTACTTTTTCTGCAAGCTAAGCACCGTTGGCATTTATAGAACCCCTTGAGTTCTGGGCATAGCTGAATTTGGGAAGGGGCATCTATGACGTTATGTACAAGCTTATTCCTCAACGTAGGAGCTTTCCTATAAATGAAGGTGGGTTTTCTTGGAATTACTTTTGAAAGTATTCTGTCTTCCATCAGAATGGGCCAGTATTTTTTAACAATATGTTCAACTTGGGAATATTGATTGCTGTACCCAGTGATAAATGCTATTTTCTCATGAGTGGTTGGTGTTTTGGTTTTCTTTGTTAATAGCGTTTTTCTATCCACCCTTTTAACCTTTTCTTTAAGTTTCTGCAGATGGTGGTCATGGTACCCTTTTTCTTTGAATCTGTTCACTATGATCTCAGCTTGCCTATCAAAATCTTCTTCTTTATGGCAATTTCGTCTGATTCTTAGTAGTTGTCCTTTAGGAATATTAGCCTTCCATTTAGGATGGTGGCAGCTGTTATTGGGTATGTACCCATTTCTATCCGTTTTTTTGAAATAGGTTTGTGTATATAGCATATCTCCTTCCTTCATTATCTCCAAGTCCAGGTATTCCATTTTTTCTTTATGACATATCTGTTGTTGTTTAGATTAGATAAGAAATGCTCGAACGTGGTTTCTGTACCTGCCCATAAAATGATCAAATCATCAATATACCTCTTAAAAAATTTGATTTCTGGTATGTTCTTATTATAAATGTACTCCTCCTCCCACATGTCCATAAACAGGTTTGCCACACTGGGGGCATAACGTGCCCCCATGGCAACTCCCCTGGTTTGGACGTAGTATTGTTTATTATACCAGAAATAATTATTACTCATGGACTACATTCTTGAAGGATTGCAACTGGCCATCTGTTGTTGTGTTAAATCTGTACGTTCATATAAGGCTTTTTCTACTCCTTTCAGTCCGTCCTCCTGCACTATACTTGTATATAGGGATTCCACATCTATCGTGGCGATTAAACATTCTCTGACTTCTGTTTGTTTTTGAAGCTCACCTAACAGATGCGAGCTGTCCCTCAAATGGGATTTCCCTTGGCTAACCATTGGGTTCAAAAATTTGTCAATATATTCACTTAGTCTTGAAAAATATTGACAAATTTTTGAACCCAATGGTTAGCCAAGGGAAATCCCATTTGAGGGACAGCTCGCATCTGTTAGGTGAGCTTCAAAAACAAACAGAAGTCAGAGAATGTTTAATCGCCACGATAGATGTGGAATCCCTATATACAAGTATAGTGCAGGAGGACGGACTGAAAGGAGTAGAAAAAGCCTTATATGAACGTACAGATTTAACACAACAACAGATGGACTACATTCTTGAAGGATTGAAACTGGCCATGAGTAATAATTATTTCTGGTATAATAAACAATACTACGTCCAAACCAGGGGAGTTGCCATGGGGGCACGTTATGCCCCCAGTGTGGCAAACCTGTTTATGGACATGTGGGAGGAGGAGTACATTTATAATAAGAACATACCAGAAATCAAATTTTTTAAGAGGTATATTGATGATTTGATCATTTTATGGGCAGGTACAGAAACCACGTTCGAGCATTTCTTATCTAATCTAAACAACAACAGATATGGCATAAAGAAAAAATGGAATACCTGGACTTGGAGATAATGAAGGAAGGAGATATGCTATATACACAAACCTATTTCAAAAAAACGGATAGAAATGGGTACATACCCAATAACAGCTGCCACCATCCTAAATGGAAGGCTAATATTCCTAAAGGACAACTACTAAGAATCAGACGAAATTGCCATAAAGAAGAAGATTTTGATAGGCAAGCTGAGATCATAGTGAACAGATTCAAAGAAAAAGGGTACCATGACCACCATCTGCAGAAACTTAAAGAAAAGGTTAAAAGGGTGGATAGAAAAACGCTATTAACAAAGAAAACCAAAACACCAACCACTCATGAGAAAATAGCATTTATCACTGGGTACAGCAATCAATATTCCCAAGTTGAACATATTGTTAAAAAATACTGGCCCATTCTGATGGAAGACAGAATACTTTCAAAAGTAATTCCAAGAAAACCCACCTTCATTTATAGGAAAGCTCCTACGTTGAGGAATAAGCTTGTACATAACGTCATAGATGCCCCTTCCCAAATTCAGCTATGCCCAGAACTCAAGGGGTTCTATAAATGCCAACGGTGCTTAGCTTGCAGAAAAAGTAGACCACAGCCCAGGAGGAAAATTACATTCAAATCACAGGCATACAATAAAGAATATAAAGTAAGAGAACTGATCACATGTAACAGCACGCATGTCACTTATGTGATAGAATGTCCTTGCCACCTGCAATACGTGGGACGAACCACCAGACCATTAAAAGTGAGGATCCGAGAACATATTGCCAACATTAAGAAGGGATTCCCGAAGCATAGTCTTTCGAGACACTTCGATGAAGTACATCAAAGAGACCCATCTGGAATGATCTTCTATGCAATAGACATCATAAAGGATCATTGGAGGGGTGGCAATAAGTTGATTCAAGTATCCCAAAATGAAACGAGGTGGATACATAGGTTGGGGTCCCTTGCTCCCAGGGGCCTCAACCTAGATATCGACCTCAATTGTTTTCTCTCTAATTTCTAAACCAAGTTTTCAAGCCTCAGTTGTTTTCTCTCTAATTTCTAAACCTAGTTTTCAAGCCATACTCCAGATATGGGGTATGGGACACAAATAAATATAGGTTGTCCCTATAGCTTATGCAAATTATAGGCAAATAGGGAAGATATCAATACATTAGATGAACCCCCTTGGAATCATAAAATAGATGGGGGGGGAAATAGACAATAAACAATATACATTGAAAATTATACCACAAAGAGATGAGATTCATATAACACACCTTTGGTAATCCCCAAGTGATAGGAAGGACAAACTGATGTAAAATGTGTGGAAAATGTAGTAAGGTATTCTAAATGGTTATATATAGTAGATATGACCACTTAGTAAAAGAACTTATGGGGACAAGTATATAGAAAATTATATCAATATACACTTAATGATAACAATAGGGGGGCCTTGCATTTGAATATTGTAAGATATAATAACCCCACTAGGTCAGTAATGGTACAAATATCCAGGAGGGGAAAGTGGGGTTAGTGTATCAGGGGATGCCCCCAATGTTTGTTTAAATAATAAGGCATATAATCAATACAATGTAAGTATATTAAGGGTAATATTTATTTCATGTTATTCCCTTTAGAGGATAAATAGATGTAATATCATATCCCCAATGTTTGCTTAAATTAATATGGCACATGTTCAACTAAACACAGAACAAATGTATTGGGGGTATCATTTACTGAATTCAATAACATTCCCCTCCCTTAGAAGACAAACAAAAGTCTCTATGAATTAATATAAGCAATCACTGGCGTAGTAAAAACCAATTACGTAACCACCACTAGATGGAGCCAAATAGGATAGATGGGAGCGATTACACACTCCACATATAGTGAATTGGAAAAGGAAGGTACGCCCTGAAGGGGCGGAGCTATAGTGCGAGTGCTTGCTTATAGACGTCGGACATGAAGGGATGACAGCACCTTTGATAACGACCATTCGTCGAAACGCGTCAGGTGACCATCCAGACACGTCCACGTCACGTCCGGTTAGTGAGGCTCGAGCGGTGGAACGCACGCCGAAGCTGAGGCTGACATAGCAGGCTGGCGTGACTTCCATGGGACCTGTCTGACATTGGTATATGGTTTGCGGTGTGGATTCACTAGGCACCTGGCGGTAATTACAAACCAAAAGGGAGTGAATCTAGTAAGGTCTGCAGGCCTTAATTTTTTTAATTATTTTTTATTTATGTTTGGAATTTTTTACTATTTTTATGAATAAATAAGCGATTTTACGCTATGGAAGTTCTGTTCTGTGGTTCATTTCTGAGGATCTGATTGGTGGAGGAGGAGAGAGCAGAGAGGGGAACAGCCTACAGGAGTGGAGGATAAAATTGCTGGGGATACCCGATGAGCTTGTGAACCCTGCAGGGGTGCGTCTATCTGGTGAGTGGGGACCCATACGAGGGGGGAGCACCAAAAGTCACCTCTTTACCTGCAAGCTGGAGGATCTCCATTGGCAATATATAATCACCAAAGTCACTGAAAAAACGCATGAAGAATACTTGAACTTTTACTATGTTTACATATGGATTTGTTGTAACCGCATGAACTTATCCTGGCTATAGCACATATGCACATATTTGTCATTATTTTTTCCTTTTTTCTTTATTCTGATTAACCTTTTGTACTGAGAATTACTTACAGTGCCTTGCGAAAGTATTCGGCCCCCTTGAACTTTTCATCCTTTTGCCACATTTCAGGCTTCAAACATAAAGATATAAAATTTTAATTTTTTGTGAAGAATCACCAACAAGTGGGACACAATTGTGAAGTGGAACGAAATCTATTGGATTTTTGAAACTTTTTTAACTAAGAAAAAAATGAAAAGTGGGGCGTGCAAAATTATTCGGCCCCCTTGCGTTAATACTTTGTAGAGCCACCTTTTGCTGCGATTACAGCTGCAAGTCGCTTGGGGTATGTCTCTATCAGTTTTGCACATCGAGAGACTGAAATTCTTGCCCATTCTTCCTTGCAAAACAGCTCGAGCTCAGTGAGGTTGGATGGAGAGCGTTTGTGAACAGCAGTTTTCAGCTCTTTCCACAGATTCTCGATTGGATTCAGGTCTGGACTTTGACTTGGCCATTCTAACACCTGGATACGTTTATTTGTGAACCATTCCTTTGTAGATTTTGCTGTATGTTTGGGATCATTGTCTTGTTGGAAGATAAATCTCCGTCCCAGTCTCAGGTCTTTTGCAGACTCCAACAGGTTTTCATCCAGAATGGTCCTGTATTTGGCTGCATCCATCTTCCCCTCAATTTTAACCATCTTCCCTGTCCCTGCTGGAGAAAAGCAGGCCCAAACCATGATGCTGCCACCACCATGTTTGACAGTGGGGATGGTGTGTTGAGGGTGATGAGCTGTGTTGCTTTTACGCCAAACATATCGTTTTGCATTGTGGCCAAAAAGTTGGATTTTGGTTTCATTGGACCAGAGCACCTTCTTCCACATGTTTGGTGTGTCTCCCAGGTGGCTTGTGGCAAACTTTAGACAAGACTTTTTATGGATATCTTTGAGAAATGGCTTTCTTCTTGCCACTCTTCCATAAAGGCCAGATTTGTGCAGTGTACGACTGATTGTTGTCCTGTGGACAGACTCTCCCACCTCAGCTGTAGTTCTCTGCAATTCATCCAGAGTGATCATGGGCCTCTTGGCTGCATCTCTGATCAGTCTTCTCCTTGTCTGAGCTGAAAGTTTAGAGGGACAGCCAGGTCTTGGTAGATTTGCAGTGGTCTGATACTCCATTTCAAAATGATCGCTTGCACAGTGCTCCTTGGGATGTTTAAAGCTTGGGAAATCTTTTTGTATCCAAATCCGGCTTTAAACTTCTCCACAACAGTATTACGGACCTGCCTGGTGTGTTCCTTGGTCGTCATGATGCTCTCTGCGCTTTCAACAGAACCCTGAGACTATCAGAGAGCAGTGCATTTATACAGAGACTTGATTACACACAGGTGGATTCTATTTATCACCATCAGTCATTTAGGACAACATTGGATCATTAAGAGATCCTCGCTGAACTTCTGGAGTGAGTTTGCTGCACTGAAAGTAAAGGGGCCAAATAATTTTGCACGCACCACTTTTCAGTTTTTTATTTGCTAAAAAAGTTTAAAATATCCAACAGATTTCGTTCCACTTCACAATTGTGTCCCACTTGTTGGTGATTCTTCACAAAAATTTAAATTTTATATCTTTATGTTTGAAGCCTGAAATGTGGCAAAAGGATGAAAAGTTCAAGGGGGCCGAATACTTTCGCAAGGCACTGTAGATACTAATCCTCACCACTAAAGTGGCTGACCATTACATGACCATTGTGAATATATTTCATTGGTGCAGTTAATGGGTTAACCTACAAGGGAATTAACTAGACGTCCAGCAGCTCCTACCTGGGGCAGTGACCAGGGACTACAACGAAAATTGGGCAATACCAGTGTTTAGGCACAGGATATATTGTACACACACACACAACACATTAAGGTGTGATCTGTATGGAATAAGATACAGGGATTTATACGGCAAGGAAGTCAATTTTGGAATTTTGATTTTTGTCTCTTTGATTTTTTGAAATACTGAGTTCATTAGAAGTTTGTTGGATTTTTGAGATTAATGTTTGGATTATGGAACTTGCATACAATATGAAGTGATATCACACCCAGATAGATATCATACACATCAATAAGGGTAACATTTATTAATTTAGCACTATTGTCACAACCTTTGGAGGGTTAGGATTATTTCACATATATAGGAGTGGAGGATCACATATATAGAATCCAGGATTACTAGCACAAAATATACACAGTCCTGCACTTATCCCATAGGGGCTTATCAGTTGTACCCGTAGAGGAAACCCAACACCAATCCGAATAAGTTCCCAGAGCATAAAGGTAGCGCCATATACCCCAAACCTATTACCACAACTATCCAGTAATTTGCCTTGTGACAGATTACATATTAGGGGGGGCAGCAGCCATAATAAAAATCCACATTGCGCGGAACACCACTAAAAGATATCAATAATTGGTACTATATACAACTTACTGTATATACTCGAGTATAAGCCGAGTTTTTTTGTGCTGAAAATGCCCCCCTCGGCTTATACTCGAGTCTGTGTCCATCTTCACATTTGTGCGCCTGATCCCGGCCAGCCGTAGGTCCCTTGGACCCCAAACTTGGCACACATATAGCCCCTCTCTTCATCTACAGGTGTGCAAAGTCTGTTGTCCAGGGGACCTACAGCCAGGGAGTACTGATTTTTCAAAGCTGGGCACTCCTTCCATAGACTCCCATGTTAAACGTCAGTCTAGTCACACAGCTATGAGTAAGCGTCAATTCGTGACGTGAAACGCGTTAGCCACCCTTCCCTGCATGCACACCATCTGCATTTGTTGTTTTGGATTTATGGATTTATTTTGAATTTGGATTTTTTACCTGAAATTTTGGAATAAATAACTGTCTATACAGAGTGCGGCAGTCCAGGGTTTCTTTTTCTCCCATGCATCAGTGCAGAGCCAGCACCTGTGTGAGTGACCGGGCGGAAGCAGCTATTTGGTGAATTCTCAAGCTTTTGAGCGGTACGTTTTTCCTTTCCTCTAGTCACACAGCGCCGGAGATGAGGTAGAGAGATTGGGCACAGTGAGGCATGGACACAGTGAGGCACAAGCACAGTGGCACAGTTACAGTGAGGCATGGGCACAGTGAGGCATGCACATTACATGATTTTTTTCATTACATTTCTTGAAATTTGACTGAAGCAAAGAGTATCAGGTCTTATTTTATTGCCATCTTGTTTGATAACCTAATGTTCAGGGGTTGTAAATCTTTATAAATAAAAAAAACGTCTTCAGAATTGTGAGAGAATCGTGATCTTTATTCTAAGCCAAAAAAAAAAACTGATTCTGATTTTTTCCAGAATCGTGCAGCTCTATTTCGGACCAACCTTTTTCCAATGTTCTCTTATGTGTTAACCTCTGTGCATCTTAGAAAACATAGAAGTAAAGACTGCAAAAATAAAATAAAAAAATCTGTATGCGAGTTAGAAAAATAGGAATAAACGATGTGGATAAATGTTAAATGCAGTATGAATGATATTAATACCACTCTAGTTTAGAGTGCACTCTAAAGGGGTTGGCAGGTCCTACTATAAGGTTCCTCTCTAACCACTTCCAATCCAGGCCAATTCTCCCATTCCTCTCCTACACATAAAAAAAAGAAAAATTGTTATTTTTATATATATATATATATATATATATATATATATATATATATATATATATATATATATATATCACGACTTATACATGTTTGGGGGTTCTATGTTTTTTAGCAGAGGCCCTAGAGAATAAAATGATGGGTATTGCATATTTTATGTCACACGATATTTGCGCAGCAGTTTTTCAAACACAATTTTTTAGAAAAAATACACTTTAATGGATTTTATTGCACAAAAACACAATAGAATACCCAATTATTTGGTGGAATATAAAATATGTTAAGCAGAGTACAATGCCTTGAAAAATTATTCATGCCCCTTGAAATGTTACACATTTTGTCATGTTACAACCAAAAACGTGAATGTATTTTATTGGGATTTTATGTGTGTAGCGGGGTCTCTAAATTTAGGTGGGGTACACCTGGGTGGAAGTTCAGGTGTGTAAGTATGGGAGTAATGACCATTTGTATTTGTGGAGGATTGGGCGGTGTAATAATCTCCTTGGCCTGTGGGTGGCGGGGTACCCGCAGGTTTAAGGAAGATTCACTGCCATAGTGCTGTCCTTTTTGTCCCTTCTCAGAGATGGTACGGCGAGGGCGGGGAACCTGCCGTGGCATCATTGGAGGGGATAAAAGGGGGAGACGCCCTAACCACGAGGTCTTCTGGATCTTCTCATCACGCGCCCAGGGACCTTAGGCCTGGGTGCGGGCGGTTCTGAATTCCGGCCCAGGCGCCCTAGGCCTGACTGGAATGGAGTTGGAGTCCATCCCAGGCACCTTCAGCCTGGGGTGAGGTACTAAATCAGGAGGCCTGGGGCCCGGTGACTTCGACTGGGTCCCGCGAGGGTGGAGAAGTCCGAGGGTCCCCGAGGTGGATGGGGCCCATGTCTGAGGCGAGGAGGCCGGGGAGGTTACCCATTCAGAGAGCCTGCAGCAGCATCAATCCAGTGACGGATGGGCCTCTGGTAACTCCCTTAGAGGGACATCTTCCCCTGACAGGGGCCGCAACGCAGCGAAGGTACTCCTATCTATGTTCTCTTGAGTCGCTGGTAGAGACTCTCAAGTTCTAAGTCCTTTCTAGCCAAGGCTATAGTAACCGCTGGTGAAATCACAGTGGTTTAGCTGACAATCAGGATAGTGCCTCGACCTGCTCATCCCCCGTATCAAACAGTTATCAAGTCTCAACCAGTTGGCTACTGAAGCACTGTTTATTGTGAGATTTGCAATAAAACAAGAGTTGGACTGTGATCGGTGTGTGGAACTCTGTTAATGGGAGCAAAGGGAAGTGTTGGCACAGCAGGACTTAATTGTTTACAGAAGCACACAGGCCCGAGGAAATATCTGGTGCTGGCCTTTACCTCATCCACAGCTATGGGGAGGACATGGGCCATAGCGCATCTCACCCTGTCGTGTGACATACCCCTAGACAAAGGAGATGGGGTGAGGCCGCTACACGTGATAGACCAACACAAAGTGGCACATAATTTTGAAATGGAAGGAAAATGATAAATGGTTTTCAAAATGTTTTACAAATAAATGTTAAAAGTGTGGGGTACATTTGTATTCAGTCCCCCTAAATCGATAATTTGTAGAAGTTCACTGCAATTACAGCTGTAAGTCTTTTTGGGGATGTCTCCACCAGCTTTGCACGTTCTTCTTTGCAAAATATCTCAAGCTCTGTCAGATTGGATGGAGAGCGTCTGTGAACAACAATTTTCAAGTCTTGCCACAGATTCTCAATTGGATTTGGGTCTTGACTTTGATTGGGCCATTCTAACACATGAATATGCTTTGATCTAAACCAGTGGTCTCCAAACTGTGGCCCTTTGCTTGCTTTTATCAGGCTCTTGGGGCACCATTTTATCCACTAATACCAACATTATTCCCCGCCCCCACCCCACCCGCACTGAGACCATTGAAGGGACACAATTCCTCCCACTGACACCAACGATGGGGCACAACTCCTCCCACCGACACTAACAAAAGAGCACAATTCCTCCCACTGACACCAAAGATGGAGCACTGTTTATTCCCACTGATATTGGGACCTTTTCTACGCCCAATGGCCACAATCTAGCCCTCCTAAAGTCCGAGGGACAGTAAACGGGCCCCCTGTTTGGAAAGTTTGGAGACCCCTGAACCATTCCATTGTAGCGGTGGCTATATGTTTAGGGTCGTTGTCCTGCTAGAAGGTGAACCTCGGCCCCAGTCTCAAGTCTTTTGCAGACTAACAGGTTTTCTTCTAAGATTGCCCTTTATTTGGTTCCATCCATCTTCCCATGAACTCTGACCAGCTTCCCTGTCCCTGCTGAAAAAAAGCATCCCCACTACATGATGCTGCCACCACCATGTTTCATGGTGGGGATGGTGTGTTCAGGGTGATGTGTTAGTTTTCCACCACACATAGCGTTTTGCTTTTAGGCCAATAAGTTCAATTTTGGTCTCATCTTACCAGAGCACCTTCTTCCACATGTTTGCTGTGTCCCCCACATGACTTCTCGCAAACTGCAAACAGGACTTCTTGGCATTCACAACTAATAGTTGTCCTGTGGACAGTCTCCCACCTTAGCTGTGGATCTGTACAGCTCCTCCAGAGTTACCATGGGCCTCTTGTCTGCTTCTCTGATTAATGCTCTTCTTGCTGGGCCTGTCAGTTTTGGTGGATGGCCATGTCTTGGTAGGTTTGCAGTTGTGCCATACTCTTTCCATTTTCGGACAATGGATTGAACAGTGCTCTGTGATACGTTCAAAGCTTGGGACAGTGCCGGAACTACCAAGGTCGCAGCAGTCGCACTTGCGACAGGGCCCTGGTATTCCGCCACTGTGGGAGGGGCCCAAAGACTGCAAGAAGAACAGCATGGTTGCTCAGTGGAGAGCCTGCCCCAGGCGCTCTTAATCTGTGAGGCGAGGGGGGGAGCGAGGGACTCACAGAAAGCTTCTGCCACTTCTCCTGTCTGACAGGAGAGTCTGTTATTCTCCCCCATATGCACAATGTGCCGATTTCCCAACACTGCAGTTCCAGTCACTCAAACTTTGCCTCATATCTCCTTTCTGCAACTATTATTCACTTCGCTCCCACCCTCAGCATGTTCTCCTCTCCATGTCACTTCACCTTCTTCCTTGGGCCAGTTCATCTTCTCCAGAAGTCTAAACCTCTCTCTACCTTCCCTCCACAATCATGCAGTAAGTTAGCAGCGATCCTCCGGACCTTTTTTTTCCTGTTAACTTTATCCCTTCTTCCATCTGCTTTACCCCCCATAAATCTGAACTACGCACTGTCCCAGCAGCAGCCCTCTCCTCAGCTCTGGACATTCCACACTCCCATATGTCTGACACGCTTTCCATCCCAATTTACTCCTCTACTAACTGTCCCATCCATATAGTGTAGCCTTCACACTTTCTCTGCACTCCTTCATGAACACATACTCTTACTACCTAGACCCCCACCTATTCACTCTTGCCTTAACCCCAAGGCCCCTTTTTTCATGGGCCAAGCTCTGTCAGGAGTCTGTCTGCTCAGCAGGGAATCTGTTTGCTGAGCAGACGGATGGCTGGTCCGTGTCCACTACACTGATGCAAAGTGACTCAGACACAGCCTGTTCTCCTCTATGGGTGGTAGGATGTAAACGGACTGCCTGTCCGTTTACACCCAACTGCCATCCAAGTCTATCCACCAAACGGATCCCCATCCATCTGTTTTAAGCAGATCGGATTGGATGTCAGCGGGTGTAAATGGACACATCTCTGTTTACCATCAATAGAAAAATCTCTCCTGCGCTGTGCGGATGGCCTAGGTAAATATGTTGTACTTCAGTTATGGTGCCAATGGATGGATTCTGCACACCCTGCTGCCTTAGCCAACTAGGGGGGAGTCCAAAGTACTAAAACAAGGAATGAGAGAATAAAAAGGCGTGTGGCCTAGAGCATTATCCTTGGTAAAATTTTTATTAAAAAGTAGAAGTAAGTGGAGTATTCACATTTGGTATCTGGAAAACATTACATCATTCCTCTAAAGGGTCATAAAACAGTACCCTCATGGGATAGTAGGGTGGAGTAATCGGTTGATGCATTTCGAGGATTTTTCCTCTTCCTCAGAGCCTTATGGAACAGAGTGTGGTCTGCATATTTATGTGCATAACTATGTGCATAAAGGCTGCACACAGTGCCAAAGAAGTTTGGCACCGTGTGCAGCCTTTATGCACATAATTTGCGGGACTTGGATCACTAGGAACCTTACCACTGGAATACCACTGTGCATTCCGAACATCCGCCCAGGGGACCCCCAAGGCACTGCAAGTTCACTTCAGCCCACACCTGGATGTCTATCAACAGGTCAGGGATTTGGTAGAAGGGCCATATTATCCCTATTTGTTGGAGGGCTGTGATAAGTAAAGACTATTCGATCAGCAAAGGAGGACTATTCCCCCAAGGCTATACCCATCCATCCAGTCCACTACATATTAGGGCTGGGCAAAAAATCGATTTTAATCTTGAATCGAGTTTTGAGCTCAAATCGATTCAGATTTGAAGAAAATCGATTTTTAAAAAAAAAAAAAAAAAAAAAAAAAAAAAAAAAAAAAAAAAAAAGTTTTTTTTTTTTCGTTTTTTTTTCCTTCAAAGTTTCCATAGCAGGACTGCAGGGGGCGTATCCGGAATGGCACTGGGCGGCGTTACCCCAATTACATCTACTCGCCGCCGTTTGCCTACCTGATCAGCGTGTCAGGCAGACAGACGGCGGCCATTGCAGTGTTCAAAAGCCGCGCCTCCCGAGTCCTCGTCGTCTGTGATAGGCGGAACACTCAATTTCACAGCAGGCAGTGTTCAGCCTTTCACGGACATCCTCTCATCCTCGTCTGTGTTATGAGGATGACCATGATAGGCGGAACACTGAATGCTGGGAAATTGAGTGTTCCGCCTATCACAGACGAGGAGGAGGCGCGGCTTTTGAATACTGGAATGGCCACCGGTGTAGCAGTAAAATCCGTATCCCATGAAAATCTGCATCAGGTACGGGCACAGTGATTGAAGCACGGGCACAGTGAAGCACGGGCACAGTGAGACACGGGCACAGTGAGACACGGGCACAGTGAGACACGGGCACAGTGAGACACGGGCACAGTGAGACACGGGCACAGTGAGACACGGGCACAGTGAGACACGGACACAGTGAGACACGGACACAGTGAGACACGGACACAGTTCAATTCAACTAAGAGTAACCTCAAGATTTTTTGTTGTTTTATTAGCTAAATCCAAATACAGTATTAATAATTTGGATGTTTAACAATCTTTGTTGCACACTGACTTTGCAGTTAGAGAAAGGGTTTGCCTTTGCAATTTTGTTTGTTGATGCACTTTAATATAATAAAAAAAAAAAAATAATCAAATTTTTTATAAAAAAAATAAATAAATCGCAGATTTTTTTGGGGGTGGAAATCGCCCAGCCCTACTACATATAAATATGCAGACCACACTCAGTTGCATAAGGCTCTGAGGAAAAGGAAAAATCCTCGAAGCACATCACCCGATTACTCCACCCTACTATCCCACGAGAGATGGATACTGTGATGGAACGTCCCACACTCCGCTTGAGTGCTTCCGCCAGTATATCGCTTCCTAAGTCCTTGAACAGGAGACCAATGGATCTGGCTATAGTAGCCCCCAAGGACCAGACAACACCAGTCTTGGAGTACAACAGAAATAGCCTCCTTTGAGATCTTACACAAATATATACACAAGGATGACAATACAAACTGTAACCAGAAACCTAATTAACATGAGCCAATTACTAATCGTTTAGAAAGCCTAGGTGACTCCGAGGCAGAACCTTTCAGGACAGACTTGCCGTCTTTTGTTCCAGAAGACACAATCAACATTATCATAAATATGAACACAGAAAACCTTCTCACAATAGCAGATGCTAATTCTAATTAAGAATACAAACAGTAATCTCGCCCCTCCTCAGCCTAGTAGGCAACAAACTATAGTAGGAGTAGACTGTCTGGCTCCTACCCAGTTCTAGAGGCCTGTGATCAGCTATTTATATATACAGTATCCTGGAAGATATTGTGGATAAATGTTACTGTTATATTTAAGTAACCACCTTCTCATTGCCCATTAAACAGCTGTCCATCATTTTTCTCATTCACCCTGTGCCTCTAATGGACACAGGGTGGCTTAGACATAGGAGGTGCATAGGGAGATGAAACTAGGGGTTCCCAACCTCTCCAAGGGATTTTTGGTTCCACGGGCCCTCCCGTCACAGATACTGTTTTATGACCTTTTAGAGCGGGCATCACTAAATAGCGGACCGTGGGCCAAATGCGGATTGCCTCACTCTCCTGTGCGGCCCGCCGCGGTACCACCATTTAGCAGATTTTCCTTCCCCCTGCCGACTCTGTAATCCTCACACAGAACCGACAGAGGGAGGCGGCACAGTTCTGGATGGAGGGCGGAGGTTAACAAACAGGTGATTGGCTGCTAGGATGAAGGGTGGTCCTAGCAACCAATCACCACCTTGCAACACCCGCCCTCCATCCGAGACATGCCGTGCCTCCCTCCGATCTTGAGTCTGTGCAAGGTAAGTGAGGGAGGGGGCAAAGTTACAACAATAGTCTGAAAAGGAGGAAAGTGTGTGCTGACTCGCTGAGGACATTAAAGTGGAGTTGTTAAAGGCTGTGATGTGGTGGGCTGAGGACATCAGGGTGGGGGGGCTGAGCAGACTGGTGTATGGGGGAGATGTAGACATTACAGTGGGGGGAGATGTGGACATTACAGTGGGGGGAGATGTGGACATTACAGTGGGGGGAGATGCGGCTATTAATAGTGCGGCAACAACATGCGGTTTGGCACATGCGAAAAAGGCGCCACGGGTAACGACATGATGTTCGGACCTCTGCTGGAAGAAAATTTTGCTGACCGGACCACAGTGAATTTTAATTCATTACCCCTGTTTTAGAGGAATGACACCGGCAACTAGAGAAGGGCTGAACAAACCCCTGTTCTGTTTGCGGCAGAACTTTAAAACATTGCAAAAATTTTGTAGCCGATAAACAAACCCCATTGAAGTCTATGGGACTCGAACTGGAGAAATCAAAAGTGCTCATTTTGAAAGCTTATATGCAAGTAATTGGGCATACAATGGTTATGGGGGACATCAATGAAAAAAAAAAAGCTTGTAAAAACATCATTTTTAAATGAGCGGTGATTTACTGATACTTAAAGTAAAACCATCAAAATGAGAAATAATAATAAAAATGAAAAATTCCTATAAATATAGTGCCTGGGGGGTCACATTAGTCTGTAAAGTGGCACATCTGTACTATGTCTAGAACTAGGGATGAGCCGAACACCCCCCCCCCCAGTTCGGTTCACATCAGAACATGCGAACAGGCAATAAATTTGTTCGAATATCCCAACACCGTTAAAGTCTATGGGACACGAACATGAAAAATCTAAAGTGCTAATTTTAAAGGCTTATATGCAAGTTATTGTCATAAAATGTGTTTGGGGACCCGGGTCCTGCCCCAGGGGACATGTATCAATGCAAAAAAAGGTTTTAAAAACGATTTTTTTGCATTGATACATGTCCCCTAGGGCAGGACCCGGGTCCCCAAACCCTTTTTATGACAATAACTTGCATATAAGCTTTTAAAATTAGCACTTTAGATTTCTCCTATAGACTTTTACAGGGTGTTCCGCGGCTTTTCGAATTTGCTGCGAACACCCCAAATTGTTCGCTGTTCGGCAAACGGGCGAACAGGCAATGTTCGAGTCGAACATGAGTTGGACTCGAATTTGAAGCTCATCCCTAGCTAGAACCTGCTGCAGCAATAATGACATTTATAAAGGAAAAAAAAAAAAAAAAGACAATTTTCCATCCAAGCTTTCTTTATTTTATAAAACACAGCCAGTCTGTATTAGGCTCCATGTACACAGAAGCTGATAAACTGCAGTTTATTGGCGTTTTGCCGTTTTTTTTAAAAAGCCCATTAACTGCACTCTATGTTAGCCTATGTGTTTATGTACACATAACGTTTTTTAGCTTTAATGAGCAGTGGAGTTAATGGGCTTTTTTCTGAATGCAAGAAATTTGCATTCAAAGTGCCGTTTTTCAGCAGGAAAAAACACAAAAAACGCTCATAAACGCTGGCGTTTTTTAGCGTTTTTTGGTCCATTGAAAAAAAAATTTTTTTTTTTTTTTAAAAGCTAAAAAAAAGCTACACTGAAAAACGCTAATAAAAGCTAGTAAAAAACCGCAGATAAAAGCTAGCTTTTTCTGCTGCTTTAACCACTTGTCCCCCGCCCACTGTCAATTGACGGCGGGCGGAGGATACTCTCGTTCTGGGAGGACGTCATATGACGTCCTCCCTTTAAAACGAGCTAGGAGGCGCGCGCCCGCCGCGTTCACAAGGCCCCGGTGCGCGTGCCCGGCGGCCGCGATTGCCCGGGAAACGAGCAGGAAAGTGGATCTCTGTGTGTAAACACAGAGATCCACGTCCTGTCAGGGAGAGGGGACCGATGGTGTGTCCCTTGTACATAGGGACAACCATCGGTCACCTCCCCCAGTCAGTCCCCTCCCCCCACAGTAAGAACACATTGAGGGAACACATTTAACCCCTTCCCGCCCCCTAGTGGTTAACCCCTTCCCTGCCAATCACATTTATACAGTAATCAATGCATTTTTATAGCAGGGATCGCTGTATAAATGTGAATGGTCCCAAAAATGTGTCAAAAGTGTCCGATGTGTCCGCCGCAATATCGCAGTCACAATAAAAAAAGAAAAAAAAAAGAAAAAAACGCAGATCGCCGCCATTACTAATAAATAAAAAAAAGCTATAAGTCTATCCCCTATTTTGTAGACGCTATAACTTTTGCGCAAACCAATCAATACGCGCTTATTGCGATTATTTTTTTTTACCAAAAATATGTAGAAGAATACATATCGGCCTAAACTGAGGAAAATTTTATTTAAAAAAAAAAAAAAAAAAAAATGGGTATTTATTATAGCAAAAAGTAAAAAATAGTGTTTTTTTTCCAAACTGGATGCTCTTCTTTTGTTTATAGCGCAAAAAATAAAAACCGCAGAGGTGATCAAATACCACCAAAAGAAAGCTCTATTTGTGGGAAAAAAAAGGACGCAAGTTTCGTGTGGGAGCCACGTCGCACGACCGCGCAATTGTCATTCAAAGTGTGACAGCGCTGAAAGCTGAAAAATGGCTTGGGCAGGAAGGGGGTTTTCGTGCCCAGTAGAGAAGTGGTTAAATAGAAGCAACAGGTGTGGGAAAAAAAAAAGAAAATATAACCCTATACAGGTACTCTTGATGAAAGAAAGAATTGGCCGTCAATTGCAAAGATATGCACCTGTCAAACAGGTGCGGAAAAATTGGTCCCTGGGTGTTAATTGTGCCCATGAAACCTACTTCTTCCAGATGAAATCAACACCCACAAAGCTAGGCAGCCTAGACAGTCTTTCAGAGATTCGAGATCCAGAAAGCATTTAGTTAGCGACATCGGCATCAGGGGCTTGATAGCTGCTGCTAATCCAGGACTAATTAATTTATATAAATGTCAGCCAGTTTACGGAGTCTTTGGACAGGCTCTTATCTCTTACCTCCTGCAGCACTGAATGCCTATTCAGAAAGCACACTGGATGCAGGGCAGCCCAGCAGCTCAATTGCATACTGGGCAACTTCTGGCCAGTGGTCTATTCTCATGACCCAGTAATCCAGTGGATAGTCTACTGGAAATCTCTCCATGTCTGTTTTCACACCTAGATAATCTCCCACCATATGATGCAGACGCTGCCGATGGAATGTGGAAGCTGACAGCCCTGGGCGCCGAGGACTAAAAACAAAAAAAAAGTCGAAATGCATCACTGAAGCGACCCCCTTTTCCGCTGCTCCTCTCTTGACCAACAGAAGCCTCAAAACCACGTTTTCCACCAGACTGTAACCTACCAGGCATTACATAAACTCCTCTTTAAGGTGTCCTCAAGAGATTTCATCTTCTGCTCCCTCTGTTGGGACCGGATAAGTTCCGAGACTTTTCTCTTGTAACGGTGGTCAAGAAGAGTTGCCAACCAATAGAGATCCTTCTCCTTGATGCCACAGATTCTCGGGTCCTTACGCAGTCTTTGAAGAATGAGAGAGCCCACCAGGCCTGGACTGGCCATAGGGCATACCGGGCAAATGCCCGGTGGGCCGCCAGTGGCCCGCCAGACAGCATGTCACGTCTTCCCCATCATCTCCAATGTCTCCGGAGGCAGCCAGAGTTGGTGGGCGGAGCTGGGGGTGTGGCTGCCCCCTCCACTCCACCCACAGACTCGTTCACTCTGGCTGATCCCACAGCTGAAGGAGAAAGAAACGAGGACACAGCAGCCAGAGTGTCTTCATCTCAAGGCATGCTGTAAGTTACTGCACTGCTGCACATGTCACTACATAGAGTCCTAACCTGGCACCATACCACCCCAGCCTGCCCTATGCCACCACACCCTGCATGACACCCCAACCTGCCTTATGCCACCGCACCCTGCCCTATGCCACCCCAAACTTCCCTATACCACCCAAACCTGCTCTATACCACCCCAGCATGCCCTATACAACCCCAGCCTGCCCTATATCACCGCAACCTGCCCTATATTACCCCAACCTGCCCTATATTGCCCCAGTCGGCCCAATACCACCCTATACTTTAATTTACAGGGGACATTTGGGGGTGCGCCTCGCCCCTGCAGGGCGCTGGGCAGGATAGACAGGAGGGGGTGACACCATGTTTTTCCACATCAGGTGACACCAACCCTAGTGACGCCACTGCCCCAGTACACTCTCAGCTGCGAGTCGGAGCTACACTCGAGTGACACCCGTCGGCACATCAGGGGGCCGGGACCCGTAACGATCCCCTTCTCTCTGGCAAGGTGGCCGCAGCACTGATGATCTGATGAGTCTCGGCTTGGATGTCTCAAACAGCCGAGCAGAGTGAAGCCGCCTCCCCCTCCTCTATGTCCACACAGGGGGAGGGGACCCAACATGCAGTCCCGTGCTGATCTGAGGTACATTATGGGTCTGAAAGGGGGGGTTCTGTATTGTAGGGGGGGTCTGTAATGTAGGGGGGGTCTGTAATGTGGGGGGGGCCTGTACTGTAGGGGGGGGGCCTGTACTGTAGGGGGGGGCCTGTACTGTTAGGGGGGGCCTGTACTGTTAGGGGGGGCCTGTACTGTTAGGGGGTGTCTGTGTAACAAACTGTGGGGGGCTGTGTAATGTAAAGGGGTCCAGAGGTGCGGTGCTATGTAATGTAAAAGGGTCCAGAGGTGCAGGGAGCTGTGTAGTGTAAAAAGGTCCAGAGGTGCAGGGTGCTGTGTAATGTAAAGGGGTCCAGAGGTGCCGTGTAATGTAAAGGGGTCCAGAGGTGCAGGATGCTTTGTAATGTAAAGGGGCCCAGAGTGCTGTGTAATGTAAAAGGGTCCAGAGGTGTAGGGTGCTGTGTAATGTAAAAGGGTCCAGAGGTGCAGGATGCTGTGTAAAGGGGTCCAGGGTGCTGTGTAATGTAAAGGGGTCCAGAGGTACAAGGTGCTGGAACCCCACATCCCATCATTAACCGCCGCGCCGCCCCCCCCCCCCCCCACGGCTGCTCAGTCTAAAATGCCCAGGCCTATTTTTTGTCCCAGTCCGGGCCTGGAGCCCACACACCTCAAGTTTGCGGAGGCATTAGAAGCAGACTCCTCTGGGTCATAGTATCTGAAACTGCCTCCTCCCAGCCACATACTACTCCCAAAGGTTCTGGGGATGGAAAACAGTCTGTTAAGGGTGGACCTATGTCTTGCTCAGCTTCAATGATTCCAAAGCTGCCAGAATCCTCCTCTACCTCCCGCCTTTCCTCCTGTGTGTTCTGTGGCGTAGGAAGAATTGTAAATAAGGGGTACAATCAGCGCAAGACACAAAACTCAATAATGACATAAATGCATAAAAAGTCCAATACAAACAGAGGTGGACAAGATGTCCCAAACAGCATTAAAGAAAGTCTACGCGACAAGGATAAATCCAAGAAATGGGTGACAATCCCTCCACCTCCAGAGCACTCGCTTCGCTCACCTCAGGGTGTGGATCAACTGAGCTAACAGATGGTCAACCACACATATCCCATAAGTTTAAAATCCGGAACCGGGCCAGAGACCTCCAACCGATATCCCCAGGGATGAATATAGTCCGAAAAAAGCAGATCTAAGTGCTCACTCATAAAACTGGTAAAAGAGCATTAATTTATAAAAAAAAATCCTACTAACAAACAGGCTTAAATCAAGCGCGTATCCAGAGCAGTAACAGTGAATAGTAAAGGATGGCAGCGGCTGACGTCAGAACGTAGCTCCCCCCCCCCCCCGTACGCATTACGCTCACAAGAACTTTGTTAAAGGGGGAAGAATGGTGTCTGCATAAAGCGGGCCTTGAGAGGAAAGGAAGTCCTCCTATTTCTCCCGCTGCTCCGCCTCGCGTGCCCTGTCCATAATGCCATGCAAAGTCTGCTCCAGCAGGAACACAACAGGGATTGTGTCACTGATG
Organism: Rana muscosa; assembly: GCA_029206835.1. Classification (NCBI taxonomy): domain Eukaryota; kingdom Metazoa; phylum Chordata; class Amphibia; order Anura; family Ranidae; genus Rana; species Rana muscosa. Next base: position 1,102,923,639 of record CM055117.1, read on the forward strand.
CATGCATTGTCATGGCTCACCATCCTTGTGGCCTCCTCAAATGGTGACAGTACAGTGCATGCATCCTTTATCAGCAGCCATTGGCGTGGGGAAAAATAGCAGAGCCGGCCTGACCCGGTCATTGTGCCCTACTCACACAGGTACTTGTTGATGGCTCTCTGCTGCATGTACAATTGCCAAAATCGAGTTCCATCTGGTGGGCATGTCACAAATCAGGCGGTTTATAGGCAGTTGGAATTCACGCTGAATTTCAGCCAACCGAGCACTGGCTGTGTAGGACTGCCTGAAATGGCTCCAGACTCTTCTGGCCTGCTTTAGCAGATCTTCCAACCCTGGGGACCTATTTTGGTAACGCTGCACCAAATTGAGGACATGTGCCAGACACGGCAGATGTGCCAACTTTCCCTAAGAATGGACAGGAGGTTTGTGCCAATATCACACACCACCATGCCTGGCCTGCCGCTGCACAGCTGCCAGAATCTACTCTGGTGTGGCTCCTGTTCCCTAGACACACCAGCTGAAGCACTGCACTGCACATTTCAGCCCAACTCATTGAATAGCCCATTGAATGCTTAAGGGTTACTTGTGGTTCATGGAACAATTCAGCAAAGGAGGGCATGGAGATGGAGGAGGAGGGGGTGGAGCTGACAGATCTCACATCATTACCACTAGCTGTGAACTAGATTATCACTAGAAGTGGCGGCACAACAAGCTGCAGCACTGAGCCCTGTCCTGCATCCTTTCTGAGTTGCAAGCAGAGTTACCCAGTGTGCTGTGAACAAAATATATCGTCCCTGACCATGCTGGCTGGACATGTCAGCAGTAACGTGGACCTTGCGGCTGACTGCCTTGCCCAACAATGCCACAACATTGCCTTCCACGTGATGGTAGAGAGCTGGAATAGCCTTACATGAAAAGAAATAGCGACTGGGAACCTGCCATTGTGGTACAGCACATTCTGCAAATTCACGGAAGGGAGCAGAATCCAGCAGACAGAAAGGCAGGAGTTGTAAAGTCAGCATGTTTGACTAGCTTGAATTTAGACGCTGGGCACGTGGGTGGCAGTCATTGTATTTTTTTTTGCTGCAGTAGATGGGGCAGAGAAATGTGCCTGCCATAGTCTACAGCTGGTGGTGTGCTACTGGCAGACATGCTGCAAGGACATGGGAAACCCTGTGCTATACCATCATCCCTGTCAGTGGAGGCTGCTGAGAGGTCATGAGGTATAGCAGGGGCAGACTGAGGTGAGCAAGGAGGAGGAACAGAATTGCACCCCTTTGTGTGACTTTCAGGTGCTCTTGCCAGTGGATGGAGTGGTGGGGGGTGGGGTAAATGCCTTGTCAAATATGTGGTACCCAAATGGCTGGTGTTTTTGCCAAGCTTGACGTGCTTAAGGCAAAGTTTCCAAATTGCAACAGTGTGATCGTCTGCACATTTGCTAAAAAGGCCCAAACAGCTGAGCTGTGGGAAGTGGGCCGGGAGATAACAGCTCCAAAATCTGGTGGAATAGGGTGGCTGCTCTCTACTCTTCCATGATGGCTGCCTCGTTGTGGGTTGTGCTACACCCTCACTTTCCTCCTCTGCTCTGACACCTAAGTCGTGTCAGTGACCTCATCATCATCCCCTCCATCCTCATCATCACTGGAGACAACTTAGAAATACGCTGAGGCTGGCGGGACATGACTGCCGATTTGTTGTTTACCAGTGCTCTCCTCTCTCTGTAGGCTCATGTTCTTACCTTCCTCAACCTCCGAATCAAGTAATGGCTGTGCATCGTCAAGGAGCAAGTGACTGATGCTGTGTTCAAATAACTCCGCTGAGTCCTCTATGCCTGATGCTGGGGCTATGGCAGGAGTAGCTGTGGACAAGGAGGCTGAATAAAACACTCTGGCACCTGCGGTGGACTGTGCACTAGTCTCTGCTTGGGTGACAGAGGATGAGGAGGAGGATGATGATGGTTTAGTAAGCCAGTCCACCACCTCCTCTGCATGCTGTGTTAAACGTGCAGTAATGCACCGATATACACTACGTTAAATGTGCAGTAACACACTGATATATACTGCGTTAAATGTGCAGTAACACACTGATATATACTACGTTAAATGTGCAGTAACACACTGATATATACTGCGTTAAATGTGCAGTAACACACTGATATATACTGCGTTAAATGTGCAGTAACACACTGATATATACTATCTAGCGATACCCCCCTCTTTCCGAGACCGGGCTGCTGGTTTTGTTTTGGGTCATGCAAACTACCTCCAAGGCTTCCGTTGTCAGGGTATAAAAAGTCTCCAGAAAGGCCAATGTCCACACAGATGTAAAACCCAACAATAAGGCTTTATTTACTTTGCTGAGGGAACTTGAGAGGAGAGTAGGAAACGATTGAAGAACAGGGGAAGGTTCAGGCACGCAGCACTAAAACACAACATCGCCACTCAAGCCTGGGTGGGTATTGCTCACCCAGATAGTCCCTTTCACTGGTCCTAGCAGCCGGGATGATGCACGGATCAATGTAATCTGAGAAAACTTATGGATGCGATCAGGAATCCTCTGCCACAGGTCTGTCAAATTCCCGAACCTCCCAGCCAAGCAATAGAGAGAGAACCTTTAGGCCAGATTGGCGTATTGCAGGGCTTAAAGCAATGGATCCTTCCTTAGGTGAGTTTCCAGGCCTCTTCCCGAGACAGCAGTACCGTCGCCAGTCTCCTCTGGGGCAGATCCTCCCCTGGCCTCCTTTCCTAAGAGCGGCTTCCCGCAGGTGGGTAGCCTGGGATCCCTTCCGAAGGTATAGGCCCCAGCCAGCAGAGCGGGGCCTACCAGGTAGCGATGTAGCCTCGGGCTGAAAGTGCCTGGGGCTAAAAACACACACGCACCCCGTGCCATGAGGCGCGCACACAGGACCAGACACAATGGGCCTTCAGGAACAAACCACCCAAAATCTATGGCGTCTGCCCCTTATGTACCCTCTCCCAGCATGCACTGCGGGTCAACCACGCCCACTGCAAGGCTGCCGAGAAAGGACACCCAATGTGTTGTGATACCCCTGTAGTTCAACCTGGACCAGTGGTGACAGTGCCACCTACAGGCAAACAGGGAACACTACTGCCAGGCAGTATCACACCTAGAGCAGAAGCAATTTTAGAACAATAAACCGATCTGAGCCCAACTATGGCTCAGACATACCCCTAAATTTACACATAGCGTCCCAACCATTTGGGAAAGGCGCTACCCAACGTTAAATGTGCAGTAACGCACTGATATATACTGCATTAACCGTACAGTAATGCACCGATATGCTGCAGGAAACCTGCCCTGACAAACAAAACTATCCCTAGATTCTCACTAAACTGATATTCTACACTGACAATAGAATCAGAATAGCACACAGTCTAGTAGCACTGAACAGAGCCCTGTTCCAGTTCTCTCCACGCCGCTATCACACTACAAAAGGCCGCCATGGGAAGAATATTTTCATAGTGTGGGGCCGGACTAAGAGCAATAAGCCATGATTGGATAGAGTCATCATTACTTTCTCCAATCATGGCTCTGACAGTGCTCTGTGTCCTGATTGGCTGAAGCAATGAAAGCTTTGACCAATCAGGGCTTTCAATGCACTGTGTGGCGACGCAGTGCATTGCAGTCATTCGGAGGGCCGAACAAATGGTCAAACACCCTGATAATTTAGGTGTTCGTTGAACGGGCGAAAAGCCAATGCCCGGGCCGAACCATTCGCCCAACTCTACTGGCAACCAGTTAAAATGATGCAAAATTTACCTTTCTGCTGTGTGTGTGGGGGGTAGGTGATCAGCGGGGGTGTGTGTGATGTGTGTGGGGGGTAGGTGATCTGCGGGGGTGTGTGTGATGTGTGTGGGGGGTAGGTGATCTGCGGGTGTGTGTGTGATGTGTGTGGGGGGTAGGTGATCTGCGGGTGGATGTGTGTGGGGGGTAGGTGATCTGCGGGTGTGTGTGTGATGTGTGTGGGGGGTAGGTGATCTGCGGGTGTGTGTGTGATGTGTGTGGGGGGTAGGTGATCTGCGGGTGTGTGTGTGATGTGTGTGGGGGGTAGGTGATCTGCGGGTGTGTGTGTGATGTGTGTGGGGGGGTAGGTGATCTGCGGGTGTGTGTGTGATGTGTGTGGGGGGTAGGTGATCTGCGGGTGTGTGTGTGGGGTAAGTGATCTGCGGGTGTGTGTGTAATGTGTGGGGGGGTAGGTGATCTGCGGGTGTGTGTGTGATGTGTGTGGGGGGTAGGTGATCTGCGTGTGTGTGTGTGATGTGTGTGGGGGGTAGGTGATCTGCGGGTGTGTGTGTGATGTGTGTGGGGGGGTAGGTGATCTGCGGGTGTGTGTGTGATGTGTGTGGGGGGTAGGTGATCTGCGGGTGTGTGTGTGATGTGTGTGGGTGGTAAGTGATCTGCGGGTGTGTGTGTAATGTGTGGGGGGGGGTAGGTGATCTGCGGGTGTGTGTGTGATGTGTGTGGGGGGTAAGTGATCTGCGGGTGTGTGTGATGTGTGTGGGGGGTAGGTGATCTGCGGGTGGATGTGTGTGGGGGGGTAGGTGATCTGTGTGTGTGATGTGTGTGGGGGGTAAGTGATCTGCGGGTGTGTGTGTGATGTGTGTGGGGGGTAAGTGATCTGCGGGTGTGTGTGATGTGTGTGGGGGGTAGGTGATCTGCGGGTGTGTGTGTGATGTGTGTGGGGGGTAGGTGATCTGCGGGTGTGTGTGTGTGTGATGTGTGTGGGGGGTAGGTGATCCACGGGTGTGTGATGTGTGTGGGGGGTAGGTGATCTGCGGGGGTGTGTGTGGGATGTGTGTGGGGGGGTAGGTTATCTGCGGGTGTGTGTGTGTGTGATGTGTGTGGGGGGGTAGGTGATCTGCGGGTGTGTGTGATGTGTGTGGGGGGTAGGTGATCTGCGGGTGTGTGTGATGTGTGTGGGGGGGTAGGTGATCTGCGGGTGTGTGTGTGTGTGATGTGTGTGGGGGGTAGGTGATCTGCGGGTGTGTGTGTGATGTGTGGGGGGGGGGTAAGTGATCTGCGGGTGGATGTGTGTGGAGGGTAGGTGATCTGCGGGTGGATGTGTGTGGGGGGTAGGTGATCTGCGGGTGTGATGTGTGTGGGGGGTAGGTGATCCGCGGGTGTGTGTGTGTGTGTGTGTGATGTGTGTGGGGGGTAGGTGATCCACGGGTGTGTGATGTGTGTGGGGGGTAGGTGATCCACGGGTGTGTGATGTGTGGGGGGGGTAGGTGATCTGCGGGGGTGTGTGATGTGTGTGGGGGGTAGGTGATCTGCGGGTGTGTGTGTGATGTGTGTGGGGGGTAGGTGATCTGCGGGTGTGTGTGTGATGTGTGTGGGGGGTAGGTGATCTGCGGGTGTGTGTGTGATGTGTGTGGGGGGTAGGTGATCTGCGGGTGTGTGTGATGTGTGTGGGGGGGTAGGTGATCTGCGGGTGTGTGATGTGTGTGGGGGGTAGGTGATCTGCGGGTGTGTGTGTGATGTGTGGGGGGGGGTAAGTGATCTGCGGGTGGATGTGTGTGGAGGGTAGGTGATCTGCGGGTGGATGTGTGTGGGGGGTAGGTGATCTGCGGGTGTGATGTGTGTGGGGGGTAGGTGATCCGCGGGTGTGTGTGTGTGTGTGTGATGTGTGTGGGGGGTAGGTGATCCACGGGTGTGTGATGTGTGTGGGGGGTAGGTGATCCACGGGTGTGTGATGTGTGGGGGGGGGGTAGGTGATCTGCGGGGGTGTGTGTGTGATGTGTGTGGGGGGGTAGGTGATCTGCGTGTGTGTGTGATGTGTGTGGGGGGTAGGTGCTCTGCGGGTGTGTGTGTGGGGGGGTAGGTGATCTGCGGGTGTGTGTGTGATGTGTGTGGGGGGGTAGGTGATCTGCGGGTGTGTGTGTGATGTGTGTGGGGGGGGTAGGTGATCTGCGGGTGTGTGTGTGATGTGTGGGGGGGGGTAGGTGATCTGCGGGTGTGTGTGTGATGTGTGTGGGGGGTAGGTGATCTGCGGGTGTGTGTGTGATGTGTGTGGGGGGTAGGTGATCTGCGGGTGGATGTGTGTGGGGGGGTAGGTGATCTGCGGGTGTGTGTGTGTGATGTGTGTGGGGGGTAGGTGATCCGCGGGTGTGCGTGTGTGTGATGTGTGTGGGGGGTAGGTGATCCGCGGGTGTGTGATGTGTGTGGGGGGTAGGTGATCTGCGGGGGTGTGTGTGTGATGTGTGTGGGGGGGTAGGTGATCTGCGGGTGTGTGATGTGTGTGGGGGGTAGGTGATCCGCGGGTGTGTGATGTGTGTGGGGGGTAGGTGATCTGCGGGTGTGTGTGTGGTGTGTGTGATGTGTGTGGGGGGTAGGTGATCTGCGGGTGGATGTGTGTGGGGGGGTAAGTGATCTGCGGGTGGATGTGTGTGGGGGGTAGGTGATCTGCGGGTGTGTGTGATGTGTGTGGGGGGTAGGTGATCCGCGGGTGTGTGTGTGTGTGTGATGTGTGTGGGGGGTAGGTGATCTGCGGGTGTGTGTGTGATGTGTGTGGGGGGTAGGTGATCTGCGGGTGTGTGTGTGATGTGTGTGGGGGGGGTAGGTGATCTGTGGGTGTGTGTGTGATGTGTGTGGGGGGTAGGTGATCTGCGGGTGTGTGTGTGATGTGTGTGGGGGGTAGGTGATCTGCGGGTGTGTGTGTGATGTGTGGGGGGGGGTAGGTGATCTGCGGGTGTGTGTGTGATGTGTGTGGGGGGTAGGTGATCTGCGGGTGTGTGTGTGTGTGTGTGTGGGGGGGGGTAGGTGATCTGCGGGTGTGTGTGTGTGATGTGTGTGGGGGGGTAGGTGATCTGCGGGTGTGTGTGATGTGTGTGTGATGTGTGTGGGGTAGGTGATCTGCGGGTGTGTGTGGGGGTAGGTGATCTGCGGGTGGGTGTGTGTGTGATGTGTGTGGGGGGGTAGGTGATCTGCGGGTGTGTGTGTGTGTGATGTGTGTGGGGGGGTAGGTGATCTGCGGGTGTGTGGGGGGTAGGTGATCTGCGGGTGTGTGTGTGATGTGTGTGGGGGGGGTAGGTGATCTGCGGGTGTGTGTGTGTGATGTGTGTGGGGGGTAGGTGATCTGTGTGTGTGTGTGTGATGTGTGTGGGGGGGTAGGTGATCTGCGGGTGTGTGTGTGTGATGTGTGTGGGGGGGGGGTAGGTGATCTGCGGGTGTGTGTGTGTGATGTGTGTGGGGGGGGGGGTAGGTGATCCGCGGGTGTGCGTGTGTGTGATGTGTGTGGGGGGTAGGTGATCCGCGGGTGTGTGATGTGTGTGGGGGGTAGGTGATCTGCGGGGGTGTGTGTGATGTGTGTGGGGGGTAGGTGATCCCGCGGGTGTGTGATGTGTGTGGGGGGTAGGTGATCTGCGGGTGTGTGTGTGGTGTGTGTGATGTGTGTGGGGGGTAGGTGATCTGCGGGTGGATGTGTGTGGGGGGTAGGTGATCTGCGGGTGGATGTGTGTGGGGGGGTAGGTGATCTGCGGGTGGAGGTGTGATGTGTGTGGGGGGTAGGTGATCTGCGGGTGTGTGTGATGTGTGTGGGGGGGTAGGTGATCTGCGGGTGTGTGTGTGTGTGTGTGTGTGTGATGTGTGTGGGGGGTAGGTGATCTGCGGGTGTGTGTGTGTGTGTGTGATGTGTGTGGGGGGTAGGTGATCTGCGGGTGTGTGTGTGATGTGTGTGGGGGGTAGGTGATCTGCGGGTGTGTGTGTGATGTGTGTGGGGGGGGGGTAGGTGATCTGTGGGTGTGTGTGTGATGTGTGTGGGGGGTAGGTGATCTGCGGGTGTGTGTGTGATGTGTGTGGGGGGTAGGTGATCTGCGGGTGTGTGTGTGTGTGTGTGGGGGGGTAGGTGATCTGCGGGTGTGTGTGTGATGTGTGTGGGGGGTAGGTGATCTGCGGGTGTGTGTGTGTGATGTGTGTGGGAGGGGGGGTAGGTGATCTGTGGGTGTGTGTGGGGGGTAGGTGATCTGCGGGTGTGTGTGTGTGGGGGGGGGGGTAGGTGATCTGCGGGTGTGTGTGTGTGTGTGTGGGGGGGGGGTAGGTGATCTGCGGGTGTGTGTGTGATGTGTGTGGGGGGGTAGGTGATCTGCGGGTGTGTGTGTGATGTGTGTGGGGTAGGTGATCTGCGGGTGTGTGTGTGTGATGTGTGTGGGGGTAGGTGATCTGCGGGTGTGTGTGTGATGTGTGTGGGGGGTAGGTGATCTGCGGGTGTGTGTGATGTGTGTGGGGGGTAAGTGATCTGCGGGTGTGTGTGATGTGTGTGGGGGGTAAGTGATCTGCGGGTGGGTGTGTGTGTGTGATGTGTGTGGGGGGGGTAGGTGATCTGCGGGTGTGTGTGTGTGTGATGTGTGTGGGGGGGTAGGTGATCTGCGGGTGTGTGGGGGGTAGGTGATCTGCGGGTGTGTGTGTGATGTGTGTGTGGGGGGGGTAGGTGATCTGCGGGTGTGTGTGTGTGATGTGTGTGTGTGGGGGGGGGGGGTAGGTGATCTGCGGGTGTGTGTGTGTGGGGGGGGTAGGTGATCTGCGGGTGTGTGTGTGTGATGTGTGTGGGGGGGGGGTAGGTGATCTGCGTGTGTGTGATGTGTGTGGGGGGGGGGTAGGTGATCTGCGGGGGTGTGTGTGTGATGTGTGTGGGGGGGGGGGGTAGGTGATCTGCGGGTGTGTGTGTGGGGGGTAGGTGATCTGCGGGTGTGTGTGTGTGATGTGTGTGGGGGGGTAGGTGATCTGCGTGTGTGTGTGGGGGGGGGTAGGTGATCTGCGGGTGTGTGTGTGATGTGTGTGGGGGGGGTAGGTGATCTGCGGGTGTGTGTGTGATGTGTGTGGGGGGGTAGGTGATCTGCGGGTGTGTGATGTGTGTGGGGGGGGGTAGGTGATCTGCGGGTGTGTGTGTGTGATGTGTGTGGGGGGGTAGGTGATCTGCGGGTGTGTGTGTGATGTGTGTGGGGGTAGGTGATCTGCGGGTGTGTGTGTGATGTGTGTGGGGGGTAGGTGATCTGCGGGTGTGTGTGTGTGTGTGTGTGTGATGTGTGTGGGGGGTAGGTGATCTGCGGGTGTGTGTGATGTGTGTGTGGGGTAGGTGATCTGCGGGTGTGTGTGTGATGTGTGTGGGGGGTAGGTGATCTGCGGGTGTGTGTGATGTGTGTGGGGGGTAGGTGATCTGCGGGTGTGTGTGTGATGTGTGTGGGGGGGTAAGTGATCTGCGGGTGTGTGTGTGATGTGTGTGGGGGGTAGGTGATCTGCGGGTGTGTGTGTGATGTGTGTGGGGGGTAGGTGATCTGCGGGTGTGTGTGTGTGTGTGTGTGATGTGTGTGGGGGGTAGGTGATCTGCGGGTGTGTGTGGGGGGGTAGGTGATCTGCGGGTGTGTGTGTGTGATGTGTGTGGGGGTAGGTGATCTGCGGGTGTGTGTGTGATGTGTGTGGGGGGTAGGTGATCTGCGGGTGTGTGTGATGTGTGTGTGGGGTAGGTGATCTGCGGGTGTGTGTGATGTGTGTGTGGGGTAGGTGATCTGCGGGTGTGTGTGATGTGTGTGTGGGGTAGGTGATCTGCGGGTGTGTGTGTGATGTGTGTGGGGGGTAGGTGATCTGCGGGTGTGTGTGTGATGTGTGTGGGGGGTAGGTGATCTGCGGGTGTGTGTGGGGGGGGTAGGTGATCTGCGGGTGTGTGTGTGATGTGTGGGGGGTAGGTGATCTGCGGGTGTGTGTGTGATGTGTGTGGGGGGTAGGTGATCAGCGGGTGTGTGTGTGATGTGTGTGGGGGGTAGGTGATCTGCGGGTGTGTGTGTGATGTGTGTGGGGGGTAGGTGATCTGCGGGTGTGTGTGTGTGTGATGTGTGTGGGGGGTAGGTGATCTGCGGGTGTGTGTGTGTGATGTGTGTGGGGGGTAGGTGATCTGCGGGTGTGTGTGTGTGATGTGTGTGGGGGGTAGGTGATCTGCGGGTGTGTGTGTGTGATGTGTGTGGGGGGTAGGTGATCTGCGGGTGTGTGTGTGATGTGTGTGGGGGGTAGGTGATCTGCGGGTGTGTGTGTGATGTGTGTGGGGGGGGGTAGGTGATCTGCGGGTGTGTGATGTGTGTGGGGGGTAAGTGATCTGCGGGTGTGTGTGTGATGTGTGTGGGGGGTAGGTGATCTGCGGGTGGATGTGTGTGGGGGGGGGGGGTAGGTGATCTGCGGGTGTGTGTGTGATGTGTGTGGGGGGTAGGTGATCTGCGGGTGGATGTGTGTGGGGGGTAGGTGATCTGCGGGTGTGTGTGTGATGTGTGTGGGGGGTAGGTGATCTGCGGGTGTGTGTGTGATGTGTGTGGGGGGTAGGTGATCTGCGGGTGTGTGTGTGTGTGATGTGTGTGGGGGGTAGGTGATCTGCGGGTGTGTGTGTGTGATGTGTGTGGGGGGTAGGTGATCTGCGGGTGTGTGTGTGTGATGTGTGTGGGGGGTAGGTGATCTGCGGGTGTGTGTGTGTGATGTGTGTGGGGGGTAGGTGATCTGCGGGTGTGTGTGTGATGTGTGTGGGGGGTAGGTGATCTGTGGGTGTGTGTGTGATGTGTGTGGGGGGGGGGTAGGTGATCTGCGGGTGTGTGATGTGTGTGGGGGGTAAGTGATCTGCGGGTGTGTGTGTGATGTGTGTGGGGGGTAGGTGATCTGCGGGTGGATGTGTGTGGGGGGGGGTAGGTGATCTGCGGGTGTGTGTGTGATGTGTGTGGGGGGTAGGTGATTTGCGGGTGGATGTGTGGGGGGGGGTAGGTGATCTGCGGGTGTGTGTGTGATGTGTGTGGGGGGTAGGTGATCCACGGGTGTGTGATGTGTGTGGGGGGTAGGTGATCCACGGGTGTGTGATGTGTGGGGGGGGTAGGTGATCTGCGGGGGTGTGTGTGTGATGTGTGTGGGGGGGTAGGTGATCCGCGGGTGTGTGTGTGATGTGTGTGGGGGGTAGGTGATCTGCGGGTGTGTGTGTGAAGTGTGTGGGGGGTAGGTGATCTGCGGGTGTGTGTGTGATGTGTGTGGGGGGTAGGTGATCTGCGGGTGTGTGTGGTGATGTGTGTGGGGGGTAGGTGATCTGCGGGTGTGTGTGTGATGTGTGTGGGGGGGGGGGGGGGTAGGTGATCTGCGGGTGTGTGTGTGATGTGTGGGGGGGGTAGGTGATCTGCGGGTGTGTGTGTGATGTGTGTGGGGGGTAGGTGATCTGCGGGTGTGTGTGTGATGTGTGGGGGGGGGGGGGTAGGTGATCTGCGGGTGTGTGTGTGATGTGTGTGGGGGGGTAGGTGATCTGCGGGTGTGTGTGTGATGTGTGTGGGGGGTAGGTGATCTGCGGGTGGATGTGTGTGGGGGGTAGGTGATCTGCGGGTGTGTGTGATGTGTGTGGGGGGTAGGTGATCTGCGGGTGTGTGTGTGATGTGTGTGGGGGGTAGGTGATCTGCGGGTGTGTGTGTGATGTGTGTGGGGGGGGGGGGGGGTAGGTGATCTGCGGGTGTGTGTGTGATGTGTGTGGGGGGGTAGGTGATCTGCGGGTGTGTGTGTGATGTGTGGGGGGGGGTAGGTGATCTGCGGGTGTGTGTGTGATGTGTGTGGGGGGTAGGTGATCTGCGGGTGTGTGTGTGATGTGTGTGGGGGGTAGGTGATCTGCGGGTGTGTGTGTGATGTGTGTGGGGGGGGGGGTAGGTGATCTGCGGGTGTGTGTGTGATGTGTGTGGGGGGGTAGGTGATCTGCGGGTGTGTGTGTGATGTGTGGGGGGGGGGGGGTAGGTGATCTGCGGGTGTGTGTGTGATGTGTGTGGGGGGGTAGGTGATCTGCGGGTGTGTGTGTGATGTGTGGGGGGGGTAAGTGATCTGCGGGCGTGTGTGTGATGTGTGTGGGGGGTAGGTGATCTGCGGGTGGATGTGTGTGGGGGGTAGGTGATCTGCGGGTGTGTGTGATGTGTGTGGGGGGTAGGTGATCTGCGGGTGGATGTGTGTGGGGGGGTAGGTGATCTGCGGGTGTGTGTGTGTGATGTGTGTGGGGGGGTAGGTGATCCGCGGGTGTGCGTGTGTGTGATGTGTGTGGGGGGTAGGTGATCCGCGGGTGGATGTGTGTGGGGGGGGTAGGTGATCTGCGGGTGGAGGTGTGATGTGTGTGGGGGGTAGGTGATCTGCGGGTGTGTGTGTGATGTGTGTGGGGGGGTAGGTGATCTGCGGGTGTGTGTGTGATGTGTGTGGGGGGTAGGTGATCTGCGGGTGTGTGTGTGATGTGTGTGGGGGGTAGGTGATCTGCGGGTGTGTGGTGTGATGTGTGTGGGGGGGGTAGGTGATATGCGGGTGTGTGTGTGATGTGTGTGGGGGGGGGGTAGGTGATCTGCGGGTGTGTGTGTGATGTGTGTGGGGGGGGGGTAGGTGATCTGCGGGGTGTGTGTGTGATGTGTGTGGGGGGGGGGGGTAGGTGATCTGCGGGTGTGTGTGTGTGATGTGTGTGGGGGGGGGGGGGGTAGGTGATCTGCGGGTGTGTGTGTGATGTGTGGGGGGGGGTAGGTGATCTGCGGGTGTGTGTGTGATGTGTGTGGGGGGGGGGGTAGGTGATCTGCGGGTGTGTGTGTGATGTGTGTGGGGGGTAGGTGATCTGCGGGTGTGTGTGTGATGTGTGGGGGGGGTAGGTGATCTGCGGGTGTGTGTGTGATGTGTGTGGGGGGGGGGGGGTAGGTGATCTGCGGGTGTGTGTGTGATGTGTGTGGGGGGTAGGTGATCTGCGGGTGTGTGTGTGATGTGTGTGGGGGGGTAGGTGATCTGCGGGTGTGTGTGTGATGTGTGTGGGGGTAGGTGATCTGCGGGTGTGTGTGTGTGTGATGTGTGTGGGGGGTAGGTGATCTGCGGGTGTGTGTGTGTGATGTGTGTGGGGGGGGTAGGTGATCTGCGGGTGTGTGTGTGATGTGTGTGAGGTGATCTGCGGGTGTGTGTGATGTGTGTGGGGGGTAGGTGATCTGCGGGTGTGTGTGATGTGTGTGGGGGGTAGGTGATCTGCGGGTGTGTGTGTGATGTGTGTGGGGGGTATGTGATCTGCGGGTGTGTGTGTGTGTGGGGGGGTAGGTGATCTGCGGGTGTGTGTGTGTGATGTGTGTGGGGGGGTAAGTGATCTGCGGGTGTGTGTGGGGGGGTAGGTGATCTGCGGGTGTGTGTGTGATGTGTGTGTGGGGGGGGGGTAGGTGATCTGCGGGTGTGTGTGTGTGATGTGTGTGTGAGGGTAGGTGATCTGCGGGTGTGTGTGTGATGTGTGGGGGGTAGGTGATCTGCGGGTGTGTGTGTGATGTGTGTGGGGGGTAGGTGATCTGCGGGTGTGTGTGTGAAGTGTGGGGGGGTAGGTGATCTGCGGGTGTGTGTGTGATGTGTGTGGGGGGTAGGTGATCTGCGGGTGTGTGTGTGATGTGTGTGGGGGGTAGGTGATCTGCGGGTGTGTGTGTGATGTGTGTGGGGGGTAGGTGATCTGCGGGTGTGTGTGTGATGTGTGGGGGGGGTAGGTGATCTGCGGGTGTGTGTGTGATGTGTGTGGGGGGTAGGTGCTCTGCGGGTGTGTGTGTGGGGGGGTAGGTGATCTGCGGGTGTGTGTGTGATGTGTGTGGGGGGGGTAGGTGATCTGCGGGTGTGTGTGTGATGTGTGTGGGGGGTAGGTGATCTGCGGGTGTGTGTGTGATGTGTGTGGGGGGTAAGTGATCTGCGGGTGTGTGTGTGATGTGTGTGGGGGGTAGGTGATCTGCGGGTGGATGTGTGGGGGGGGGGGTAGGTGATCTGCGGGTGTGTGTGTGATGTGTGTGGGGGGTAGGTGATCTGCGGGTGGATGTGTGGGGGGGGGGGTAGGTGATCTGCGGGTGTGTGTGTGTGTGATGTGTGTGGGGGGTAGGTGATCTGCGGGTGTGTGTGTGATGTGTGTGGGGGGTAGGTGATCCGCGGGTGTGTGATGTGTGTGGGGGGGTAGGTGATCTGCGGGTGTGTGATGTGTGTGTGATGTGTGTGGGGGGTAGGTGATCTGCGGGTGGATGTGTGTGGGGGGTAGGTGATCTGCGGGTGGATGTGTGTGGGGGGGTAGGTGACCTGCGGGTGGAGGTGTGATGTGTGTGGGGGGTAGGTGATCTGCGGGTGTGTGTGTGATGTGTGTGGGGGGTAGGTGATCTGCGGGTGTGTGTGTGATGTGTGTGGGGGGGGGGGGGGTAGGTGATCTGTGGGTGTGTGTGTGATGTGTGTGGGGGGTAGGTGATCTGCGGGTGTGTGTGTGATGTGTGTGGGGGGTAGGTGATCTGCGGGTGTGTGTGATGTGTGTGGGGGGGTAGGTGATCTGCGGGTGTGTGTGTGATGTGTGGGGGGGTAGGTGATCTGCGGGTGTGTGTGTGATGTGTGGGGGGGGGTAGGTGATCTGCGGGTGTGTGTGATGTGTGTGGGGGGTAGGTGATCTGCGGGTGTGTGTGTGTGTGATGTGTGTGGGGGGTAGGTGATCTGCGGGTGTGTGTGTGTGTGATGTGTGTGGGGGGTAGGTGATCTGCGGGTGTGTGGGGGGTAGGTGATCTGCGGGTGTGTGTGTGTGATGTGTGTGGGGGGGGGGGGGGTAGGTGATCTGCGGGTGTGTGTGTGTGATGTGTGTGGGGGGGGGGGGGTAGGTGATCTGCGGGTGTGTGTGTGTGATGTGTGTGGGGGGTAGGTGATCTGCGGGTGTGTGTGTGTGTGTGTGTGATGTGTGGAGGGGGGGGGGGTAGGTGATCTGCGGGTGTGTGTGTGATGTGTGTGGGGGGGTAGGTGATCTGCGGGTGTGTGTGTGTGATGTGTGTGGGGGGTAGGTGATCTGTGGGTGTGTGTGTGTGATGTGTGTGGGGGGTAGGTGATCTGCGGGTGTGTGTGTGTGATGTGTGTGGGGGGTAGGTGATCTGCGGGTGTGTGTGTGTGATGTGTGTGGGGGGGGGGGGTAGGTGATCTGCGGGTGTGTGTGTGATGTGTGTGGGGGGGTAGGTGATCTGCGGGTGTGTGTGTGATGTGTGTGGGGGGGTAGGTGATCTGCGGGTGTGTGTGTGATGTGTGTGGGGGGTAGGTGATCTGCGGGGGTGTGTGTGTGATGTGTGTGGGGGGTAGGTGATCTGCGGGTGTGTGTGTGATGTGTGGGGGGGGGGGGGTAGGTGATCTGCGGGGGTGTGTGTGTGATGTGTGTGGGGGGTAGGTGATCTGCGGGTGTGTGTGTGTGATGTGTGTGGGGGGGTAGGTGATCTGCGGGTGTGTGTGATGTGTGTGGGGGGGGGGGGTAGGTGATCTGCGGGTGTGTGTGTGTGTGTGTGTGTGTGTGTGATGTGTGTGGGGGGTAGGTGATCTGCGGGTGTGTGTGTGTGTGATGTGTGTGGGGGGTAGGTGATCTGCGGGTGTGTGTGGGGGGGTAGGTGATCTGCGGGTGTGTGTGTGATGTGTGTGGGGGGTAGGTGATCTGCGGGTGTGTGTGTGATGTGTGTGGGGGGTAGGTGATCTGCGGGTGTGTGTGTGATGTGTGTGGGGGGTAGGTGATCTGCGGGTGTGTGTGTGATGTGTGTGGGGGGTAGGTGATCTGCGGGTGTGTGTGTGATGTGTGTGGGGGGTAGGTGATCTGCGGGTGTGTGTGTGTGTGTGTGATGTGTGTGGGGGGGTAGGTGATCCACGGGTGTGTGATGTGTGTGGGGGGTAGGTGATCTGCGGGGGTGT
This sequence comes from Rana muscosa, assembly GCA_029206835.1. Taxonomy (NCBI): domain Eukaryota; kingdom Metazoa; phylum Chordata; class Amphibia; order Anura; family Ranidae; genus Rana; species Rana muscosa. Next base: position 1,102,939,320 of record CM055117.1, read on the forward strand.
GTGTGTGATGTGTGTGTGGGGGGGTAGGTGATCTGCGGGTGTGTGTGATGTGTGTGGGGGGTAGGTGATCCGCGGGTGTGTGTGTGATGTGTGTGTGGGGGTAGGTGATCCGCGGGTGTGTGTGTGATGTGTGTGGGGGGGTAGGTGATCCGCGGGTGTGTGTGTGATGTGTGTGGGGGGGTAGGTGATCCGCGGGTGTGTGTGTGATGTGTGTGGGGGGGTAGGTGATCCGCGGGTGTGTGTGTGATGTGTGTGGGCGGGTAGGTGATCTGCGGGTGTGTGTGTGATGTGTGTGCAGGGGTAGGTGATCTGCGGGTGTGTGTGATGTGTGTGGGGGGTAGGTGATCTGCGGGTGTGTGTGATGTGTGTGGGGGGTAGGTGATCTGCGGGTGTGTGTGTGTGATGTGTGTGGGGGGGTAGGTGCTCTGCGGGTGTGTGTGTGATGTGTGTGGGGGGGTAGGTGCTCTGCGGGTGTGTGTGTGATGTGTGTGGGGGGGTAGGTGATCTGCGGGTGTGTGTGTGATGTGTGTGGGGGGGTAGGTGATCTGCGGGTGTGTGTGTGTGATGTGTGTGGGGGGTAGGTGATCTGCGGGTGGATGTGTGTGGGGGGTAGGTGATCTGCGGGTGTGTGTGTGTGATGTGTGTGGGGGGGTAGGTGCTCTGCGGGTGTGTGTGTGATGTGTGTGGGGGGGTAGGTGCTCTGCGGGTGTGTGTGTGATGTGTGTGGGGGGGGGGGGTAGGTGATCTGCGGGTGTGTGTGCGATGTGTGTGGGGGGGTAGGTGATCTGCGGGTGTGTGTGTGATGTGTGTGGGGGGTAGGTGATCTGCGGGTGTGTGTGTGATGTGTGTGGGGGGTAGGTGATCTGCGGGTGTGTGTGTGATGTGTGTGGGGGGGGGGGGGTAGGTGATCTGCGGGTGTGTGTGTGATGTGTGTGGGGGGGTAGGTGATCTGCGGGTGTGTGTGTGATGTGTGTGGGGGGTAGGTGATCTGCGGGTGTGTGTGTGATGTGTGGGGGGGGTAGGTGATCTGCGGGTGTGTGTGTGTGTGTGTGTGTGTGTGGGGGGTAGGTGATCTGCGGGTGTGTGTGTGTGATGTGTGTGGGGGGTAGGTGATCTGCGGGTGTGTGTGTGATGTGTGTGGGGGGTAGGTGATCTGCGGGTGTGTGTGTGATGTGTGTGGGGGGTAGGTGATCTGCGGGGGTGTGTGTGTGATGTGTGTGGGGGGTAGGTGATCTGCGGGTGTGTGTGTGTGATGTGTGTGGGGGGGTAGGTGATCTGCGGGTGTGTGTGTGTGATGTGTGTGGGGGGTAGGTGATCTGCGGGTGTGTGTGTGATGTGTGTGGGGGGGTAGGTGATCTGCGGGTGTGTGTGTGATGTGTGTGGGGGGGGGGGGGGGTAGGTGATCTGCGGGTGTGTGTGTGTGTGTGTGGGGGGTAGGTGATCTGCGGGTGTGTGTGTGATGTGTGTGGGGGGTAGGTGATCTGCGGGTGTGTGTGTGATGTGTGTGGGGGGTAGGTGATCTGCGGGTGTGTGTGTGATGTGTGTGGGGGGGGTAGGTGATCTGCGGGTGTGTGTGTGATGTGTGTGGGGGGTAGGTGATCTGCGGGTGTGTGTGTGATGTGTGTGGGGGGTAGGTGATCTGCGGGTGTGTGTGTGATGTGTGTGGGGGGTAGGTGATCTGCGGGTGTGTGTGTGATGTGTGTGGGGGGGTAGGTGATCTGCGGGTGTGTGTGTGATGTGTGTGGGGGGGTAGGTGATCTGCGGGTGTGTGTGTGATGTGTGTGGGGGGGTAGGTGATCTGCGGGTGTGTGTGTGATGTGTGTGGGGGGGGTAGGTGATCTGCGGGTGTGTGTGTGATGTGTGTGGGGGGGTAGGTGATCTGCGGGTGTGTGTGTGATGTGTGTGGGGGGTAGGTGATCTGCGGGTGTGTGTGTGATGTGTGTGGGGGGGTAGGTGATCTGCGGGTGTGTGATGTGTGTGGGGGGGTAGGTGATCTGCGGATGTGTGTGATGTGTGTGGGGGGGTAGGTGATCTGCGTGTGTGTGTGTGATGTGTGTGGGGGGGGTAGGTGATCTGCGGGTGTGTGATGTGTGTGGGGGGGTAGGTGATCTGCGGGTGTGTGTGATGTGTGTGAAGTGTGTGTGTGGGGGGGTAGGTGATCTGCGGGTGTGTGTGTGATGTGTGTGGGGGGGTAGGTGATCTGCGGGTGTGTGTGTGATGTGTGTGGGGGGGGGTAGGTGATCTGCGGGTGTGTGTGTGATGTGTGTGGGGGGGGGGTAGGTGATCTGCGGGTGTGTGTGTGTGATGTGTGTGGGGGGGGGGGTAGGTGATCTGCGGGTGTGTGTGTGATGGGGGGGTGGGGGGTAGGTGATCTGCGGGTGTGTGTGTGGGGGGGTAGGTGATCTGCGGGTGTGCGTGTGATGTGTGGGGGGGGGGGGGTAGGTGATCTGCGGGTGTGTGATGTGTGTGGGGGGGTAGGTGCTCTGCGGGTGTGTGTGTGATGTGTGTGGGGGGGTAGGTGATCTGCGGGTGTGTGTGTGATGTGTGTGGGGGGTAGGTGATCTGCGGGTGTGTGTGTGTGTGTGATGTGTGTGGGGGGTAGGTGATCTGCGGGTGTATGTGTGGGGGGGTAGGTGATCTGCGGGTGTGTGTGTGTGTGATGTGTGGGGGGGGTAGGTGATCTGCGGGTGTGTGTGTGTGGGGGGTAGGTGATCTGCGGGGGTGTGTGGGGGGTAGGTGATCTGCGGGTGTGTGTGTGATGTGTGGGGGGGTAGGTGATCTGCGGGTGTGTGTGTGATGTGTGTGGGGGGTAGGTGATCTGCGGGTGTGTGTGATGTGTGTGGGGGGTAGGTGCTCTGCGGGTGTGTGTGTGATGTGTGTGGGGGGTAGGTGATCTGCGGGTGTGTGTGTGATGTGTGTGGGGGGGTAGGTGATCTGCGGGTGTGTGTGTGTGATGTGTGTGGGGGGTAGGTGATCTGCGGGTGTGTGTGTGATGTGTGTGGGGGGAGGTGATCTGCGGGTGTGTGTGTGTGATGTGTGGGGGGTAGGTGATCTGCGGGTGTGTGTGTGTGATGTGTGTGGGGGGTAGGTGATCTGCGGGTGTGTGTGTGATGTGTGTGGGGGGGTAGGTGATCTGCGGGTGTGTGTGTGGGGGGTAGGTGATCTGCGGGTGTGTGTGTGATGTGTGGGGGGGTAGGTGATCTGCGGGTGTGTGTGTGTGTGTGTGTGTGGGGGGGGGTAGGTGATCTGCGGGTGTGTGTGTGGGGGGGTAGGCAATCTGCGGGTGTGTGTGATGTGTGTGGGGGGGTAGGTGATCTGCGGGTGTGTGTGATGTGTGTGGGGGGGTAGGTGATCTGCGGGTGTGTGTGTGTGATGGGGGGGTGGGGGGTAGGTGATCTGCGGGTGTGTGTGTGTGGGGGGGGGTAGGTGATCTGCGGGTGTGTGTGTGATGTGTGGGGGGGGGGGGGTAGGTGATCTGCGGGTGTGTGTGTGATGTGTGTGGGGGGTAGGTGCTCTGCGGGTGTGTGTGTGGGGGGGTAGGTGATCTGCGGGTGTGTGTGTGATGTGTGGGGGGGGGGGTAGGTGATCTGCGGGTGTGTGTGTGTGATGTGTGTGGGGGGGGGTAGGTGATCTGCGGGTGTGTGTGTGATGTGTGTGGGGGGTAGGTGCTCTGCGGGGGTGTGTGTGTGTGTGATGTGTGTGTGGGGGGGGGTAGGTGATCTGCGGGTGTGTGTGTGTGATGTGTGTGGGGGGTAGGTGCTCTGCGGGTGTGTGTGTGATGTGTGTGGGGGGTAGGTGCTCTGCGGGGGTGTGTGTGATGTGTGTGGGGGGTAGGTGCTCTGCGGGTGTGTGTGTGATGTGTGTGGGGGGTAGGTGCTCTGCGGGTGTGTGTGTGATGTGTGTGGGGGGTAGGTGCTCTGCGGGTGTGTGTGTGATGTGTGTGTGGGGGGGGGTAGGTGATCTGCGGGTGTGTGTGTGTGATGTGTGTGTGGGGGGTAGGTGATCTGCGGGTGTGTGTGTGTGTGATGTGTGTGGGGGGGTAGGTGATCTGCGGGTGTGTGTGTGTGGGGGGTAGGTGATCTGCGGGTGTGTGTGTGTGTGTGATGTGTGTGGGGGGGTAAGTGATCTGCGGGTGTGTGTGTGATGTGTGTGGGGGGTAGGTGATCTGCGGGGGTGTGTGTGATGTGTGTGGGGGGGTAGGTGATCTGCGGGTGTGTGTGTGATGTGTGTGGGGGGGTAGGTGATCTGCGGGTGTGTGTGTGATGTGTGTGGGGGGGTAGGTGATCTGCGGGGGTGTGTGTGATGTGTGTGGGGGGGTAGGTGATCTGCGGGTGTGTGTGTGATGTGTGTGGGGGGGGTAGGTGATCTGCGGGTGTGTGTGTGATGTGTGTGGGGGGGTAGGTGATCTGCGGGTGTGTGTGTGATGTGTGTGGGGGGGGTAGGTGATCTGCGGGTGTGTGTGTGATGTGTGTGGGGGGGTAGGTGATCTGCGGGTGTGTGTGTGATGTGTGTGGGGGGGGTAGGTGATCTGCGTGTGTGTGTGTGATGTGTGTGGGGGGGTAGGTGATCTGCGGGTGTGTGTGTGATGTGTGTGGGGGGGTAGGTGCTCTGCGGGTGTGTGTGTGATGTGTGTGGGGGGTAGGTGATCTGCGGGTGTGTGTGTGGGGGGGGGTAGGTGATCTGCGGGTGTGTGTGTGATGTGTGGGGGGTAGGTGATCTGCGGGTGTGTGATGTGTGTGGGGGGGTAGGTGCTCTGCGGGTGTGTGATGTGTGTGGGGGGGTAGGTGCTCTGCGGGTGTGTGATGTGTGTGGGGGGTAGGTGATCTGCGGGTGTGTGTGTGATGTGTGTGGGGGGGGGGGTAGGTGATCTGCGGGTGTGTGTGTGATGTGTGTGGGGGGGTAGGTGATCTGCGGGTGTGTGTGTGTGATGTGTGTGGGGGGGGGGTAGGTGATCTGCGGGTGTGTGTGTGATGTGTGTGTGGGGGGGGGGGGGTAGGTGATCTGCGGGTGTGTGTGTGTGATGTGTGTGGGGGGGGGGGGGGGGTAGGTGATCTGCGGGTGTGTGTGTGATGTGTGGGGGGGGGTAGGTGATCTGCGGGTGTGTGTGTGATGTGTGTGGGGGGGGGGTAGGTGATCTGCGGGTGTGTGTGTGATGTGTGTGGGGGGTAGGTGATCTGCGGGTGTGTGTGTGATGTGTGGGGGGGGTAGGTGATCTGCGGGTGTGTGTGTGATGTGTGTGGGGGGGGGGGGGGTAGGTGATCTGCGGGTGTGTGTGTGATGTGTGTGGGGGGTAGGTGATCTGCGGGTGTGTGTGTGATGTGTGTGGGGGGGTAGGTGATCTGCGGGTGTGTGTGTGTGTGATGTGTGTGGGGGGTAGGTGATCTGCGGGTGTGTGTGTGTGATGTGTGTGGGGGGGGTAGGTGATCTGCGGGTGTGTGTGTGATGTGTGTGAGGGTAGGTGATCTGCGGGTGTGTGTGATGTGTGTGGGGGGTAGGTGATCTGCGGGTGTGTGTGATGTGTGTGGGGGGGTAGGTGATCTGCGGGTGTGTGTGTGTGATGTGTGTGGGGGGGTAAGTGATCTGCGGGTGTGTGTGGGGGGGTAGGTGATCTGCGGGTGTGTGTGTGATGTGTGTGTGGGGGGGGGGGTAGGTGATCTGCGGGTGTGTGTGTGTGATGTGTGTGTGAGGGTAGGTGATCTGCGGGTGTGTGTGTGATGTGTGGGGGGTAGGTGATCTGCGGGTGTGTGTGTGATGTGTGTGGGGGGTAGGTGATCTGCGGGTGTGTGTGTGAAGTGTGGGGGGGTAGGTGATCTGCGGGTGTGTGTGTGATGTGTGTGGGGGGTAGGTGATCTGCGGGTGTGTGTGTGATGTGTGTGGGGGGTAGGTGATCTGCGGGTGTGTGTGTGATGTGTGTGGGGGGTAGGTGATCTGCGGGTGTGTGTGTGATGTGTGGGGGGGGTAGGTGATCTGCGGGTGTGTGTGTGATGTGTGTGGGGGGGGTAGGTGATCTGCGGGTGTGTGTGTGATGTGTGTGGGGGGTAGGTGCTCTGCGGGTGTGTGTGTGGGGGGGTAGGTGATCTGCGGGTGTGTGTGTGATGTGTGTGGGGGGGGGTAGGTGATCTGCGGGTGTGTGTGTGATGTGTGTGGGGGGTAGGTGATCTGCGGGTGTGTGTGTGATGTGTGTGGGGGGTAAGTGATCTGCGGGTGTGTGTGTGATGTGTGTGGGGGGTAGGTGATCTGCGGGTGGATGTGTGGGGGGGGGGTAGGTGATCTGCGGGTGTGTGTGTGATGTGTGTGGGGGGTAGGTGATCTGCGGGTGGATGTGTGGGGGGGGTAGGTGATCTGCGGGTGTGTGTGTGTGTGATGTGTGTGGGGGGTAGGTGATCTGCGGGTGTGTGTGTGATGTGTGTGGGGGGTAGGTGATCCGCGGGTGTGTGATGTGTGTGGGGGGTAGGTGATCTGCGGGTGTGTGATGTGTGTGTGATGTGTGTGGGGGGTAGGTGATCTGCGGGTGTGTGATGTGTGTGTGATGTGTGTGGGGGGTAGGTGATCTGCGGGTGGATGTGTGTGGGGGGTAGGTGATCTGCGGGTGGATGTGTGTGGGGGGGTAGGTGACCTGCGGGTGGATGTGTGTGGGGGGGTAGGTGACCTGCGGGTGGAGGTGTGATGTGTGTGGGGGGTAGGTGATCTGCGGGTGTGTGTGTGATGTGTGTGGGGGGTAGGTGATCTGCGGGTGTGTGTGTGATGTGTGTGGGGGGGGGGGGTAGGTGATCTGTGGGTGTGTGTGTGATGTGTGTGGGGGGTAGGTGATCTGCGGGTGTGTGTGTGATGTGTGTGAGGGTAGGTGATCTGCGGGTGTGTGTGATGTGTGTGGGGGGGTAGGTGATCTGCGGGTGTGTGTGTGATGTGTGGGGGGGTAGGTGATCTGCGGGTGTGTGTGTGATGTGTGGGGGGGGTAGGTGATCTGCGGGTGTGTGTGTGATGTGTGTGGGGGGTAGGTGATCTGCGGGTGTGTGTGTGTGTGATGTGTGTGGGGGGTAGGTGATCTGCGGGTGTGTGGGGGGTAGGTGATCTGCGGGTGTGTGTGTGATGTGTGTGGGGGGGGGGGGGGGTAGGTGATCTGCGGGTGTGTGTGTGTGATGTGTGTGGGGGGGGGGGGGGGGTAGGTGATCTGCGGGTGTGTGTGTGTGATGTGTGTGGGGGGTAGGTGATCTGCGGGTGTGTGTGTGTGTGTGTGATGTGTGGGGGGGGGGGGGGTAGGTGATCTGCGGGTGTGTGTGTGATGTGTGTGGGGGGGTAGGTGATCTGCGGGTGTGTGTGTGTGATGTGTGTGGGGGGTAGGTGATCTGTGGGTGTGTGTGTGTGATGTGTGTGGGGGGTAGGTGATCTGCGGGTGTGTGTGTGTGATGTGTGTGGGGGGTAGGTGATCTGCGGGTGTGTGTGTGTGATGTGTGTGGGGGGGGGGTAGGTGATCTGCGGGTGTGTGTGTGATGTGTGTGGGGGGGTAGGTGATCTGCGGGTGTGTGTGTGATGTGTGTGGGGGGGTAGGTGATCTGCAGGTGTGTGTGATGTGTGTGGGGGGGGGGGGGTAGGTGATCTGCGGGTGTGTGTGTGTGTGTGTGTGTGTGTGATGTGTGTGGGGGGTAGGTGATCTGCGGGTGTGTGTGTGTGTGATGTGTGTGGGGGGTAGGTGATCTGCGGGTGTGTGTGGGGGGGTAGGTGATCTGCGGGTGTGTGTGTGATGTGTGTGGGGGGGTAGGTGATCTGCGGGTGTGTGTGTGATGTGTGTGGGGGGGTAGGTGATCTGCGGGTGTGTGTGTGATGTGTGTGGGGGGTAGGTGATCTGCGGGTGTGTGTGTGATGTGTGTGGGGGGTAGGTGATCTGCGGGTGTGTGTGTGATGTGTGTGGGGGGTAGGTGATCTGCGGGTGTGTGTGTGATGTGTGTGGGGGGTAGGTGATCTGCGGGTGTGTGTGTGATGTGTGTGGGGGGTAGGTGATCCACGGGTGTGTGATGTGTGTGGGGGGTAGGTGATCTGCGGGGGTGTGTGTGTGATGTGTGTGGGGGGGTAGGTGATCTGCGGGTGTGTGTGTGATGTGTGTGGGGGGGTAGGTGATCTGCGGGTGTGTGTGTGATGTGTGTGGGGGGGTAGGTGATCCGCGGGTGTGTGTGTGATGTGTGTGGGGGGGTAGGTGATCCGCGGGGTGTGTGTGTGATGTGTGTGGGGGGGTAGGTGATCCGCGGGTGTGTGTGTGATGTGTGTGGGGGGGTAGGTGATCCGCGGGTGTGTGTGTGATGTGTGTGGGCGGGTAGGTGATCTGCGGGTGTGTGTGTGATGTGTGTGCAGGGGTAGGTGATCTGCGGGTGTGTGTGATGTGTGTGGGGGGTAGGTGATCTGCGGGGTGTGTGTGATGTGTGTGGGGGGTAGGTGATCTGCGGGTGTGTGTGTGATGTGTGGGGGGGGTAGGTGATCTGCGGGTGTGTGTGATGTGTGTGGGGGGGTAGGTGATCTGCGGGTGTGTGTGTGATGTGTGTGGGGGGTAGGTGATCTGCGGGTGTGTGTGTGATGTGTGTGGGGGGGTAGGTGCTCTGCGGGTGTGTGTGTGATGTTTGTGGGGGGGTAGGTGCTCTGCGGGTGTGTGTGTGATGTGTGTGGGGGGTAGGTGATCTGCGGGTGTGTGTGTGATGTGTGTGGGGGGGTAGGTGATCTGCGGGTGTGTGTGTGTGATGTGTGTGGGGGGTAGGTGATCTGCGGGTGGATGTGTGTGGGGGGTAGGTGCTCTGCGGGTGTGTGTGTGATGTGTGTGGGGGGGGTAGGTGCTCTGCGGGTGTGTGTGTGATGTGTGTGGGGGGGGGGGTAGGTGATCTGCGGGTGTGTGTGTGATGTGTGTGGGGGGGTAGGTGATCTGCGGGTGTGTGTGTGATGTGTGTGGGGGGTAGGTGATCTGCGGGTGTGTGTGTGATGTGTGTGGGGGGTAGGTGATCTGCGGGTGTGTGTGTGTGATGTGTGTGGGGGGGGGGGGGGTAGGTGATCTGCGGGTGTGTGTGTGTGATGTGTGTGGGGGGTAGGTGATCTGCGGGTGTGTGTGTGATGTGTGTGTGGGGGGGGGGGGTAGGTGATCTGCGGGTGTGTGTGTGATGTGTGTGGGGGGGTAGGTGATCTGCGGGTGTGTGTGTGATGTGTGTGGGGGGTAGGTGATCTGCGGGTGTGTGTGTGTGTGTGTGTGTGTGGGGGGTAGGTGATCTGCGGGTGTGTGTGTGTGATGTGTGTGGGGGGTAGGTGATCTGCGGGTGTGTGTGTGATGTGTGTGGGGGGTAGGTGATCTGCGGGTGTGTGTGTGATGTGTGTGGGGGGTAGGTGATCTGCGGGGGTGTGTGTGTGATGTGTGTGGGGGGTAGGTGATCTGCGGGTGTGTGTGTGTGATGTGTGTGGGGGGGTAGGTGATCTGCGGGTGTGTGTGTGTGATGTGTGTGGGGGGTAGGTGATCTGCGGGTGTGTGTGTGATGTGTGTGGGGGGTAGGTGATCTGCGGGTGTGTGTGTGATGTGTGTGGGGGGGGGGGGGGTAGGTGATCTGCGGGTGTGTGTGTGTGTGTGTGGGGGGTAGGTGATCTGCGGGTGTGTGTGTGATGTGTGTGGGGGGTAGGTGATCTGCGGGTGTGTGTGTGATGTGTGTGGGGGGGTAGGTGATCTGCGGGTGTGTGTGTGATGTGTGTGGGGGGGTAGGTGATCTGCGGGTGTGTGTGTGATGTGTGTGGGGGGTAGGTGATCTGCGGGTGTGTGTGTGATGTGTGTGGGGGGTAGGTGATCTGCGGGTGTGTGTGTGATGTGTGTGGGGGGTAGGTGATCTGCGGGTGTGTGTGTGATGTGTGTGGGGGGGTAGGTGATCTGCGGGTGTGTGTGTGATGTGTGTGGGGGGGTAGGTGATCTGCGGGTGTGTGTGTGATGTGTGTGGGGGGGTAGGTGATCTGCGGGTGTGTGTGTGATGTGTGTGGGGGGGGTAGGTGATCTGCGGGTGTGTGTGTGATGTGTGTGGGGGGGGTAGGTGATCTGCGGGTGTGTGTGTGATGTGTGTGGGGGGGTAGGTGATCTGCGGGTGTGTGTGTGATGTGTGTGGGGGGTAGGTGATCTGCGGGTGTGTGTGTGATGTGTGTGGGGGGGTAGGTGATCTGCGGGTGTGTGATGTGTGTGGGGGGGTAGGTGATCTGCGGATGTGTGTGATGTGTGTGGGGGGGTAGGTGATCTGCGTGTGTGTGTGTGATGTGTGTGGGGGGGTAGGTGATCTGCGGGTGTGTGATGTGTGTGGGGGGGTAGGTGATCTGCGGGTGTGTGTGATGTGTGTGAAGTGTGTGTGTGGGGGGGGTAGGTGATCTGCGGGTGTGTGTGTGATGTGTGTGGGGGGGTAGGTGATCTGCGGGTGTGTGTGTGATGTGTGTGGGGGGGGGTAGGTGATCTGCGGGTGTGTGTGTGATGTGTGTGGGGGGGGGGTAGGTGATCTGCGGGTGTGTGTGTGTGATGTGTGTGGGGGGGGGGGTAGGTGATCTGCGGGTGTGTGTGTGATGGGGGGGTGGGGGGTAGGTGATCTGCGGGTGTGTGTGTGGGGGGGTAGGTGATCTGCGGGTGTGCGTGTGATGTGTGGGGGGGGGGGGGGGTAGGTGATCTGCGGGTGTGTGATGTGTGTGGGGGGGTAGGTGCTCTGCGGGTGTGTGTGTGATGTGTGTGGGGGGGTAGGTGATCTGCGGGTGTGTGTGTGATGTGTGTGGGGGGTAGGTGATCTGCGGGTGTGTGTGTGTGTGTGATGTGTGTGGGGGGTAGGTGATCTGCGGGTGTATGTGTGGGGGGGTAGGTGATCTGCGGGTGTGTGTGTGTGTGATGTGTGGGGGGGGTAGGTGATCTGCGGGTGTGTGTGTGTGGGGGGTAGGTGATCTGCGGGGGTGTGTGGGGGGTAGGTGATCTGCGGGTGTGTGTGTGATGTGTGGGGGGGTAGGTGATCTGCGGGTGTGTGTGTGATGTGTGTGGGGGGTAGGTGATCTGCGGGTGTGTGTGATGTGTGTGGGGGGTAGGTGCTCTGCGGGTGTGTGTGTGATGTGTGTGGGGGGTAGGTGATCTGCGGGTGTGTGTGTGATGTGTGTGGGGGGGTAGGTGATCTGCGGGTGTGTGTGTGTGATGTGTGTGGGGGGTAGGTGATCTGCGGGTGTGTGTGTGATGTGTGTGGGGGGTAGGTGATCTGCGGGTGTGTGTGTGATGTGTGTGGGGGGAGGTGATCTGCGGGTGTGTGTGTGATGTGTGTGGGGGGAGGTGATCTGCGGGTGTGTGTGTGTGATGTGTGGGGGGTAGGTGATCTGCGGGTGTGTGTGTGTGATGTGTGTGGGGGGTAGGTGATCTGCGGGTGTGTGTGTGATGTGTGTGGGGGGGTAGGTGATCTGCGGGTGTGTGTGTGGGGGGTAGGTGATCTGCGGGTGTGTGTGTGATGTGTGGGGGGGTAGGTGATCTGCGGGTGTGTGTGTGTGTGTGTGTGTGTGTGTGTGGGGGGGGGGTAGGTGATCTGCGGGTGTGTGTGTGGGGGGGTAGGCAATCTGCGGGTGTGTGTGATGTGTGTGGGGGGGTAGGTGATCTGCGGGTGTGTGTGATGTGTGTGGGGGGGTAGGTGATCTGCGGGTGTGTGTGTGTGATGGGGGGGTGGGGGGTAGGTGATCTGCGGGTGTGTGTGTGTGGGGGGGGGGTAGGTGATCTGCGGGTGTGTGTGTGATGTGTGGGGGGGGGGGGTAGGTGATCTGCGGGTGTGTGTGTGATGTGTGTGGGGGGTAGGTGCTCTGCGGGTGTGTGTGTGGGGGGGGTAGGTGATCTGCGGGTGTGTGTGTGATGTGTGGGGGGGGGGGTAGGTGATCTGCGGGTGTGTGTGTGATGTGTGGGGGGGGGGTAGGTGATCTGCGGGTGTGTGTGATGTGTGTGGGGGGGGGGGTAGGTGATCTGCGGGTGTGTGTGTGATGTGTGTGGGGGGTAGGTGCTCTGCGGGGGTGTGTGTGTGTGTGATGTGTGTGTGGGGGGGGGTAGGTGATCTGCGGGTGTGTGTGTGTGATGTGTGTGGGGGGTAGGTGCTCTGCGGGTGTGTGTGTGTGGGGGGTAGGTGATCTGCGGGTGTGTGTGTGTGTGATGTGTGTGGGGGGGTAGGTGATCTGCGGGTGTGTGTGTGTGGGGGGTAGGTGATCTGCGGGTGTGTGTGTGTGTGTGATGTGTGTGGGGGGGGGTAAGTGATCTGCGGGTGTGTGTGTGATGTGTGTGGGGGGTAGGTGATCTGCGGGGGTGTGTGTGATGTGTGTGGGGGGGTAGGTGATCTGCGGGTGTGTGTGTGATGTGTGTGGGGGGGTAGGTGATCTGCGGGTGTGTGTGTGATGTGTGTGGGGGGGTAGGTGATCTGCGGGGGTGTGTGTGATGTGTGTGGGGGGGTAGGTGATCTGCGGGTGTGTGTGTGATGTGTGTGGGGGGGTAGGTGATCTGCGGGTGTGTGTGTGATGTGTGTGGGGGGGGTAGGTGATCTGCGGGTGTGTGTGTGATGTGTGTGGGGGGGTAGGTGATCTGCGGGTGTGTGTGTGATGTGTGTGGGGGGGTAGGTGATCTGCGGGTGTGTGTGTGATGTGTGTGGGGGGGTAGGTGATCTGCGGGTGTGTGTGTGATGTGTGTGGGGGGGGTAGGTGATCTGCGGGTGTGTGTGTGATGTGTGTGGGGGGGTAGGTGATCTGCGGGTGTGTGTGTGATGTGTGTGGGGGGGTAGGTGCTCTGCGGGTGTGTGTGTGATGTGTGTGGGGGGTAGGTGATCTGCGGGTGTGTGTGTGATGTGTGTGGGGGGGGGGTAGGTGATCTGCGGGTGTGTGTGTGATGGGTAGGTGATCTGCGGGTGTGTGATGTGTGTGGGGGGGTAGGTGCTCTGCGGGTGTGTGATGTGTGTGGGGGGGTAGGTGCTCTGCGGGTGTGTGATGTGTGTGGGGGGTAGGTGATCTGCGGGTGTGTGTGTGATGTGTGTGGGGGGGGGGGGGTAGGTGATCTGCGGGTGTGTGTGTGATGTGTGTGGGGGGGTAGGTGATCTGCGGGTGTGTGTGTGTGATGTGTGTGGGGGGGTAGGTGATCTGCGGGTGTGTGTGTGATGTGTGTGGGGGGGTAGGTGATCTGCGGGTGTGTGTGTGATGTGTGTGGGGGGGTAGGTGATCTGCGGGTGTGTGTGTGATGTGTGTGGGGGGGTAGGTGATCTGCGGGTGTGTGTGTGTGGGGGGTAGGTGATCTGCGGGTGTGTGTGTGATGTGTGTGGGGGGTAGGTGATCTGCGGGTGTGTGTGTGATGTGTGTGGGGGGGGTAGGTGATCTGCGGGTGTGTGTGTGATGTGTGTGGGGGGGTAGGTGATCTGCGGGTGTGTGTGTGTGATGTGTGTGGGGGGGTAGGTGACCTGCGGGTGTGTGTGTGTGATGTGTGTGGGGGGGTAGGTGATCTGCGGGTGTGTGTGTGTGTGTGATGTGTGTGGGGGGTAGGTGCTCTGCGGGTGTGTGTGTGTGATGTGTGTGGGGGGGTAGGTGCTCTGCGGGTGTGTGATGTGTGTGGGGGGGTAGGTGCTCTGCGGGTGTGTGTGTGATGTGTGTGGGGGGTAGGTGATCTGCGGGTGTGTGTGTGTGATGTGTGTGGGGGGGGTAGGTGATCTGCGGGTGTGTGTGTGATGTGTGGGGGGGGGGGGGGGTAGGTGATCTGCGGGTGTGTATGTGATGTGTGTGGGGGGGGTAGGTGCTCTGCGGGTGTGTGTGTGATGTGTGTGGGGGGTAGGTGATCTGCGGGTGTGTGTGTGATGTGTGTGGGGGGGTAGGTGATCCGCGGGTGTGTGTGTGATGTGTGTGGGGGGTAGGTGATCTGCGGGGGTGTGTGTGATGTGTGTGGGGGGTAGGTGATCTGCGGGTGTGTGTGTGATGTGTGTGGGGGATAGGTGATCTGCGGGTGTGTGTGTGATGTGTGTGGGGGGGTAGGTGATCTGCGGGTGTGTGTGTGATGTGTGTGGGGGGTAGGTGATCTGCGGGTGTGTGTGTGATGTGTGTGGGGGGTAGGTGATCTGCGGGTGTGTGTGTGATGTGTGTGGGGGGGTAGGTGATCCGCGGGTGTGTGTGTGATGTGTGTGGGGGGGTAGGTGATCTGCGGGTGTGTGTGTGATGTGTGTGGGGGGGTAGGTGATCTGCGGGTGTGTGTGTGATGTGTGGGGGGGGTAGGTGATCTGCGTGTGTGTGTGTGATGTGTGGGGGGGGTAGGTGATCTGCGGGTGTGTGTGTGATGTGTGTGGGGGGTAGGTGATCTGCGGGTGTGTGTGTGTGGGGGGTAGGTGATCTGCGGGTGTGTGTGTGATGTGTGTGGGGGGGTAGGTGATCTGCGGGTGTGTGTGTGGGGGGGGTAGGTGATCTGCGGGTGTGTGTGTGATGTGTGTGGGGGGGTAGGTGATCTGCGGGTGTGTGTGTGATGTGTGTGGGGGGGTAGGTGATCCGCGGGTGTGTGTGTGATGTGTGTGGGGGGGTAGGTGATCCGCGGGTGTGTGTGTGTGATGTGTGTGGGGGGTAGGTGATCTGCGGGTGTGTGTGTGATGTGTGTGGGGGGGTAGGTGATCTGCGGGTGTGTGTGTGATGTGTGGGGGGGGGTAGGTGATCTGCGTGTGTGTGTGTGATGTGTGGGGGGGGTAGGTGATCTGCGGGTGTGTGTGTGATGTGTGGGGGGGGTAGGTGATCTGCGGGTGTGTGTGTGATGTGTGGGGGGGGGGGTAGGTGATCTGCGGGTGTGTGTGTGATGTGTGGGGGGGGTAGGTGATCTGCGGGTGTGTGTGTGATGTGTGTGGGGGATAGGTGATCTGCGGGTGTGTGTGTGATGTGTGGGGGGGGGTAGGTGATCTGCGGGTGTGTGTGTGATGTGTGTGGGGGATAGGTGATCTGTGGGTGTGTGTGTGTGATGTGTGGGGGGGGTAGGTGATCTGCGGGTGTGTGTGTGTGATGTGTGTGGGGGGTAGGTGATCTGCGGGTGTGTGTGATGTGTGTGGGGGGTAGGTGATCTGCGGGTGTGTGTGTGTGGGGGGTAGGTGATCTGCGGGTGTGTGTGTGATGTGTGTGGGGGGTAGGTGATCTGCGGGTGTGTGTGTGATGTGTGTGGGGGTAGGTGCTCTGCGGGGGTGTGTGTGTGTGTGATGTGTGTGTGGGGGGGGGTAGGTGATCTGCGGGTGTGTGTGTGATGTGTGGGGGGGGGTAGGTGATCTGCGGGTGTGTGTGTGTGATGTGTGTGGGGGGTAGGTGCTCTGCGGGTGTGTGTGTGTGTGATGTGTGTGGGGGGGGGTAGGTGCTCTGCGGGTGTGTGTGTGATGTGTGTGGGGGGTAGGTGATCTGCGGGTGTGTGTGTGATGTGTGTGGGGGGGTAGGTGATCCGCGGGTGTGTGTGTGTGTGATGTGTGTGGGGGGGTAGGTGATCTGCGGGTGTGTGTGTGATGTGTGTGGGGGGGTAGGTGATCCGCGGGTGTGTGTGTGATGTGTGTGGGGGGTAGGTGATCTGCGGGTGTGTGTGTGATGTGTGGGGGGGGGGGGGTAGGTGATCTGCGGGGGTGTGTGTGTGATGTGTGTGGGGGGTAGGTGATCTGCGGGGGTGTGTGTGTGATGTGTGTGGGGGGTAGGTGATCTGCGGGGGTGTGTGTGTGATGTGTGTGGGGGGTAGGTGATCTGCGGGTGTGTGTGTGTGATGTGTGTGGGGGGTAGGTGATCTGCGGGTGTGTGTGTGTGATGTGTGTGGGGGGGGTAGGTGATCTGCGGGTGTGTGTGTGATGTGTGTGGGGGGGTAGGTGATCTGCGGGTGTGTGATGTGTGTGGGGGGGGTAGGTGATCTGCGGGTGTGTGTGTGATGTGTGTGGGGGGGTAGGTGATCTGCGGGTGTGTGTGTGTGATGTGTGTGGGGGGTAGGTGATCTGCGGGTGTGTGTGATGTGTGTGGGGGGGTAGGTGCTCTGCGGGTGTGTGTGTGTGATGTGTGTGGGGGGTAGGTGATCTGCGGGTGTGTGTGTGATGTGTGTGGGGGGGGTAGGTGATCTGCGGGTGTGTGTGTGATGTGTGTGGGGGGGTAGGTGATCTGCGGGTGTGTGTGATGTGTGGGGGGTAGGTGATCTGCGGGTGTGTGTGTGATGTGTGTGGGGGGGTAGGTGATCTGCGGGTGTGTGTGTGATGTGTGTGGGGGGGGGGGGGTAGGTGATCTGCGGGTGTGTGTGATGTGTGTGGGGGGTAGGTGATCTGCGGGTGTGTGTGTGATGTGTGGGGGGGGTAGGTGATCTGCGGGTGTGTGTGTGATGTGTGTGGGGGGTAGGTGATCTGCGGGTGTGTGTGTGATGTGTGTGGGGGGTAGGTGATCTGCGGGTGTGTGTGTGATGTGTGGGGGGGGTAGGTGATCTGCGGGTGTGTGTGTGATGTGTGTGTGGGGTAAGTGATCTGCGGGTGTGTGTGTGATGTGTGTGGGGGGGTAGGTGATCTGCGGGTGGATGTGTGTGGGGGGTAGGTGATCTGCGGGTGTGTGTGTGATGTGTGTGTGGGGTAGGTGATCTGCGGGTGTGTGTGTGTGATGTGTGTGGGGGGTAGGTGATCTGCGGGTGTGTGTGTGATGTGTGGGGGGTAGGTGATCTGCGGGTGTGTGTGTGTGATGTGTGTGGGGGGGTAGGTGATCTGTGGGTGTGTGTGTGATGTGTGTGGGGGGTAAGTGATCTGCGGGTGTGTGTGTGTGATGTGTGTGGGGGGGGTAGGTGATCTGCGGGTGTGTGTGTGATGTGTGTGGGGGGTAGGTGATCTGCGGGTGTGTGTGTGTGATGTGTGTGGGGGGGGTAGGTGATCTGCGGGTGTGTGTGTGATGTGTGTGGGGGGGTAGGTGATCTGCGGGTGTGTGTGTGTGATGTGTGTGGGGGGGGTAGGTGATCTGCGGGTGTGTGTGTGATGTGTGTGGGGGGGGGGTAGGTGATCTGCGGGTGTGTGTGTGTGATGTGTGTGGGGGGTAGGTGATCTGCGGGTGTGTGTGATGTGTGTGGGGGGGTAGGTGCTCTGCGGGTGTGTGTGTGATGTGTGTGGGGGGTAGGTGATCTGCGGGTGTGTGTGTGATGTGTGTGGGGGGGGTAGGTGATCTGTGTGTGTGTGTGGGGGGGGTAGGTGATCTGTGTGTGTGTGGGGGGGTAGGTGATCTGTGTGTGTGGGGGGGTAGGTGATCTGTGTGTGTGGGGGGGGGGGTAGGTGATCTGTGTGTGTGTGGGGGGGGGGTAGGTGATCTGTGTGTGGGGGGGGGTAGGGGATCTGTGTGTGTGTGGGGGGGGTAGGGAATCTGTGTGTGTGGGGGGGGTAGGTGATCTGTGTGTGTGGGGGGGAGGTAGGTGATCTGTGTGTGTGGGGGGGGGGGGGTAGGTGATCTGTGTGTGTGGGGGGGGGGGGGTAGGTGATCTGTGTGTGTGTGGGGGGGGGGGGTAGGTGATCTGTGTGTGTGTGTGTGTGTGGGGGGGGGGGGGTAGGTGATCTGTGTGGGGGGGGGTAGGTGATCTGTGTGTGTGGGGGGGGGTAGGTGATCTGTGTGTGTGTGTGTGTGGGGGGGGTAGGTGATCTGTGTGTGGGGGGGTAGGTGATCTGTGTGTGTGGGGGGGGGTAGGTGATCTGTGTGTGTGTGGGGGGTAGGTGATCTTTGTGTGTGTGTGGGGGGTAGGTGATCTGTGTGTGTGGGGGGGGGGTAGGTGATCTGTGTGTGTGGGGGGGGGGGGTAGGTGATCTGTGTGTGTGGGGGGGGGGTAGGTGATCTGTGTGTGTGGGGGGGGGGGGGGGGTAGGTGATCTGTGTGTGGGGGGGGAGGTATGGGATCTGTGTGTGTGGGGGGGGGGTAGGTGATCTGTGTGTGGGGGGGGGTAGGTGATCTGTGTGTGTGTGGGGGGGGGTAGGTGATCTGTGTGGGGGGGGGTAGGTGATCTGTGTGTGGGGGGGGTAGGTGATCTGTGTGTGTGGGGGGGGTAGGTGATCTGTGTGTGTGGGGGGGGTAGGTGATCTGTGTGTGGGGGTAGGTGATCTGTGTGTGTGTGGGGGGGGGGTAGGTGATCTGTGTGTGTGTGGGGGGGGGGGGGTAGGTGATCTGTGTGTGTGTGTGGGGGGGGGGGGTAGGTGATCTGTGTGTGTGGGGGGGTAGGTGATCTGTGTGTGTGTGGGGGGGGGGGTAGGTGATCTGCGGGTGTGTGTGTGATGTGTGTGGGGGGTAGGTGATCTGCGGGTGTGTGTGTGATGTGTGTGTGGGGGGGGTAGGTGATCTGCGGGTGTGTGGGGGGTAGGTGATCTGCGGGTGTGTGTGTGATGTGTGGGGGGGGGGGGGTAGGTGATCTGCGGGTGTGTGTGTGATGTGTGTGTGTGGGGGGGGGTAGGTGATCTGCGGGTGTGTGGGGGGTAGGTGATCTGCGGGTGTGTGTGGGGGGGGGGGGGTAGGTGATCTGCGGGTGTGTGTGTGATGTGTGTGGGGGGGTAGGTGATCTGCGGGTGTGTGTGTGATGTGTGTGTGATGTGTGTGTGTGTGGGGGGGGGGGTAGGTGATCTGCGGGTGTGTGGGGGGTAGGTGATCTGCGGGTGTGTGTGTGATGTGTGTGTGGGGGGGGGTAGGTGATCAGCGGGTGTGTGGGGGGGGGGGGGGGGGTAGGTGATCTGCGGGTGTGTGTGTGTGATGTGTGTGTGGGGGGTAGGTGATCTGCGGGTGTGTGTGTGTGATGTGTGTGTGGGGGGGTAGGTGATCTGCGGGTGTGTGTGTGTGATGTGTGTGGGGGGTAGGTGATCTGCGGGTGTGTGTGTGATGTGTGTGGGGGGTAGGTGATCTGCGGGTGTGTGGGGGGGGGGGGGGTAGGTGATCTGCGGGTGTGTGTGTGTGATGTGTGTGTGGGGGGTAGGTGATCTGCGGGTGTGTGTGTGTGATGTGTGTGTGGGGGGGTAGGTGATCTGCGGGTGTGTGTGTGATGTGTGTGGGGGGGTAGGTGATCTGCGGGTGTGTGTGTGATGTGTGGGGGGGGGGGTAGGTGCTCTGCGGGTGTGTGTGTGATGTGTGTGGGGGGGTAGGTGATCTGCGTGTGTGTGTGTGATGTGTGTGGGGGGGGGGTAGGTGCTCTGCGGGTGTGTGTGTGATGTGTGTGGGGGGTAGGTGCTCTGCGGGTGTGTGTGTGTGATGTGTGTGGGGGGTAGGTGATCTGCGGGTGTGTGTGATGTGTGTGGGGGGTAGGTGCTCTGCGGGTGTGTGTGTGTGATGTGTGTGGGGGGTAGGTGCTCTGCGGGTGTGTGTGTGTGATGTGTGTGGGGGGTAGGTGATCTGCGGGTGTGTGTGTGATGTGTGTGGGGGGTAGGTGATCTGCGGGTGTGTGTGATGTGTGTGGGGGGGTAGGTGATCTGCGGGTGTGTGTGTGTGATGTGTGTGGGGGGTAGGTGATCTGCGGGTGTTGTGGGGGGGTAGGTGATCTGCGGGTGTGTGTGTGATGTGTGTGGGGGGTAGGTGCTCTGCGGGTGTGTGTGTGTGATGTGTGTGGGGGTAGGTGATCTGCGGGTGTGTGTGTGATGTGTGTGGGGGGTAGTCTGCGGGTGTGTGTGTGATGTGTGTGGGGGGTAGGTGATCTGCGGGTGTGTGTGTGATGTGTGTGGGGGGGTAGGTGATCTGCGGGGTGTGTGTGTGTGTGATGTGTGTGGGGGGTAGGTGATCTGCGGGTGTGTGTGTGATGTGTGTGGGGGGGTAGGTGATCTGCGGGGTGTGTGTGTGATGTGTGTGGGGGGGTAGGTGATCTGCGGGTGTGTGTGTGATGTGTGTGGGGGGTAGGTGATCTGCGGGTGTGTGTGTGATGTGTGTGGGGGGTAGGTGATCTGCGGGTGTGTGTGTGATGTGTGTGGGGGGTAGGTGATCTGCGGGTGTGTGTGTGATGTGTGTGGGGGGTGATGGGTGTTGTGTGATGTGGGGGGTAGGTGATCTGCGGGTGTGTGTGTGTGATGTGTGGGGGGGGTAGGTGATCTGCGGGTGTGTGTGTGATGTGTGTGGGGGGTAGGTGATCTGCGGGTGTGTGTGTGATGTGGTGCTGGGGGGGGTAGGTGATCTGCGGGTGTGTGTGTGATGTGTGTGGGGGGTAGGTGATCTGCGGGGTGTGTGTGTGATGTGTGTGGGGGGTAGGTGATCTGCGGGTGTGTGTGTGATGTGTGTGGGGGGGTAGGTGATCTGCGGGTGTGTGTGTGATGTGTGTGGGGGGGGTAGGTGATCTGCGGGTGTGTGTGTGATGTGTGTGGGGGGGTAGGTGATCTGCGGGTGTGTGTGTGATGTGTGTGGGGGGGTAGGTGATCTGCGGGTGTGTGTGTGATGTGTGTGGGGGGTAGGTGATCTGCGGGTGTGTGTGTGATGTGTGTGGGGGGGTAGGTGATCTGCGGGTGTGTGTGTGTGTGTGTGGGGTAGGTGACTGCGGTGTGTGTGAGGGTGTAGGTGATCTGCGGGTGTGTGTGTGATGTGTGTGGGGGGGGGGGGGTAGGTGATCTGCGGGTGTTGTGAGTGATGTGTGTGGGGGGTAGGTGATCTGCGGTGTGTGTGTGTGTGTGGGGGGGGTAGGTGATCTGCGGTGAGTGTGTGTGATGAGTGTGGGGGGGGGGGTAGGTGATCTGCGGGTGTGTGTGTGATGTGTGTGGGGGGGTAGGTGATCTGCGGGTGTGTGTGTGGGGGGGTAGGTGATCTGCGGGTGTGTGTGTGATGTGTGTGGGGGGGTAGGTGATCTGCGGGTGTGTGTTGATGTGAGTGGGGGGGTAGGTGATCTGGGTAAGTGATCTGCGGGTGTGTGTGTGTGATGTGTGTGGGGGGGGTAGGTGATCTGCGGGTGTGTGTGTGATGTGTGTGGGGGGTAGGTGATCTGCGGGTGTGTGTGTGTGATGTGTGTGGGGGGGGTAGGTGATCTGCGGGTGTGTGTGTGATGTGTGGGGGGGGGGTAGGTGATCTGCGGGTGTGTGTGTGTGATGTGTGTGGGGGGGGGTAGGTGATCTGCGGGTGTGTGTGTGATGTGTGTGGGGGGGGGGTAGGTGATCTGCGGGTGTGTGTGTGTGATGTGTGTGGGGGGTAGGTGATCTGCGGGTGTGTGTGATGTGTGTGGGGGGGTAGGTGCTCTGCGGGTGTGTGTGTGATGTGTGTGGGGGGTAGGTGATCTGCGGGTGTGTGTGTGATGTGTGTGGGGGGGGTAGGTGATCTGTGTGTGTGTGTGGGGGGGGTAGGTGATCTGTGTGTGTGTGGGGGGGTAGGTGATCTGTGTGTGTGGGGGGGTAGGTGATCTGTGTGTGTGGGGGGGGGTAGGTGATCTGTGTGTGTGTGGGGGGGGGGTAGGTGATCTGTGTGTGGGGGGGGGGGTAGGGGATCTGTGTGTGTGTGGGGGGGGTAGGGAATCTGTGTGTGTGGGGGGGGTAGGTGATCTGTGTGTGTGGGGGGGAGGTAGGTGATCTGTGTGTGTGGGGGGGGGGGTAGGTGATCTGTGTGTGTGGGGGGGGGGGTAGGTGATCTGTGTGTGTGTGGGGGGGGGGGTAGGTGATCTGTGTGTGTGTGTGTGGGGGGGGGGGGGGGTAGGTGATCTGTGTGGGGGGGGGTAGGTGATCTGTGTGTGTGGGGGGGGGGGGGGTAGGTGATCTGTGTGTGTGTGTGTGTGGGGGGGGTAGGTGATCTGTGTGTGGGGGGGTAGGTGATCTGTGTGTGTGGGGGGGGTAGGTGATCTGTGTGTGTGTGGGGGGTAGGTGATCTTTGTGTGTGTGTGGGGGGTAGGTGATCTGTGTGTGTGGGGGGGGGGGGTAGGTGATCTGTGTGTGTGGGGGGGGGGGGTAGGTGATCTGTGTGTGGGGGGGGGGGTAGGTGATCTGTGTGTGTGTGGGGGGGGGGGTAGGTGATCTGTGTGTGGGGGGGGAGGTATGGGATCTGTGTGTGTGGGGGGGGGGGTAGGTGATCTGTGTGTGGGGGGGGGTAGGTGATCTGTGTGTGTGTGGGGGGGGGTAGGTGATCTGTGTGGGGGGGGTAGGTGATCTGTGTGTGGGGGGGGTAGGTGATCTGTGTGTGTGGGGGGGGTAGGTGATCTGTGTGTGTGGGGGGGTAGGTGATCTGTGTGTGGGGGTAGGTGATCTGTGTGTGTGTGGGGGGGGGGGGGTAGGTGATCTGTGTGTGTGTGGGGGGGGGGGTAGGTGATCTGTGTGTGTGTGTGGGGGGGGGGGTAGGTGATCTGTGTGTGTGGGGGGGTAGGTGATCTGTGTGTGTGTGGGGGGGGGGGGGGTAGGTGATCTGCGGGTGTGTGTGTGATGTGTGTGTGGGGTAGGTGATCTGCGGGTGTGTGTGTGATGTGTGTGTGGGGGGGGGGGGGGGGGTAGGTGATCTGCGGGTGTGTGGGGGGTAGGTGATCTGCGGGGTGTGTGTGTGATGTGTGGGGGGGGGGGTAGGTGATCTGCGGGTGTGTGTGTGATGTGTGTGTGTGGGGGGGGGGTAGGTGATCTGCGGGTGTGTGGGGGGTAGGTGATCTGCGGGTGTGTGTGGGGGGGGGGGGGGTAGGTGATCTGCGGGTGTGGTGTGTGATGTGTGTGGGGGGGTAGGTGATCTGCGGGTGTGTGTGTGATGTGTGTGTGATGTGTGTGTGTGTGGGGGGGGGGGGGGTAGGTGATCTGCGGGTGTGTGGGGGGTAGGTGATCTGCGGGTGTGTGTGTGATGTGTGTGTGGGGGGGGTAGGTGATCAGCGGGTGTGTGTGGGGGGGGGGGGGGGGGGGGGTAGGTGATCTGTGTGTGTGTGTGATGTGTGTGTGGGGGGTAGGTGATCTGCGGGTGTGTGTGTGTGATGTGTGTGTGGGGGGGTAGGTGATCTGCGGGTGTGTGTGTGTGATGTGTGTGGGGGGTAGGTGATCTGCGGGTGTGTGTGTGATGTGTGTGGGGGGTAGGTGATCTGCGGGTGTGTGTGGGGGGGGGGGGGTAGGTGATCTGCGGGTGTGTGTGTGTGATGTGTGTGTGGGGGGTAGGTGATCTGCGGGTGTGTGTGTGTGATGTGTGTGTGGGGGGGTAGGTGATCTGTGGGTGTGTGTGTGATGTGTGTGGGGGGGGTAGGTGATCTGCGGGTGTGTGTGTGATGTGTGGGGGGGGGGGGTAGGTGCTCTGCGGGTGTGTGTGTGATGTGTGTGGGGGGGTAGGTGATCTGCGTGTGTGTGTGTGATGTGTGTGGGGGGGGGGGTAGGTGCTCTGCGGGTGTGTGTGTGATGTGTGTGGGGGGTAGGTGCTCTGCGGGTGTGTGTGTGTGATGTGTGTGGGGGGGTAGGTGATCTGCGGGTGTGTGTGTGTGATGTGTGTGGGGGGGTAGGTGATCTGCGGGTGTGTGTGATGTGTGTGGGGGGTAGGTGCTCTGCGGGTGTGTGTGTGTGATGTGTGTGGGGGGTAGGTGCTCTGCGGGTGTGTGTGTGTGATGTGTGTGGGGGGTAGGTGCTCTGCGGGTGTGTGTGTGTGATGTGTGTGGGGGGTAGGTGATCTGCGGGTGTGTGTGTGATGTGTGTGGGGGGTAGGTGATCTGCGGGTGTGTGTGATGTGTGTGGGGGGTAGGTGATCTGCGGGTGTGTGTGTGTGATGTGTGTGGGGGGTAGGTGATCTGCGGGTGTGTGTGTGTGATGTGTGTGGGGGGTAGGTGATCTGCGGGTGTGTGGGGGGTAGGTGATCTGCGGGTGTGTGTGTGATGTGTGTGGGGGGTAGGTGCTCTGCGGGTGTGTGTGTGATGTGTGTGGGGGGTAGGTGATCTGCGGGTGTGTGTGTGTGTGATGTGTGTGGGGGGTAGGTGATCTGCGGGTGTGTGTGTGATGTGTGTGGGGGGTAGGTGATCTGCGGGTGTGTGTGTGTGATGTGTGTGGGGGGGTAGGTGATCCGCGGGTGTGTGTGTGATGTGTGTGGGGGGGTAGGTGATCTGCGGGTGTGTGTGTGATGTGTGGGGGGTAGGTGATCTGCGGGTGTGTGTGTGATGTGTGTGGGGGGTAGGTGATCTGCGGGTGTGTGTGTGTGATGTGTGTGGGGGGTAGGTGATCTGCGGGTGTGTGTGTGTGATGTGTGTGGGGGGTAGGTGATCTGCGGGTGTGTGTGTGATGTGTGTGGGGGGTAGGTGATCTGCGGGTGTGTGTGTGATGTGTGTGGGGGGTAGGTGATCTGCGGTGTGTGTGTGATGTGTGTGGGGGGTAGGTGATCTGCGGGGGTGTGTGTGATGTGGGGGGGGGGGTAGGTGATCTGCGGGTGTGTGTGTGATGTGTGTGGGGGGGGTAGGTGATCTGCGGGTGTGTGTGTGATGTGTGTGGGGGGTAGGTGATCTGCGGGTGTGTGTGTGATGTGTGTGGGGGGTAGGTGATCTGCGGGTGTGTGTGTGATGTGTGTGGGGGGTAGATGATCTGCGGGTGTGTGTGTGATGTGTGTGGGGGGGTAGGTGATCTGCGGGGGTGTGTGTGATGTGTGTGGGGGGTAGATGATCTGCGGGTGTGTGTGTGATGTGTGTGGGGGGTAGGTGATCTGCGGGTGTGTGTGTGGGGGGGGTAGGTGATCTGCGGGTGTGTGTGTGATGTGTGTGGGGGGGGGGGGGTAGGTGATCTGCGGGTGTGTGTGTGATGTGTGTGGGGGGTAGGTGATCTGCGGTGTGTGTGTGGGGGGGTAGGTGATCTGCGGGTGTGTGTGTGATGTGTGTGGGGGGGTAGGTGATCTGCGGGTGTGTGTGTGATGTGTGTGGGGGGGTAGGTGATCTGCGGGTGTGTGTGTGATGTGTGTGGGGGGGTAGGTGATCTGCGGGTGTGTGTGTGATGTGTGTGGGGGGGTAGGTGATCTGCGGGGGTGTGTGTGATGTGTGTGGGGGGGGGGTAGGTGATCTGCGGGTGTGTGTGTGTGATGTGTGTGGGGGGTAGGTGATCTGCGGGTGTGTGTGTGTGATGTGTGTGGGGGGGGGTAGGTGATCTGCGGGTGTGTGTGTGTGATGTGTGTGGGGGGTAGGTGATCTGCGGGTGTGTGTGTGTGATGTGTGTGGGGGGGGGGGTAGGTGATCTGCGGGTGTGTGTGTGATGTGTGTGGGGGGTAGGTGATCTGCGGGTGTGTGTGTGTGTGTGTGATGTGTGTGTGGGGGGTAGGTGATCTGCGGGTGTGTGTGTGATGTGTGTGGGGGGGGGGGTAGGTGATCTGCGGGTGTGTGTGTGATGTGTGTGGGGGGGTAGGTGATCTGCGGGTGTGTGTGTGATGTGTGTGTGGGGGGGGGTAGGTGATCTGCGGGTGTGTGTGTGGGGGGGTAGGTGATCTGCGGGTGTGTGTGTGATGTGTGTGGGGGGGTAGGTGATCTGCGGGTGTGTGTGTGATGTGTGTGGGGGGTAGGTGATCTGCGGGTGTGTGTGTGGGGGGGTAGGTGATCTGCGGGTGTGTGTGTGATGTGTGTGGGGGGTAGGTGATCTGCGGGTGTGTGTGTGATGTGTGTGGGGGGTAGGTGATCTGCGGGTGTGTGTGTGATGTGTGTGGGGGGGGGTAGGTGATCTGCGGGTGTGTGTGTGATGTGTGTGGGGGGGGTAGGTGATCTGCAGGTGTGTGTGTGATGTGTGTGTGGGGGGGTAGGTGATCTGCGGGTGTGTGTGTGATGTGTGTGTGGGGGGGTAGGTGATCTGCGGGTGTGTGTGTGATGTGTGTGGGGGGTAGGTGATCTGCGGGTGTGTGTGTGATGTGTGTGGGGGGTAGGTGATCTGCGGGTGATGTGGTGTGTGGGGGGGTAGGTGATCTGCGGGTGTGTGTGTGATGTGTGTGGGGGGTAGGTGATCTGCGGGTGTGTGTGTGATGTGTGTGGGGGGGTAGGTGATCTGCGGGGGTGTGTGTGTGATGTGTGTGGGGGGTAGGTGATCTGCGGGTGTGTGTGTGATGTGTGTGGGGGGGTAGGTGATCTGCGGGTGTGTGTGTGATGTGTGTGGGGGGTAGGTGATCTGCGGGTGTGTGTGTGATGTGTGTGGGGGGTAGGTGATCTGCGGGTGTGTGTGTGATGTGTGTGGGGGGGTAGGTGATCTGCGGGTGTGTGTGTGATGTGTGTGGGGGGTAGGTGCTCTGCGGGTGTGTGTGTGATGTGTGTGGGGGTAGGTGATCTGCGGGTGTTTGTGTGATGTGTGTGGGGGGGGGGTAGGTGATCTGCGGGTGTGTGATATGTGTGATGTGTGGGGGGGTAGGTGATCTGCGGGTGTGTGTGTGTGATGTGTGTGGGGGGGGTAGGTGATCTGCGGGTGTGTGTGTGTGATGTGTGTGGGGGGATAGGTGATCTGCGGGTGTGTGTGTGATGTGTGTGGGGGGGTAGGTGATCTGCGGGTGTTTGTGTGATGTGTGTGGGGGGGGGGTAGGTGATCTGCGGGTGTGTGATATGTGTGATGTGTGGGGGGGTAGGTGATCTGCGGGTGTGTGTGTGTGATGTGTGTGGGGGGGTAGGTGATCTGCGGGTGTGTGTGTGTGATGTGTGTGGGGGGGTAGGTGATCTGCGGGTGTGTGTGTGTGATGTGTGTGGGGGGTAGGTGATCTGCGGGTGTTTGTGTGATGTGTGTGGGGGGGGGTAGGTGATCTGCGGGTGTGTGATATGTGTGATGTGTGGGGGGGTAGGTGATCTGCGGGTGTGTGTGTGTGTGATGTGTGTGGGGGGGTAGGTGATCTGCGGGTGTGTGTGTGTGATGTGTGTGGGGGGGTAGGTGATCTGCGGGTGTGTGTGTGTGATGTGTGTGGGGGGGTAGGTGATCTGCGGGTGTGTGTGTGTGTGATGTGTGGGGGGGGGTAGGTGATCTGCGGGTGTGTGTGTGATGTGTGTGGGGGGTAGGTGATCTGCGTGTGTGTGTGTGGGGGGTAGGTGATCTGCGGGTGTGTGTGGGGGGGGGGGGGGTAGGTGATCTGCGGGTGTGTGTGTGGGGGGTAGGTGATCTGCGGGTGTGTGTGGGGGGGGGGGGTAGGTGATCTGCGGGTGTGTGTGTGATGTGTGGGGGGGGGTAGGTGATCTGCGGGTGTGATGTGTGTGGGGGGTAGGTGATCTGCGGGTGTGTGTGTGTGGGGGGGGGGGGTAGGTGATCTGCGGGTGTGTGTGTGTGTGGGGGGGGGGGGGGTAGGTGATCTGCGGGTGTGTGTGTGGGGGGGTAGGTGATCTGCGGGTGTGTGTGTGATGTGTGGGGGGGGGGGTAGGTGATCTGCGGGTGTGTGTGTGATGTGTGTGGGGGGGTAGGTGATCTGCGGGTGTGTGTGTGATGTGTGTGGGGGGTAGGTGATCTGCGGGTGTGTGTGTGGGGGGAGGTAGGTGATCTGTGTGTGTGTGGAGGTAGGTGATCTGTGTGTGTGGGGGGGGAGGTAGGTGATCTGTGTGTGTGTGGGGAGGTAGGTGATCTGTGTGTGTGTGGGGGGGGGAGGTAGGTGATCTGTGTGTGTGTGGGGGGGAGGTAGGTGATCTGTGTGTGTGTGGGGGGGAGGTAGGTGATCTGTGTGTGTGTGGGGGGGAGGTAGGTGATCTGTGTGTGTGGGGGGGGAGGTAGGTGATCTGTGTGTGTGGGGGGGGGAGGTAGGTGATCTGTGTGTGTGTGGGGGGAGGTAGGTGATCTGTGTGTGTGTGGGGGGGAGGTAGGTGATCTGTGTGTGTGTGGGGGGGAGGTAGGTGATCTGTGTGTGGGGGGGGGGGGAGGTAGGTGATCTGTGTGTGTGTGTGGGAGGTAGGTGATCTGTGTGTGTGTGGGGGTAGGTGATCTGTGTGTGGGGGGGTAGGTGATCTGTGTGTGGGGGGGTAGGTGATCTGTGTGTGGGGGTAGGTGATCTGTGTGTGGGGGGGGGGGGGTAGGTGATCTGTGTGGGGGGGTAGGTGATCTGTGTGTGTGTGGGGGGGGTAGGTGATCTGTGTGTGTGGGGTAGGTGATCTGTGTGTGTGGGGTAGGTGATCTGTGTGTGTGTGGGGGGGGGGGGGGTAGGTGATCTGTGTGTGGGGGGGGGGTAGGTGATCTGTGTGTGGGGGGGGGTAGGTGATCTGTGTGTGGGGGGGGTAGGTGATCTGTGTGTGTGTGGGGGGGGAGGTGATCTGTGTGTGTGTGGGGGGGGAGGTGATCTGTGTGTGTGTGTGGGGGGGTAGGTGATCTGTGTGTGTGGGGGGTAGGTGATCTGTGTGTGTGGGGTAGGTGATCTGTGTGTGTGGGGTAGGTGATCTGTGTGTGTGTGGGGGGGGGGGTAGGTGATCTGTGTGTGTGTGGGGGGGGGTAGGTGATCTGTGTGTGTGTGGGGGGGGGTAGGTGATCTGTGTGTGTGGGGGGGGGTAGGTGATCTGTGTGTGTGGGGGGGTAGGTGATCTGTGTGTGTGGGGGGGGGAGGTGATCTGTGTGGGGGGGTAGGTGATCTGTGTGGGGGAGGAGGTAGGTGATCTCTGTGAGAGAGGGGGGAAGGTAGGGGTGATCTGTGTGGGGGGATTAGGAGGGGAGGGTAGGTGATCTGTGTGGGGGAGGAGGGGGGGAAGGTAGGTGATCTCTGTGGGGGAGGAGGTGATCTCTGTGTGGGAGGAGGAGGAGGGTTAGGTCATCTCTGTGGGGGGGGGGGTCATCTCTGTGGGGAAGGAGGGGGGAGGTAGGTGATCTGTGTGTGGGGGGGGTAGGTGATCTGTGGGTGTGTGTGTGGGGGGGGGTAGGTGATCTGTGTGTGTGTGGGGGGGGTAGGTGATCTGTGTGTGTGTGTGTGGGGGGGGGGGTAGGTGATCTGTGTGGGGGGGTAGGTGATCTGTGTGTGTGGGGGGGGGGGGGGTAGGTGATCTGTGTGTGTGGGGGGGGGGGTAGGTGATCTGTGTGTGTGGGGGGGGTAGGTGATCTGTGTGTGTGTGTGTGTGGGAGGAGTGGAGGTAGGTGATCTGTGTGGGGGAGGAGGTAGGTGATCTCTGTGAGAGAGGGGGGGAAGGTAGGTGATCTGTGTGGGGGGATTAGGAGGGGAGGGTAGGTGATCTGTGTGGGGGAGGAGGTAGGTGATCTGTATGTGGGGGGGAGGTGGGGGGGTAGGTGATCTGTGGGGAAGGAGGGGGGAGGTAGGTGATCTGTGTGTGTGTGGGGGGGGGGGTAGGTGATCTGTGTGTGTGGGGGGGGGTAGGTGATCTGTGTGTGTGTGGGGGGGGGGGGGTAGGTGATCTGTGTGTGTGGGAGGTAGGTAGGTGATCTGTGTGTGTGGGGGGGAGGTAGGTAGGTGATCTGTGTGTGTGGGGGGGAGGTAGGTAGGTGATCTGTGTGTGTGGGTAGGTGATCTGTGTGGGGGGGTAGGTGATCTGTGTGTGTGGGGGTAGGTGATCTGTGTGTGTGGGGGGGGTAGGTGATCTGTGTGGGGGGTAGGTGATCTGTGTGGGGGGTAGGTGATCTGTGTGGGGGGGGTAGGTGATCTGTGTGGGGGGGTAGGTGATCTGTGTGGGGGGGTAGGTGATCTGTGTGTGTGTGGGGGGGGGGGGGGGAAGGTGATCTGTGTGGGGGAGGAGGTAGGTGATCTCTGTGGGGAAGGAGGGGGGAGGTAGGTGATCTGTGTGTGTGTGTGGGGGAGGTAGGTAGGTGATCTGTGTGTGTGCGCGCGTGTGGGGGGGGTAGGTGATCTGTGTGTGTGTGTGTGGGGGGGGGGTAGGTGATCTGTGTGTGTGTGTGGGGGGGGGTAGGTGATCTGTGTGTGTGTGTGGGGGGGGGGTAGGTGATCTGTGTGTGTGTGGGGGGGGTAGGTGATCTGTGTGTGTGTGGGGGGGGTAGGTGATCTGTGTGTGTGCGCGTGTGGAGGGGGGTAGGTGG